>NW_004624799.1:14098988-14220801 GCF_000247695.1 Heterocephalus glaber | reverse complement strand
CTGATGGGCTTTCCTTTGTATGTGATTTGTTTCTTTTCTCTCACTGCTTGTAGAATTTTGTTCTTCTGTTGGGTTTCTAGAATCTTAACAATTATATGCCTATGTGTAGATTTTTTTTGATCAAGGCTAGTTAGAGTCCTACATGCCTCACCTATCTGTATGACAAGGTTTTTTTGCCTGCTTGGGAAGTTTTCTGCCATCACTTCTATGAACAGTTTTTTATGTCATCTGCACTCTTTCCTGTTTCTTCTTTGACTCCAATCAGTCTTATGTTATTCTTCTTTGCATCGTCTAGAAGCTGCTGGCTTGATTTCTCACGGTCCCTTACGATTTTAAAGCAATTTTTCTTTTACTGCTCCCTAATTGAAATCTTATCTTCTGTATCTGAAATTCTGTCTTCACATTGGCTCATTCTGCTGCACAGACTTTCAATGGAGTTTTTAATCTTCTGGAAATCTATTTGCATCTGTTTTATGGATTCCATATGTTTCCTATGTTGGCATTCCATCATGTTCCTCAGCTCCTGTATTTTTTTTTCTGTGCCCTCTCTAGATTTATTAATTGTGTCTTGCACTATGGGCACAATCTGTGCTGTTATGTGAGAAATCATTTCTGATTTCATTTTTTCCAGATCATCTTTTGTTGCTGGTTCTGGAGTCCAGGTGGTTGAGCATGACAGTATTCTGTCTCGTTTCCCTTTGGGGTTGCTTTAGGTGATCTGGAAGTCTGGTTTTGAAACTTGTTTATATGTCTTCTCATTTCAACGGAGGCAGGGGGTGGTGCTGGGGCCTGCATGGCTCACCTCCTCTGTGCTGGTGGGGGTGGTATGGCAGCCCGGAAACCTCCTCTTGTGCGCTGGGAGCAGATCACCTCCTTTGTGCTGCTGGAGGTTGTAAGCGTCCTGGAAGCCTCCTCTTATGCACTGGGAATGGCTCACCTCCTCTGTGCTGGTGGATGTGGTACCGTGGTCTGGAAGCCTCTTCTTATGAGCTCTGAGCAGCTCACCTCCTCTGTGCTGGTGGGGGCATTACTGTGGCCCGGAAGCCTCCTCTTGTGCTCTCAGAGCAGCTCATCTCCTCTGTGCTGCTGGGGGTGGTACGGCAGCCTGAAAGCCTCCCCCTGTGCGCTGAGAGTGGCTCACCTCCTCTGTGCTGGCCGTGTGGTAAGGTGACCCAGAAGCCTCCTCTTGTGTGCTTGGAGCAGCTTACCTCCTCTGTGTTGGCAGCCATGGTATGGTGGCCAAGAACCCTCCTCTCGTGTGCTGGGAGCAGCTCACCTCCTCTGTGCTGGCGGGGGTGGTACAGCAGTCCTGAAGCCTCCTCTTGTGCATTGGGAGTGGCTTGTCTCCTGTGTATTGGTGTGGGTGGCCTGGAAGCCTCGCCCTGTGCATTAGCAGCTGCTCACCTCCTCTGTGCTGGCGGGGGTGCTAAGGTTGCCCTGAAGCCTCCTCTTGTGTGCTGGGAGCGGCTTATGTCCTCTGTGTTTGTGGGCCTGGCACGGTGCCCAGGAAGCCTCCTCTTCTGTGCTGGAAGGGGCTCACCTCCTCTGTGCTGGCCAGTGGGTAGAAGGGCCCATAAGCCTCCTCTTGTACACTGGGAGTGGCTCACCTCCTCTGTGCTGGCAGGCTTGGTATGGCGGCCTGGAAGCCTCCCCCTGTCCATTGGGAGCTGCTCCCCTCCTCTGTGCTGGAGGGGGTGGTAAGGAGGCCCTGAAGCCTCCTCTTGTGTGCTGGGACTGGCTCACCTCCTCTGTGCTGGTGGGGATGGTACGGGGATCTGCCTCATACAAAGTCTTAAGACAAGGGCAAAAGGTACACAATCTTTTGTTAGTGTGTAGCATGCCTGGCCTCTAGTCCACTTCACAATAACATCCTCTTACCTATCTGAAACCTCCTGATCCTAGTCTTCACAGTCAGCATTCCTATCAGCATTGTTCCCCTCTGAGCTCTGACTAGAATTAACCATCAAGCTCTGTTTATAGCCTTTTAGACTTCTCTTTTCTGGTTTCTAAAGTTTCAAAACTCCCTCCACAAACTAATTCTAAAGGTTTATGAACCATATGATTAGGTATAGATACAGTAATGACCACATAGCTTTAGTACCAATTTTCTGTGTTGGTCAGCCCTACCATTCTCAAGACAACATACCCAACACTCACATCTTAAAGAAGGAAGTTGTTTATTTGGATCACAGTTTCAGAGGTTTTAGTCCAGTGGCTGTGAGGTGAGGCAGAACATCATGGTAGAAGGATATGGTGGAATAAAGCTGCTCAGTTCATGGTGGCCAGGAAGCAGTACACAGGGAAAAGCCCCAGTGAGAGGTATACTTTCCAGAGCCACACTCTCCATGACGTACCTCCTTCAGTTGTCCCCACACTTAGCTATGAACACCAGTGGATCAATCGGATCATGAATATATCACCCCCATGGTCCAGCAATCTCTCTGGCAGTGTCTTAATCCAATCAGGATGGCACAATTTACAAGTTCATTTTGTACAACTTTTCTTACTATTTGCCTTTTTATTCATAATGTAAACAAAATATTTGTTTATTGATGAAGGCTTCTTAGTTAATAATCTAAAGTATAGTATTTCTAGCATCATCTTTGTGTTAATATTAAAATTTCTTTTAAAACAAAATCTTGGCTCACTGCTGTCAGGTAATGAATTTATTTTTCCTCACAGACAAACTCTTATCTTTAAAATAATGTCTTTTGACAGGATAGAATCCCATTTTATACCCATGGATGCTTCCCTTGAGTTAGGAGGAGAATGGGTGGGTTACTAGGAGAATAGTAGTTGGTTGAAAGTCCTTTGCTTACAACTATGAAACCATCAATCTCTCTGCTGTCCATGACATTTTAAAATTGTTAAGTATTTTATAGATAAAATCCCTGAGATTTTTCATTAGTAAAAGTTAACTTTTGGTGCCATAGAAGTAGAATATGATCATTTGTAAGATACATTTATCTTGGACTAGGGATTTAGCTCAGTGGCACCACGCCTGCCTCACAAGTGCAAGGTCCTGAGTTGGATCCCCATTACCAAAAACAAAAGATTCATTTATCTTTTCATGACTTTTGAAGGCCAAGTATTCTTTAAGTGTGATTTTATAATATGTGCATTGGTTTTCTTGAGTCTTTAGTCATCTGTATGTCAGATAGAGCTGACATTTATATTGTTATATTTATCTAAAGCAGAAATGTTCAGAAATATATAGTAAGTGACTATAGTGTTTCAGCTTTTATGTCAGACTAAGGAGAGATGAACTGGGAGCTATGGGATAGGGCAATTAGACTCACTTCTGTGCTTCAGTTGTTAAAAATGTTATTTCCATTTTCATAAAGTCCCTAAGTTCTTATTCATGGGCATGAATAGGAAGCTTGTTATACAGATGGAGAAGACCAGAAGTGGTAGTTGAATAATGGTGACTGTTTACCTTCTACACTGATGCAGCTCACATAAAATTGGGGTTATTCCATGTAAACCAGGATGTATAATTACTGACTTACTGTACTTTATGAGATTATGTTACCCACCACATTATGCAATTATATGTTAAGTAAATTCAGTAACAATAGAGTTAAGACTGGATAACAATTTTTATGAGTTAAATTTAAGTCTCTTAATGTCCAAGAACTTAAAAAGAATCAAGACCATAAATACTATTCCCTTCTCAGTGATTATTTCTTTTAAATATAATGTCAAAGAATTTTAAATGAATTATCATTGCCAGTGGCTGCTGCTTCGTATTTATATACATGTGTAGTTTATTTTCAGTCACAAACTACTTAGGATTTATTGAATGACTTACTATTTGTTGTGTTGAGAATTAAGTAATCCCTAACAGTTTCAGAAGGTCTAAATATACCTGAAATACATTTTTTCTTCCAAATTGGGTATTCATTAGTTAGTAATATGCACAAGTGAAGATAAAAATATAATCATATGACTTACTATGTCTTTTACTTTTTAGCTGTGTTATAAATCAGTGAGTGAAAAAATGACTTATTAGTAGAAACTTTCAGGTTTTACAGGTTTGACTTTTTAAAGTAATTGCTAAAGGGGCAAAGTATATTGTTCTCTAGTGGAAAATAAAGAACTAGGGAGAATTGTTAATCATTTCAGTGTGTTTATTCTTTCAGTAAACTATATTTTAGTCCTATTAAATCATATTATTAAGAACCTGAAATTACTCTATAAAAATTTATTTCATGCCATACTAACCTTGCAGTTTATGTATTTGAAAAATGCCTTGATAAGGAAGAATTCAATTGGCAAGGTCAAGATCTCATGGGAAATAGTAATTTAACAGCAAATAAATATATTAAATATACTTTATGTAATACGAACAAAAATCTTTGAGACAAAATTCATTGTGATGATATAAACACTTTGGGAATGAATATATGCTTACATCATTCAACTGTGTGAGTTTAAAGTATTCAGTTAAAAATAACACCATCAAGGGAGTATAACTTACTATTTCTGCCAAGTGGTCCCTTTTTACTAACTGATCTCTCTGGACTCTGCCTTACTAGTGACAATTGTATTTGAATTAATTGTGAATACAGTTGAAGCATTCAGAAAACCTTTAGGGAATTGGTATTTTTGCTTTATTGGGCATCACTGAGGTGTTTTGAGCTTGATAACTGGAAGGCCTGCAGCAGGCTTACTTTTGACTGTCTGCAGCATGTAACGGTTTGACAGCTTGAACCCTTCGGAGAGGCTATTGTTATTCTAAGCATGTGTTTCCCACTAGTCCTGGAAAAAGGCAGTGGGTCTCCTTGCTAGTCTCTTTTATACTCAGCTTTACTTTTAACTTTCTACTATTACAACCTTCTTCTCATTGTATCATCTTTATATTCTATTAATTGTGCTTATTTTAGTGGAAAAAAAGTATAGAAATAACGGTTCCAAGGTTCAGTTGTTTGTCTGGCTTGATATCAGGGAAATCATCTCATCCTGTTTTGAACTTAAACTATGAAGACAAAGGTTGCAGGAACCTCTCAAATGTCAATGAGAAAATTGAACATGGACTCCTAACAGCTCAGAAATAGTTGGATGCATTTTAGCAGCATCTGTGAATGCCTTTGAGACTCATATAGTCTTTCTTTACTATTCTTTTACATTCTCCCCAATTAAACATTGCTATCTCCTTCCCCTACCCCTATCTTTAAAGATCTTATTTCTCTTTTTTTTATAGGCTTCTAAACTTTTACTGTTTTTCCTTCATACCTTCAAAAATAATTATTTTATAGATCATTTAATTATCGTCCTTGGAACTTAGTTGTTGCCTTTGAAATTCCCTGTAGTCTGAGGGTTGGTCATTAAGTTGCTTGGTTGAACTTTGGCAGAACAGAGAGATCACTGCATGAATTTATCTTGGTCTTAAAGATGAACAGATGTCATTACTTTTAAAGATAGATTTGTTGAAAATGTTAACTGTGTATTAAGAGTCTTTTAGAAAATTCAGCTTTTATATTACAGATCCCTATGGTGTTTTAGAAAATGTACCAAGTAGCAATTTTCTTCTTCCAATATTTTAAATGATTCTAAGGTAATAGAACAGTTCTCTAGTGTGAAACTTGAATGGGGAGGAAGTTAATAAGGGGTGCGGTGAAATGATGCTGTGTAAATTTATAACTCAAGTTCTTTAGGTCTATTTATTCTACTCCTCCCCCCGTCTGTCTCTCTCTGCCTTTGTCTACATGTACACATAGATTTATTAATCTGATTCATATAGATATACATTGACTCCTCAGTTTCAGTTAAAAGTGAGGCATGAATTTGGTGTGCTAGCTTTACTCAATTTGACAAACACCTTCAAGTTGGAATAATAATGATGAAAGAAGTAAGAAATAGAACTAAAGGTTGTTTTACATGAACACAAAGATATTAGAAAGAAATTAGAAATTATTTAAGAAATAGTCATAACTTGTCAAATATAAGGAAGGGTATAGCATTAATAAAGTGACAATTCAAAAGTAGTTACCATAAAAATTAAACTACCATATGATTTAACTATACAATTTCTTAGTATATATAGTACCTGACGGCATCAAAGTAAGCATGCTATAGATACCTACATAACCATGTTTATTATTGCACTATTTCCAATAGCCAAGTTATGGAATCACCTTAAGTGACCATCAGTAGGTGAATGGATAAAGAAAAAATGGTACATACACACAGAGGAGAATTATCCAGGCATTAAAAAAAAGAACAAAATCATGACATTTGCAGGCAAATGAGTAGAACTGGAGGACTTGATGTTAAGTGATGTAAGACAGACACAGAAAGACAGGAATCACATGTTTTCTCTCATGTGAAATCTAAGGGTAGGGAGCACTGCATGAAAGTGGAAAGCAAACTATTAGAAAAGAGGAGGAGATCAGTGATAATGAGGGAGGGTAAGTTAGGGTAATGGGGGAGAAGAGGTGATCAAAGCATATTATACACATATATGAAAATTTTGTATTTAATATCTGCTCATAAAAATAAAAGTAGTTACCACCCTAGTAAGAACAAATACTTCATATGTATGAAATATTAACAGAGTATAAGAAACTTGACATATTAACAATACTTTGGTATTTTCATAGATTCTTCAATTATAAGATTATACTTATAAAAGGCTTTTAAGATATGTAGGTTGTTGTCACCCTACGTAGAATTGTGGTGAGGTAAAAATTGGTTTATGTCTTTTACTATTGCTGCAGTTTTTATTTTGAATTTCTAAGTCTTGTGTTTTTAGTGATATTGTTTTCTAATGTCCCGAAACTTAATTGTGTAGTTTGACATTATTAGAAAAGTACAAGCAACCAAAATTGCCTCAAGAAGAAAAACAATTCAAGTTTTCCTATAGCATGAAAAATATTGATCCAACAGCTTTATCTTCTCTTAAAGACAGCAGTAGGTCCAACTGAAATTTTTGGAATGTTCTATCAGACCTCAAAGTTTTATACTAAGCTCTTCTAGAAAATTAAAGCGTGAACCTGGCCCATTTCATTTTATGAAGTTAGTGTAACTTCAAAACCAGACAAAGATGGGAAAGTGTAGGTGAATCTCACTCATAAACATAGATGTATGGTTCTTACAACAAACTGCATCTAGGGTTGTTCAAGTCCAAATTGATTTTATTCCAGGAATGACAGTTTGATTTAATGTTAGATAACCCTATGTATATAATTTATGACATTAGCTGACTAGAAGGAGAAAAACTACATAACCATCTCAGTGTATGAAGAAAGATTTATTCCATAATCTTATGGATCTTTTTTTAGAAAAAGGAAAAAAACTACTAGCACATTAGCAACCTCTTTTACCTGATAAAAGTTATTGTCCTAATTACATCCTCATCATTGAGACACAACACTCGACACCTACAACTTATAGAAAAAGAGGTTTATTTTGGTTCATGTATTTAGTCCATAGTTGGCTGACTCCAGAGCAGGAAGGCATGGTGAAAGGAACTGGCAGAGGAAAGTGGCTCACATCATGGTGACCAGAAAGCAGAGGAAAGGAGCCAGGTAGGGAGATAAACCCTTCCAGGTTGTGTTCCCAGCGGCCCACTGCATCTGACCACGTCCCACTTCCTAGCATCCCGCTTAGTTATAGCAACTCCATTATTCATTCACCTTTCTAAAGCCCTGCCTACATGTACATGAAGCTTTTCAGGGGCAGGGGGATCTAGATATAAACTGTAACAGTTATTTACCAAACCATGGAACAAAACTTATATTTAATGCTAACATATTGGAAGAATTAGCTTTAAAATCAGAAACCAGGAAACCCACAGCTCATTTTACTTATCATAATAGATATCCTACCTAGCAGAGTAGGACAAGAAAAAGAATTATAAATTCACAAGGATAGGAGAAAATGATGGGAAAAAAATGTTACTTGTTGATAGAGAAATTTATTTTCTACATGAAACACCCAATTTCATCCATGTACTGCTTATTAATATTAATTGGGGGCTGTAATAATGTTGCTATAAACATCAAATATAAACTAAATATATAATTTTTAAAATGTAGGGCTGGGGATTTAGTGCAGTGGTGCCACCGTCTGCCTCACAAATGTAAGGTTCTGAGCTTGATCCCTGGTATGAACAAAAAAAGATCATAAAGTGTCAATCAGTATCTACTGATGCTATAGTGTATTGTACTGTACAGTACTTGTAGCTACTACAGGTATCTGGGAATAACAGTTTTAAAGTGACTTTAAAAAAAACTATGTTTATAGATAGGGAGATACATTACAATCATAAGTTGATCTTCAGATTCAGTCTCATTGCAGACAGCAGGTCTTTCTGAAACTTAACAGAGAAAAACCCAAATTAGGAAGGAAGAGCAGAATAAAAGCTAGACAATAGGAAATAGGAAGATAGATCTTTCTCACATGGGAAGGGAATGAAGAGATGGAGGGGAAGGGGATGAAAAAGAATTAAAATGGTCATGTACATATACCAACTCCACACAAGAATTAGGAAGGAAGGAATGAAAAAAAGAAAGGAAGAACTAGTGCATGGACAATGTCTAAAACATATTGAAGCAGAAGGAGCAGCCCACGTGGGAAAATGTGTCCCTCAAAAATCCCTGAGAACACACAGTCATTAAAAGCAATTACTCAAATCAGTCTGCCTAGATTCAAGTCTCAGCTCTACTTCTTATCTGCTATGTAGCATTTTCCTTATCTGGGAAATAGGAAAAGTAATAGTATTTCTTGTATAATGTTATTTGAAGATTAAATGAATTAATACATGTAAAGATCCTAGATTTTTTAGCTGGCTCATGGTGCTCAGTGTGTATTACTTTTGATTTTTTTTGTGCTATTATTCTGTTTATCAAAATCCTTCTGTCTTATTTTTAACTGTTATTGGTACATGTTTGCAGTAAATAATGATTATAATCACTGTAAGAATTGTACATGTACATAACACAATTCAATTCTTTTTCCCCCTTCCTCCACCCCCCTTTTATTTTTCCAGCATCCAATTCATTTATTTATCTTTAAGACATTATAAAGTTAATTATCATATATACAGATTTTTAAAAAATTTTATTTTATTTTTATTTCAATGTGATACAAGTAGATACTAATAAAGAAAATATTGTTAAAAACAGTCTTCTATGAAAAAATAAAGCAAAATTTCATAACAAATTAAAGAATAACATTAGTTAGTACAGTGTGTACCATAATCTTAAAAGAATGGCCAAAATGTTAGAGTACAAGTCATAGACAAAAAATACTGTTACACAAAAGGAATAAATGGATAATAGCTCAAAACTTTCTTTTCAGTGAACAAAGAGGACCTAGCTGTATAAATGAAACAAATTAGCATATATATTTAAATATTTTTGAAACCACAGAATATATAATTTGGGGAATTATTAGAACTTCTTCCTACTTCCTATTTATTTATCTATCTTCTTTTTTTATGTTTTCTTTAACATTTAATAGAAACTATGTACTATAAATTTGTACTGTATGGTTTTTTCTTTTTTTTGGTACCAGGGATCGAACTCGGGACTTTGAGCTTGTGAGGCAGGTGGTGGAACCACTGAGCTAAATCCATGGCCCTGTACTGTATTTTACATAATATAGCCACCACAGGAATTTACATAGATTAGAAGGAAGATGGAGGGTTTAGGAGGGCCCAGTCCTGTGGGATATTTTCTCAGAGCATGAAAGTCAGATCGGGAAAAGGGTTCAGACTGCCAGATTAAATGGATGTTAAAAAAAAAAAAATGCAGGCCTTTGAGTGGATAACAGATGCTGAGACCACCAATATTTCAAAGGTGCCATTCTTAGACACATCCCCCATCTAGTCATCCAAGTGGATTCCTGCCCATGATTTAGGAAATACCATTCCAAAGATGTCTTTCCCCTTAGGAAAGGTCTCAAACATTCATTCAGTCTCGACATAGGGATGACCTCTTCTCCTTGCCCAGAATAGGAAGAAACCCACAACTTTTGGACACTAGTGAGCCAATCTCTAATTTTAGTCCTTATTTTCACTTTCAGTTTCTCACACCAGAGAAACAACATGGCAGTCAAACATGTGTGTCTAATTTATTTCACTTAGAGTATGGTCTCAAGGTCCATCCATTTAGCTATAAATTTCTGAAGCTCATCCTTCTTTGTGGCAGAGTAGTATTCTGTTGTATAAAAAAAAATCTTCTTTATCCACTCATCAGTTAATGGGCATTTGGGCTGTTTCCAAGATTTAGCTATTACAAAGTGTGCTGCTATAAACATGGGTGTGTATATATCACTGTGGTATGATGCTTTTAATTCTTTCAGGAAGATACAAAGAGGAGGAATAGCTGTGTCAAATGGAACCCCTAATTTTAATTTTTTGAGAAATCCCCACACTGATTTCTACAGTGATTGCACCAGTCTACACTCCCACCACAGTGGAGAAGGGTTCCTTTTTCCCCACAGCCCCACCACCGTATGTTATTGGTTGCTTTCTTGACAGCAGCCATTCTTTCTGGAGTGAGATGGAATCTCAGTGTTGTTTTAATTTGCATTTCACAAATGACCATTCTCCTGGAAGTTGGTTTGATGCCCACTTGATTCTCTTTCTGGCACCATCTATGAGCTCACTGCTAATCAAGGGTGAGTGACATTCAAGTCAATCAACGCTCCCTCCTGAGTGGTGTTTAATGAGAGGTGAAGGTCAGTTTGCAGAGATGCATCTGGCTGAGCAAGCTCCAGCCCATCCAGGATCTGTTCCTGAGACCTCTTCTCAATGCTTGAAGCAGAATTGTGGTCTTCAAGAATCTCCTGCCACTTGAATTACATAACTGCAGCTTAGTCTGAAACTTGTTCCATTGTCCTTCACCTAGCTCTGCCTCCAACTTTTCTTTCCCAAGGGACATAACGGCATTGGAGAAAACAGCTTTATTTAATTAGACAGCAGTGTTAGAAGGTACTACATAATAGCTGTGTCTTCTTGTGAACTATTTTTGTTTATACATTTCTATTTCCTTATCTGTAAAATGGAGGTGATCATACCTCATGTATAACAATTCTGTAAGATAATGTATGCAAAGTGTCCAGTTCATTGCCAGATAGTAGGAATACAGTAAGTTGTTTATATTATTTTCTTTTTTTATATTCTAAAATTGGAATTATTCAATTTTAAATCTCTGCTTGCTCTATCAGTGTTCCTTGCTTCATAGTGCTGATGATTTTCTACTTCATTTTTTCCACTCATATCCTCTTGAGAATCTCCCTTAAATTTTCAGTAAAATGAAGTCTTTTAAAGTTTCAAAATGTGCCTATTAAAAGCTGTCAGTTTTTCCAGTGAAAAAAATCAACATTTTCATGGAAAAGGTACAAGATCTATAATATATATAGACATTTTAGAAAATTTATAAACCATTTGTATTCACATCTGACATATTTTTATCGAATGCAATGTAAATGTCCAAACTGACTTGCTAGACATCTCATTATCTCATTCTTTTTAACAAAATATGAAATATACATTTTCCAATGGAGTAGAATTTTTATTAGGAGATAAACCATTTAAGAAAAAATAAATTATTGAAGCTTTAGGAAATTCATTAAGATGGAATCATGTCTGAATGTGCTTGGACTATTTAACACGGTGAATGTGATTTCAAAAATACAGAAGCACAATTAAAAAATATAAAGACTATTCCCAAAATGAAATTATAAACTACTTTACACATTATTCACTTTAATCCAGCAAAAATTATAAATGCAAAATACTGCAAAGGACTCTGCAATTGTAACTAAGGACTGTTCACTGACCTCAAAGAACTATGTTCTAATAAGAAATAAAAACAAATATACAAATTAATTATAAGATGGGATAAGATGAGAAAAATTCTAAAAACAGAAATGCCTACATTAAACTATATGTTTCATGAAGCAGTGCTATTTTTTGTTTTTCCCTATGTATTTGAGTTTATTTTTGTTGTTTTACTTTTTATAACTTTGAAGTTATGATTTATATGCATAGTTATGTTTTGTTTCCTGCTGTTTAAAATTTGCCACTGTCAAGAGCATTGTCTCATACCACTTAATTTTATTCAAAAACTACATTTTAATGGCTATAAAGTATCCTATTGTATGAGAGCAGCTTAAACATTCTTCTCTTTACATTACTTACTCATCACTCATCACTTCAAATCTCAGCAGAAATGCTAGTGCAAAATATCACTAGACATCCATTTTCACAAAGAGCATTCAAACATGTTTTCTAATATACACATAAGACAGAAATAGTGCCAAATCATTACATTATACTGTTTAATCTTGTATATATATAATTGTTGAACAGTATTGTTTAGATTAAATGGGAAAAACCATAACTACATTTTCCCAATGGTTAATGTTGCATAATTTTCAAATTTAGCCAAATGAACTAATATATTGTGCACTTGTCATTATTTACTTAAAATATTTTTAAGAAAACTGTTGGTTTTTTTGTACTATTAAAAATATAGATTATTGTCAGTAAATTTTAGTATTATGGGCTACTCAATATCTACTGTTTTTGTCAGTTTTTATAGCATTATCTTTAAAATATTTCTATCTGAAATATTTGTGTAACAGTAACTTTTAATAATTTTTCAGTATAAGTTCTGGTAGTCTGTATTTTAACTGTTTGTTTATTTCATCTATAGTATGAAACTCAGAGTAATTCACTGGAAAAACAACATTACATTACATTACATTATCTAGCCAGGTATACTGATGCATGCCTATAATCCCTGCCCTCTGTAAGACTGAGGCAATAGG
Organism: Heterocephalus glaber; assembly: GCF_000247695.1. Next base: position 14,208,018 of record NW_004624799.1, on the reverse strand, counting down.
ATCACATGTTTGAGCTCAGAGCCTTAGCAACTTAGTGACATAACGAGACCCTGTCTTAAAAATTAAAAAGTAAAGTAAAAAAAAAAACAGAATAAATCATCTGAAAAGATAAAGCACCTGCAATAATACTTGGTCTACATGGTTGTAGGCACAGAATAAATAACCACTTCTTTTTTCTTCCTGTTTGCATCATTAGAATGTATAGAAAATTCTATAAAGAAAATGCTCTGTCATTAATTAGTGCCTTTTAAAAAATGAGAATATATGTTAGGGATATTACTCCTATCTATCAGGCAAGTGTTGCAGTAGGGTGGTGTCTAAAGTTTCAGTTATATGCTGTGATTTTAAGGTCCTGAAACAAGAAAACTAACTGGTGGGCTTCTGTAGGTAGCCCAGTCTTGTTAGGATAATTTTGTTTGACAGTTAAATCATGAAACAGATGTTAAAACGTTTACAAATCTCAATGAGTTACTTTTTTAGTTGACAATCAAATCAGCTTAAGAATTTAAGCTATACCTACAATTATACATTATCTTAATTTCCTTAAATTATAATGACTAGTTTGTATACAAAAAGTAATTCTAGGTCTGCATTTTTATGTGACCCAAATTTTACAGTTTTGCATTCCCCCCACTTTTTCATAGATTTTATTCCAATTCTTTACAAGAATAATAATAAAAAAGAAAAATACTCCTGTTTTCCAGTAGAACTTTTCTTCCCAGGAACCACGAAGATTATATCAAGTGACTAGTTGGTGGACAACAATATATGGTAATGTGTTTATGATATTCATACTTTATTTAACTTTGCACTTAATTAATGGAGAAAATTATGAAGTCAAAGTACTACCCGCAAAGAGTTCTTTCAGTGTTTCATACCACTGGCTTTTGTCTTGTGATTTCTACTTCCTTTACATAAAAGTGCTGGACAAATGAGAAGACACTGTTTGCATCTGATTCCCTCTCGGGGGCTGGCTGGGGTTTCCTTGCAGCCTGACTGGGGTTTGCTTTCAGGGCTTAGTAGAAGATCTGCTCATTTTACAAGCAGATGGCATCACCTTTGATTGCAGCAGAGGAGAACCCCACCATGCGACTTTTATTCTGATTGTTTTTAGACATCCTAAGTTGACTCTAGTTAAGCTTTCTCAGACAGAATCTTGGAGTGGGGTTTAGAATTAGAAAAGCACTTTTCCAAAAATGAGAAAGACTGACTAATCAGCTTTGCCTGGTAGGTAGTCTCATTGGGATTACTCTAATTATTTTTTTTAGTAGTATATGTTTGCAGTACATAATGTTTATTTTCCTTGGGTGGAGTTGGTACATGAACATAACACATCTTAATTCCTTTGTTCATCCCTTTTCCTTCCCCCTACACCCTCCCTCCATCTCTGGATCCTCTTCCCATTTGAGAAAGATCTATCTCCCTACTTCCTATTATCTATCTTTTATTTTGCACTTTATTTTTATTCTGCTTTTCTCATGTAAAAGAAACCATGTGATATTTAAGCATGTGTGTGATTTATTTCACTTACCATTATGGTCTCAAAGTATATCCATTTTCCTACCAATGACTCAAGTTTATCTTTCTTTATGGCAAAGTAATACTCCATTGTGTGTAAACACCACATTTTCTTTGTCCATTTATCTGTTGATGGATATATAGGTTGCTTACAAAGTTTAGCTAATTATGATTTATGCTGCTATAAACATGAATATGCATGCATTCACAGCTTCAAAGGATTAGGACATGGACATTTTGAAGGCAGTTATTCTGCCTACCTCAGTCCTTTTCTCTTTTTCTTAGTGGACCACACTAGTCTGGGGATTTAAAGGAAATGAGCCATTACCCTCTTTCACCACAGTGGACCCAAGGTATAATTATACATAGCGTAAAAGCTGGCATATTCACTTCCAGACTAGGGCTTCTCAGCTGAATACTTCTTTTCATATAAAATATCACAGGCTTTGCCTCTCCTTTCCCCTAGCAGCCCTAAGTCTTCTTCTGAGAAGCTCTCCCCACTGTGGTCCTCCATCTGCTAGAACCTTCCTCACTCTCTGTAGCAAGCTGCACACTGTCCACACACTGTAGGAATGGTAGTGGAAGCTCAAAATTTGTGAGTGCTTGGACAATAATTCACAACCTCATTTTTTACAACTCTTTTCCCATTCCAGCTTTTCTCTGAGGAAATCAGTTTGGAACTCCTAAAAGCAGACTAAAATTTTATTTATTCAATTAATCATGCAGATGTTAGGATGTAATTTTTAGGGAAAATTATATGGCCCCTGCACTCAACAAGCTAAAAGTTTAACTGGGAGATGTACATGTAATACGAATAGATGTGTATCTACACATGCATACACAGGATGGCTGTGTGTATATATCCGTATTCATGTAAATGTGTATGTATGTAAATATGTGTGCAAGTGTATTATAGTGGAAGTACATAGAAAGGTGAGCCTCCAGGTATCCTTGGGTGGCCTTGGGGAAAGCTGTCCAGATGCATCTGTGCTGGGAAAAGTAGCATATACTTTCACACAATCCATGGAAAAAACTTCCTTGTGAATTTTTTGATGGGAAAAAGAATACATGACACAACCTGCATTTTTGCTCTCACTTCCTGGTTTTAGAGCAAAATAATAAGAATCAGAATATAGGCTGATCCTAGAGCCGGGGATTTAGCTTAGTGGTGCCGCTGCCTGCCTCGCAAGTTCAAGGTCCCAAGTTTGATCCCCGATACCCGCCCCCCCAAAATATATATATGAGCTGACCCTTATGGTAATACAAATTTCTTAACTGTAATCCTTGGTTTTTCCAGTGGTAGTACCTAAATCACTGAATTGTAATGAATCTTGAATGAGTTAATAATGCTAATGTTTTCGAATGGGCCCACCATAGAGAAAACATCCAACAGAATTGTTGTAGTATATCTTCATCACCATTCATCACCAGGATCTCTCGATTGTCTCATCACTTCTGCTCTCAGTATATAAAACAAGTTTCCTGATTCAGACCAACTTTTTTCTCTTCACATATGTTTAAGGAGTTACATCTAGATGCCTAGCATAGTGGTTGTATGTAGATGTGTAATGACACCCGGTGGACAGAGCTTCCGCATGTGGGAATGTGTATATGAAGGCTTAGGAATTATTGGTTCCCTATCAAGATAACTTATAACCTTTAATTTTCTTTAGAACCTCACATTAGTATCGTCTTGAAATTATATATTTGTTGTTTGTAATTCTAGTTAGATAATTAGAATAATTTGAGAAACTAATTTTCACTCTCATTAAAAGTGATTAAAAGTAACTTTTGAAATATTAATAGAAAAAATGTAAAATCAGTTTTTTCAAGCTACATAATATATCTACTTATAAATCTTCAATAAAATATGAAATGCATGGGGTCAGGGATTTAGCTCAGTGGTTCTGCCGCCTGCCTCTCAAGCTCAAAGACCCGAATTCAATGCCCGGTACCAAAAAAAAAAAAAAATTATTCTTTGAAAATGTGAAATGCATAAGTATTACTACTTGTTTTAAGTACTGATAAATTTAAAATGTACTAAATATGAATCCACTTTAGTCTCAAATGAGCAAAAGAAAGTTTGAGTTATATAAAAATGAACACTTTAAATAGAAAAGGCATAAATTCAAATTTTATAAAATCATAAATAACAATGACAATTATTAACAAATAAATTTTTTCTCCCAAGTTTGATACGATATTTATATTCTAAATTTTAAGTTTTGTTAATTAGTGAAAAGCAAAGATGTCCTTATATAGTTTCCTTCCAGCTTCTGGCTTTATAAATGCACAAGAGCAAATATTTTCTTGTAACATTTATACATATACAACAATGACCATATTTTTGAAACATAAATAGAAATGTAATGTCTTCTCAAAAAGATCTTACAATGTGCAGCCAAACATGTATGAGACACATGTAAGAGATTGCTGCAGGGCACAGTGAGGTTAGAATCAATGTAGGAATGAGTGAGAGAGAAAGAACTGAAGCATTTTGGTAAGTTTGTGTACTGAAAAGGTTAAGAGACAAAGGATCATAGTAGGAAATATAGCATACTCACATCATTAAAAACATTCTAGATGTCCTGTTGGTGTACGTGGCAATGAGTCTCAGTCACTCCTTTGAGCCAATGTACCAATAATTTAAAGGTTTGGAATGGACAGTTTGCAGAAGCTTCTAGGTGAATTTTGTATACACCTTTTATCTCCCTTCTCACCCCTCTCCACATTTTTTCTTCTCTCTTCTGCCAACCTCCTCCCCTTGCCAGTGGCCATCTTGTCCTTTTATTTCTTAAGCCAAAATGGAGAGAGATCGGTGTCAGATACTTGATCACTGAGCTGATGTATCTTCATGGTGGCCATCTGGCTTCAGCAGATCTAAGCAAGAGCTGTAGATTCACCTGCCAAGACCATAAAGGTCATGTTTCCTCAACTAATGAGTGAGGTCAAAGTATGAAATATGCTGATTTTCGAGTCAGCACAAGCCCACCCAGGCTGGGGGAAGGTTTAGCATCCCTAAGCACACAAGTGAAGATAGGAAAACGTGCTAGGTGGCAGCCAGTACTGACCACTACATATATAGAAATCAAAGTGATTTAATGTAATGAATAATTTTGCATATGTAAATTTTTTTCAGGGTAGTTTTGAAAAGTATACAAGAAATACTGTGTATTATTTCTCTGAGTATCAAATGTTTCAGACAAAAATAATCTTTCTGTGGTATTTTAGAATACAATATGTATCAAATTATAGTTTAGTACCAGTATTTCATATGTGATTTATTCATTTAAGACTAATATATAGCAAGCTGTATCATACCTTATTTATCTTTTATGTGAACACTCATTGCTTCACAAAGTTGCATTTGTGCCAGAATTTGGCACTTCTGTTCCAGTTCTCGGGATTCCAGGCAGATTATGTCATTGTTTTTTTTTCTGATTACTATTTTATAGAAAAATGTGCTTCCTAGTATGTTATTTTTAAGATCATATAAGCTGTTCTTAATGCCAATAAGAATTTTAAAGGACTGTAAAAACTTCCTACAAATGGAGCTAGAGGTTGAAATAAAAGAAGATAGTAAGAAGCCTAAAGACTGTGTGAGATAAAACTCATATTTATCCATTTCAGGACTGTTTGTATACCGTGTAATTGATACAGCATGGTAGAATGGATCCATTTGATTGGTGACCTTGTTCTCAAAAAGTTGATATCCCAAAGTAGGTTCTCAAAATAATAGCAGGAAACCACTTGTTATTTTCTGGAAGTTTATGTTGTCAGACTTCAGTTACTTCTACTCAGTTTAAAATCAAAGTTTCAGACTACAAATATTTCAGCAAAAACTCTAAAACACCATTCCAGTCACAACAGAAAGAAGCATCAGACATTGAGGGACATTACAGAATACATGACCAATACTCCTCAAAACTGTCAAGTTCATAAAAACAAAGTCTTGAGAAGCTGTCATAGCCAAGGATGTCTCGGGAAACAAGTGAACTGGATGTGTCTGATGTAGATTCTAGATGGAATCCCGGAATGGGAAAAAAAAAGATATTGGGGGGAAAAAAGATATTAGGGGAAAAAAAACACTGAGGAAATCTGAGTAATGATTGGACTCTATTCAATAATAAAACATCAATGTTGATTCATTAATTGTGACAAGAGTACTATACTAATGTAAAAAAGTAATAATAGTGGGAACTCACTGTGGAGTTAATGGGAACTCTGTGAACTATTATGACAATTTTTCTGTAAATTTAAAACTATCCTAAAATAAAAGGCTATTTTAGGGAGAGAGTTTCTGCCATAATGTTGCTGCAGCAGGAACTTAATGTTACTGCTTGACTGATGGAAAAAGCCCTGCATTTTTTGGGATTCCCTCTGTGGGCATTAGGGCTGGAGCATCCCTTAGATCTGGTGTTTTGAATCTTAATAGTAGATTTGTAATTTCCTGTTTATATGTCTGTCTGTCTGTGACTTGTTTGTTTTATTGTAGTGTAGGATAAGTTAAGAAAAAAAACAAGTAAACTGATATTTTTTCAATACTCACTGTATACCAAATATGTCACAAATGAATATATCCAGTTTTAGAAGCCTATAGGGTAGACCTACTATTTCTACAAATGAGAAAAACAGAGACTTGGAAGACTCAGTAACCAGTCACCCCAGTGTTTACTGACAAAATGCAAGAGAGCCTTGGGTAATGCTTGATTCCATTTCCCACCTTTCTATCTCATTTATGTGAGCTACCTTTGTTCTGAAAAGCTGCAAATCAGCAAGACATTCTTTTTGACTTGCATCTATATATTTTTTAAATCCTAAAATGTTTTTGAAATCATTGTAGATACTTGAAATTGCAAAAATGGTACTTATAAACCTGTGTATCTTTCTCCCAGCTTCCCTCCATAGTGACATCTTATGTGGGACAATGTCACAACTTGGAAACTGACATCTAATATTGGTACTTTCATGTTAACTAAAGAATTTATTCAGTTTTCACTGTGTGTGTTTGTGTGTCCTTATGCAGTGTAATCCCATGTACAGACTTGAGTAGCTACCACCACAGGGAAGATACAGAACTGTCCCATCTCAAGGAACCCTCTCACTCTACACTTTTATATTTATACTCCACTCATCCAGTCTCTAATCTGCTTGGCAATCACTAATCTTTTCTTCATCTCTATAGTTTTGTGAGTTCAAGAATATTTATACAAATGAAATCATAGAGTATGTTACTTTTTAGAAACTGACTTTTTTTTGCTAAGCATAACCTCCTTGAACTTCTTTCAGGTTATGTAATCAATGGTGCATTTCTTTCTCTTTTTTGCCAATTAATTTTTAGTGGTATGAATACACCATAGTTTTTTTTTAACCATTCACCCATTAAAGGTTATTTGAGTTGTTTTCAGTTTTTGCTTTTACAAAAAACCACAAAAAACAAAAAACAACAAAAACTCTTGTGAATATTTGCATGTATGTTTTAAAGTAGAAAGAAGTTTTTATTTTTCTGGAATAAATCCCAAAATTTTGATTGCTGGGTCATAAGGGAAGTGAATGTTACTTTTATAAGAAACTGCCAAATATTTGCTAGCATGTTGTCAGCACTGCATATTCTCACTACTGATATATGTAAGGTTGAGATTCTCTGTACTTTCACCAGCGTTTCGCATTCCCACTGTTTTTCTGTTTTAACAGGCATGTAATGGGCAGTACTTTCTCACTGTTGTTTCTCTAATGGGTAATAGTATTGAACATCTCATGTGCTTGTTTGCCATCTCCTTTTTGTTGAAATGTCTGTTCCTGTCTTTCTCCCTTTTTCTAATTGGATTGTTTCATTTCTGACAGTTCAGTTTTGCGAGTTGTTTACATATTTTGTAATGTAGGATGTTTTTAGATTTGCAATTTGCCAGTACTGTATCTGCTTCTGGTCTGGTCTGTCCTGCTTGTTTTGTTTTGTTTTTTAAACTAAATCTGTAACATTTTACCATTTCCTAGAGATTTAATCTTCCTATGAAGAGCTGGATCCTGCTTTTTTTTTCAGTTCTGCATTTTAAACTCTGGAAATTGTGCTCTCTTCGGCAGCACATATACTAACCTCTGGAAATTATCTTTTGTATTTTTTTAATGGAAGATTTTGTCAACTTACTGGGTTTTTCTTATGAAAGAAATAGTGTTTTCCTTATGGTCTCTGCACTTACAAGATTCTGACATTTTCCTTTGGGGATATCTTTGCCCATGCATTTTGTTTATGGTGGTAAAATCATTTTCACCAATACGACCAGCTTTTATGTACTTCATGAGCTTATTTCTATGAAGTTTTACTTCTGTGGCCATCCATATTTTATTTTCATTTTTTCCCAGTTTAGTGTTAAAATGGACATCTGACAATCTTTTGAGTGTAAGCTTTGATAAGAATTCAAGGATGAAGTTATTTTTGTGCAGATTATGTTGACTTCTCTTATCAGTTTTGAAGGGCTAAAGAGTCTTAAACACTTGTGATTGTCCCAGCCTGAGAGATGTAAAGATATGTGAAAACTGGAATTTTTCAGGTAAACCTTTGTTTACAGTATGACTCCTGTGTGCTGGAGTTTGTATGCTCTGATAACTTCTGTTAAAGGGAATTTGATTTCCTTCTCATTAGGCTTATCAATATATGCTGACAGTGTAGATGACAGAATTGAATGGGGAGAACCTGGTTCTTGTCTCCTTTCTACTTGATAACAGAATTGGAACAACGATTCAGTCTTCTGCTTCCTACTGCAGGTCCAAAGAAGTTGAGATGTTTTGTCATTCTTTTTTCAAAACATAAAAATAGCTAATTGTAATTTAATTAAATTTTCTAAGAAATTAATATATATCTAGAATGAAAATAGAATTCTCAGTGCAAAGTCTGATAAATCAGAATAAACGTAAATGTAAAGGAAAAACAAATATACTCTTCTGAACTTTGTACAATTAGAAATATTAAAACTTTCATTTTGCCTTTATTTTCAGACAATCTCACAATCACCTCAAGTTTCTGGGTATCACAGTTGTTACGGTCCTAGCTCAGAATTTGCTATATTGTTATCATCCTGGTGACTGCAAGCACAGAAAGAATAGGTTTCCTTTACTTCCCCTAAAGCATATGAAACTCTGCTTCTATCCACTATTCCTACTCCTTGCCAAAGGTACAATAGATAGCATTTATAAAATGTGATCTTTGTACATGTTGCTAGGTTACTCAATTTTTAGTCTTTTTCTTTGCAATATATAATTGGTATAAAAAAAAACAGCATTGAGAAGATGAGAAGGAGAGGAGACCAGTAGTAAGGGAGAAGGGGAAATTGATATTATCATTAAGGTACTGGATATGGCCATAAATATATAGATTACTAGGAGAGAAAAGATACGTGAATTCTAGCCAGGAAAGGATTCCAGTTAGCCACAAACTGAATTGTAGGAAGGTGTTTTCAGTTTTAAAATCCCCTATTTGTATTTTCTTAACTTTCTCAGAAATGAGCATTTTAGTGTTGATCCTTAAATTTTTCTTTCTTTTGTTTGTTTTACTTTTTTACTGAACAAAGTAATTTTCCACAAGTTACAAAAACCTTTCCTTTGTATAATTTGACTTACTACTCTTACTGCTATGTTGTGTCCCAAATTATCAGCAGCTCCCTTATTCATCTCTAATGATATTTCTGGATTTCCTATAAATGAACCCTGAGAATGTTGTAAAGCTCCATAACTACTCATATATATTCTGTAAAATGTCTATGTGTAAAATATCAAAACCACCCATCACTGTGTTACTGCCAAGGTGGTCTGCTGGCCGCCTGGCTATGTGGCCATCCCCTTCTCCCTCCCTGCCATTCTTCATTTCCTCCTTCCATGGCACCCTCCCATCCTCCCCATGCCACAGTGCTACAGGCCCTCTCACTCCTCCCCTGAATCTCATTAGGTTCTTTTCTGCCTCTCTGCCTTCATACTTGTGTGACTTGGCAAGAATGCTGCCCTGGGCTTCTTTGCAGAATTGGTTCCTCTCCCTCCTCTTAGGACCCCTCAATAGAAAGCCCTATCCTGAGCACATTGTGCAGTTCCACACTCCCTGTTCTCTGTCACAGACCTGTGCCTGTGTGCTTTCTAGCATTCCATAGATACGTTTCCCCAAGGGTGACATAATTGTGAGGGCACAGACATAGTGGGCATTCATACTTGATTAATAATAACTGGCAAATTTAATGCATCTAAAAACAACAAAAAACTCAACAATACCAAGTTCCTAAAAGTTTCCTAGAAAAGGGCATTTGAGCCTAATTTGAAAGGTAGACCACGTGAACATAGCAGGATATAGGAAAATGAGAGAATTGGAGAAGAGGCTGGGTGAAGGCAATGTTAAAAAAAAAGGCTTTGGTATGAGGATAGACATGTCTATAAATGGGATTTTGGAGAAATAAGGAGAAATAAAGAGTAAGTTTTGGAGGGCCAGGAAAACCTTGTAACTCATGGAGGGACATGATTCTAGTGGCAATAGTGTGGCATCTGGTGGATGAGTAAAAAGGTGTCCAGGAATTGCTAAGGAGTAAAAAACCTTGTGTTGCTGATTTTTTTTTGAATGTCCCATGATGAAACAGAATATGGCTCCAAACTGAAATTGTTTAACTTATACATTCATTCATTCATTCATCAGCAAATATTTACTGATGTCTACTCCAGGTTATGCATTGTGTGCTAATGCAAAGGGCTTTGTAAATCCATGTATCTGATACATGACAATGTTGGTTTCTCACACCTAAAATGAGACACTGCTTACAGTATTAGCTGTTAAAACTTGAGCCAATAAAGACAAAAAGGAAAAGAAAGAAAAAAATGAGATATATTTAATTTGGAAGTGGTCAATCTGTTTAGGAAATGTCAATTTATTACCCTGCAAAGTAAGAATCTGGAAATAACTACAGACAAGAAATATAACTATTAAATTATGTGATGCTTTTAAGAAACTCCAAGAACTGTGTAGAAGCATGTGTTGTTTTTCTATTGCCAGTTGTGTTTCTGATAAGTCCTTTGTTCTCTAAAGACTCCCTTTTTCTTCTGGGGGACCTCCATACATAACCCACTCCAGCTATAATATCCATAGATTACTTATGTCACAAATTCTGCCTAGTATTGAAACTGAAGTACAATGGCTGGTTTCACTACTTTTGCATTTATTTACAAAGCTGAATTGTAGTGCAATAATTTAGATAGCAAATTTATTGTTACGCACAAAAGAGGTATATTTCAGTCTTGAAACTAGATCATATTGTTATCACTGCAGAAAAGGAAATCGTTTTTGAGAATACTAGTGTTTGTAGCTCTTGCGTATTGATAGGAGAAAGGTAGTTGCCATAGTGATCTGCAAGTCTCTGGAGGAAATGTGGTCATGGCCTTAAGCATCTGGCAACCCACCCAGTTTAGAGAGCCCCTCTAAAAAGGACTTACTTCAATGGAAATTGAGTTACTGAAAATTAAAAAAAAAAGGTTAATTTCTGCAACTCAGATCTGCCATAAATTTGTGTTGTACTCTTGCATTCTATAATTAAAAGAAAAACATTTATAATAATGACCATATGTGTGATTTTCTTCAGGAATGATATTAAATATATTACATGTTAATTATTCCATAAATATGTTCTCAAAGACACAAAATGACCTTTATTCCTATATGTGAACTATACAGCTTGAATGCAAACCAATCCAATAAGATCTTGCTCGAATCTCTTTTTCACTATTTGATGTTTTCATTTTCTGTGTATGTTCTTAGTTGAAGGAAACTCTTATGGTATATAGAAATCTCAAACTGAGTGGGGTGAAACCAATGACTTAATACTCATATATTTAATACTCATATAACAGTAATGTAAACTTGCAATCAGTAGTTCTGAATCTGAAATTCTCAGAGCACAGATTGATGTGTGAACACTGTATTTACTAGTCTAAGACCGCACATTTGCTCTGCAGCTGTGTTTAATGGTTATCAGTTTGGCATGCAGCATGATTGTTTTGGAGCGAGAATAGACACTTCAGATCCCTTTTGGCAGTTCTGAAGTAACTGAAGTACCTACCCCTGAAGTGAATCATATGAACTTAATTAGACTTGCTACATAATTAGCATTTGAGGAAACCTAAGGAAAATCCTCGTGGGTTGGTGATTTGTTATGTCAAATGTAAGCATGCTCATTTGGGGCACTTGGAATTGAAAATAATGAAATTCCAATGCATCGTAAACCCTGATATATTATAATTTTAAATGAACCTTTAAAAGGAATACTTTCCCACGGATGAATAAGATGCTTGTCCTGGCCAACTGGGACCTATTTGCTTCCATTCACAGGAATCGATCCATTTCCATATGGCATGTCCATATGACATGTCCTTGATGGCACTTATGTGTGTGCAACTATCTTTCCACCTCTAATGAGAGCCAACAGCTCTTTAATAAATACCCCAGTGGCAGCAGCGAGGACTGTGCCAAGAACCAGTAACTGGAGTGCACCAGTGAGGTCTGAGACAAAGAGATTCCATTGCTGCATTTGTATTTACCTTTTAAGATATTTAATTGCAATGACTTGCTCTCTTGCTTATTTTATTCTAAAAAGACATGTGTTTAAATGTTTTAGAAATTTTGGTCTATAGTTTTAGAATTCTACAAAATGAGCTAATCGTGGAGAATAGCTATGAAATATTTACTGAGAAAAGGTTTTAATTTCATATTCCAATTTTTAAGGCTAGAAAAAAACAAAGTATGCTTATTTAAAATATTTTTACTTATCAGAAAGCTGTCACCTTTTAATTAGATTGTTAAATTACATAAATTCATCTAGATTGTATTATTGATAAATAAATGAAAGGAAGCAAATTTAATCACATAATAAACCACTGCAATGATTTTTTTTTTTTTTCTGGTACTGGAGATCGAACTCAGTACCTTGTGCTTGCAAGGCAGGCGAGGCTCCACTGAGCTGAATCCCTGGCCCTGCAATGATTATTTTAAACTTAATAGGTCAAATGTCAAACTTACAACCCACCTTTGCTAAACATCCCATTTTCTCCGAGAATTCAAGATCAACCTTCAAACTCAAGTGGCAGCTCCTGCCCTTCACTTATTCAAGCTGCTGGGAATTAACTAGAAACAAGTTCCTCTAATGCACACCCTTCTCATATGTACATCTTCCCAGTGCATATCTAAAAACCCCCCAAACCTGTAAATCCAAGCTTAACCTACTGTCACTCTAATTCAAGATCTATCTGTTCCCCTTTCATCCCTTCTTCCCTTCAAAAGAGAATGAATGAACTGCTAAGCTTCTGATAAAAATCTTGATTGGATTTGACATAACCAAACTCGTAATTCCACCAGTTTCTCTTTCACAGGTATAGAAGTAGCACTAAGCACAGATTTTACCTTCAATTCAAGCAAGATTCTTGGAATACTTTTAAGTCTTAAGTCTTTTGCAGTGCATCTGAGATTAACCAGATGCGCTGGTGCAGATACTGATACCAAGGAATAGCATACACTTGTGTGATTTTGTCACCTCAGTTCACCTCTCCCAGCTTCATTTTCTTACTTGTCACTATCACAAAGAGTTGTTGAAATGATTAAATGAGACTTTATAAGTAGTTATACAGTTAATTATTAAACAATAATGTCTCTTTAGTTGCTGCTTAGCTTGGGTTACTAAGTATTTGGAATTTTTGTTCTCTGTAAGCATATGCAAATTCCTTTTTGTTTAAACCCATAGGCACATAGCCAGTACGTTTCTTTCTCTATGGTCATCCTTGTTGCTTCTCTGAATATTTTCCAGGATGTGTTGATTACACACAGAATTGTTTGTATGTGTCCAGGTGTACTTACATATATTATTATCTTTGGTATATGCTGAATATGTAAACTCCTGCGATCTTGGGAAAATCAGTGCTATGTGTCTTAATCTTTGATTCTTCATTAAGGGACCCGATTCAATGTATGTAGTTCAACCCCTAGTAAGTAGATTTTTAAAAATATTAAATAAACTCAGTAGTTCACCTAAATAAAATATGGAAAAATACTATTTTATATGAACTACGAATTTAACTCATCTAAATTTATAATTAATAATGCCTTTGAACATTTCTAATTTTATACAGTATTTTCATACTTAAACTAGATCCTAATTACTAACTATTCCATTTATTAGTGGATCTGAGGTTTTATATTTATTAGAAATTTTTCTGTGCTCAGCAAAGCAATCCAGACTTCTTGAGAATATGCGCAAAGACTGGGCTCATCAATATATCATTTACTCAATTTATGGAAGTAAAAAATAAGACATATGTATTTTGTTTTTAATTCTGAAATATATCTTTATTCTTGAAATTCTTACATGAGACTATGCATATGCAAATTCATAGACATTCAAATTGACGAGCTTCTTTGTAAGAAATAGCAACCAATTTTAGAGGCAGAAATAGTTATATAAATACAGTAGAAAGGAAAACATATTTTGGATTCTGCCTTTTAATTAGGTACCAAAAATAATTACTATTGCTAGATCTGTTTTAATAAATACGTTAAACTTCCCATGGTACCAGAAATCATCTGTACACAAATAATGAAAGGCTTTACTTACTCCAGGTCAGATGTTCCTGCCAGAACCCTTTTGCTTTGTTAATGCATTCAATTATTAAACTTTAGGAAAGCAAAGATAAATTTACTAGTAAAGTTCAATTAAAAATTTAAAATGGGGGTCAATTTTTTGACAAATCTCCCTAATTATTGATGAGATTTAACATTTATTTCTGCTATGCTTTATTAATAAAATTGCAGTAATAGAATGACCAGAATTAAATTGCTGAAAAATAACTTGTTCTGGTTTATTCATTTATCAAAATCAGCTTTAAAGGCTGTGTTGCTATTGCAGCCAGGATTAATTTTTTAAAATATTTTTAATTTTAGTAAAAATATTGGGATATATCTTCTGGTACTGTGCAAATAAAATGAACTTTCTTCTGTTTTTCCTGTTCTTTTTTTTAGGTTTACCAAGTTGACATTCTTTTAAACATAAATTATCATATAGAAATATAACACATTTAAAGAAGGAAAAAGCAGCTTACAAACAACCTTTATGTTTTATCAATACTATAACTTGTAAAACAGCAAGTATTTTAGCTATATTTGTAAACAATCTGGTTTCTAACTTTTTAGAAAGATGGTGCCAGTTAGAGAAGAATCACTCTATTTTGGTAGTTTCAGTTTATAATTAGTCTTAAAACCTAAAAACAGGTTACAAAATTGAAGTAGTGACAGATCAAAATAGAAATCTTATTTTTGTCATTTCAATCCTCCAAATTCTAAAACAATATGTTTTCTCTGTCATGAGACAAAGGAATTGTCAGATTGCTTTAGCCAGGACTGATTCTGCCTTCTGAACACCATTTAGTGGGGGCAGAATGCTACACGAAGAATTTTGTGGAACAACAAGCAGAAAATTGAATGCTTTGTAGGATCATCAAAAGTCACTTTTCAGGATTATTTTAAATTTTCTGGTGCCAAGCACACCAGAAAGCCTACCTTAGAGCGATTTGTTCATGTAGTGACCAGTGCTGAGGCGCTTATGTTTAGCATTATGATTCACTTACAGACGTCGCTGCCGTTGTTGCTGTGGATGCTTTCGTCTATAGGAAGAATTTGAACTATAAAATTTGAGAAGCTCCAGCGTCTCTGGAAATTTGAGAGCATTGCCTTTTCTCCCCTTTCTTGAATCTGTAAAGTATTTTAACAAAACATTGTAGCCCCATACATTTTAAATGTCAAAACTGACACATGGTATATTTCAGAAAAATTTAAACTGTAGAATTTGAACTTCTAAAGCTTCAGAACATCTTTAGAGATAGCAAGTAAACAATGTATTGCAGGAAGATTTAATAGAGAAACTAATCTGAGGTCATGGTTATTCTGCTCTTGAAGTGAAGATGGACGAGGTGACCTGGGTGTAGCTCACAACTATGTCGAGGGAGAGCTAGAGAGCAGGGCTAGAATTTTATAGGTTTTAGAGGAGGTGCTAGTTTTTACATTGTGATTGCTAATTTAGCTTTTATGAAAATTAAAATGAGATAATATTGTCAAATATTTCTGTATAATCCCTGGGCTATAATAAGCACAATATAGTTTTTTAAAAAGTGACTTGAGGTAAGGTAATAATAGTTATGATCACTTTCTTTATTTCACTTATTTCTTACTTTAAGGTAGGGAAATTTAAAAAACTATAATTCTGAGGAGCAGTAGCAATCTGTAGTATGTAATTGTTATATAATCTCTAATATACAAAATAGTGATTTAACATTAGTTTTTATTTTAAAATTTGTACTACTACAGTTTCTACAGGTAATGTATCAAGACTCGTAGGCAGTCATATTAATGTATGTTTACGTTCTGACGTGACTATTGAATTTGAACCATGAAGCATTTCCATGCATACTTTAATAGCATTCTCCAACTTTGTTTTAAGTAACTAGACTGTATCCAGGGAAACCCATTTAAATCAGAAATACATTTCTTTCTAAATCCAGAAAATAGCTTCCATTTTTAAAATGGAATCTGAATTTGAATAAAAATCCTAATTTAGCATTCAGTTTCATTCTTTAACTAGCTGAAAGAAATCTTAGGGGAAAAAATCATACTAAATTACCAGTAATTTGTTTTAAAGAGGGAGAAAGGGAATTTTTTGAAATCAACAGACATTGAAGATATTTCCATAAAGTTGAATAATAGAGATCTCAGATTTTAATTTAGTCAAGATTATGATTTTATACATAGAAGCTTTGCTGAAATAGTTTGGCTTGACAATGATTGTTTTAGGTTTTATATAAATCTGGATAATATATTACTCATACACTGTCTTATTAATTATATTGGTTGAACTGTGTTTTTAAAGTGAAAGACCTTATGTCAGCAAGTATTTGTTGTATGCATCTCAAGTGTGTAGTATTAGAAAAATGAAATACACATACCTTGAACATTTAAGGGCACATCCTGTCAGTTTTGGGGTGGGTTAGAGACTCTACCTTCTAAAGAATTAATTTTATAGATCCATGCATGTGGAAAATTGGTATATACTAATATAAATATATAATATATGTTTTAAAAGCTAATATAAAGATAATATCTTGCATCAGTAAAGTTGTATTTATTCAATAGTGAAATTAATTTGGAGTTGCTGGTATGCTACCTTTGCAGGTTTCTGTGACTCATTTGCTGAGAAAGTGTGAGTCAAGACACTGGGATCATTTTTTTCTTATCTGCTAAAACTCATGTTTTGACTAAGAGTAAGTTTTCATGGCAGATTTAAAACAAATATTCTGTGATAATATTTGGAAGCTAGGTGATGTCTAACATAAATAGGACTAATATATGTCTCTAAATTCATGGACTTTAAAGCTACATAACATACATCATTTTAAAAACTAATCGAATTTTTCTTATTTTTTTTGAGTTTAGCTTTCACACTAATTCTGACCTCTGCATGTTTAATTGCATTTAGAAGAAAAATCTATTTTATTAATTTAATAATTATCAGTGTATAAATGATACTAAGATTTGTGATTAAAACTAAGCACATTCACAAATGATTTACAACTATTACTTAATATTTTCTCTCATAGGACAAATGAGAATTCTGTGATTATGTATCTTATTCTGTTTTTATTACATTTAGAGCTTAACTAGTTCATCCCTGTGAAGTAAGATAGAGTCTCATAAATTGCTATAAGCTGGACCTTTTTCTTTGCAATGTAATTTAAAAATCAGTTTTCTGGGTTTTTACTTTGAAGTTAAGTTGTGAAACTTTTCCAAGGAGAAAGACAAAATTTTAATTCGTCAGCTAATTCTACTGGGGACATATGCCCATTTTGACTTGTGATGGATGTGTTTCTCATTACAGTGTACTGTCTTTTTGACTTTCCATTAAATCTTAAAAAGTAGTAGTTTTTTTTAGGAAAATAAAAAGAATTTTTATCATCTTATACCAGCTATAAGAAAGTAAAATGTACATAGAAAAGACCTACATTTTTCTGATATCACATTGAACTTTTCCTTGTAGTTTTCCAACTCAAAATTGTTTATAGTCTTGAGCAGTGGGCTGTTTCCAACTTTCTGTCATTAGAAAAATAGAGTAAAAATTATTCCAAAATTGTTCTTAGAAAGAAATATGAGTCTGGAATTATCTAAATTGCCTAGAACTATACAGCAAACAAAAAGCAAATGATTGATTTGAAAACATACCATGTGATATGGTGTGGTCTTTAGTCTGGACTTTTTTTCAAAATGCATGTGCCTTGATTACGTTCTTTTATCTCTTTGGCTCTTTCACGCATGACCTTTAGTAAGCTGACTGACACATCACTTTTCTGTGGTGGTCAATGCATGGAAACGATGTTGGGCATATTTTAACCATTTGTGAAACTCTTGACTTCTCTATCTAGCCACATTCCAGTCCACAAGGGAGCAGCACTGGACCCTGCTTTGCTCTGTGGTCTGAGTGCAACCTGGTTTTGTCGTATCACTCGGTAATCTCCTTCTTCACCTTCCCTTATTGTACTACTTACAGTTTGTTTGTTTTTTTTAGATATTATTTACACACATAAGGCTTGTGACGTGTTCAGTAATTTGTAGCAATTCAGACATTGTGCTGTTGAGTGATAACTACTTCTCAGTTTTGACTGTTTTATGTACCTCGATCTTAAATCCTCAATGAAGATTTGGTCTTCCATTCCATATACCTTGTGTTTATTATAAAGAAGGGATTCCTTTAACTTGGAAAATCTTAGGAGAAAAAGAAAAACCTAGCAATCGTTGAGCACTATGACACGTCAGGCATAAAATCAGGTATTTTTCATATGCTACCACACGATCTAAAGAGGCAAATAGACAAGATAACAACAGTGTTACAAAATAATAGGAAAGTGCTGTTTTAGTAATACAGAAATTCTAAATACTTCTTTTTTACTGTTTTAAACCAGCTTGGAGAGGTTAAATCATAGTAGAACAAAGATTCCCTTCAGACAATTCCAGATTTCATGCGATGTCAATTATATTATGCAGCCTTGCCATAAAAACAACAAAAAGATTTGCAGGCAATGACGGAAGCCACACTGTGGAATGCCTGAGACAATGATTTCAGTGAGGTAACTCCTCTGCCATTGTGACAGATGAATTGATGTGCTTAAAATTTTAATGGGGAAATGCTGTTAAATATTGAGAAATATTGAGGTATCCCATGAAAGCCCTAATTTATATGTGTTTAACAACATATACACTTAGTCCATTTTCTGTTGCTGTAACAAAATACCTGAGACTAGTTAGTTAATACAGAATTGAAGTTGATTTGGCTCTTGTTTCTGGTGTCTGGGAAGTCCAATAGCATGGCACCAACTTCTTTCTTTGTTGCATCTGGTGAGGGATTCTTGCTACATCCTAACATAGTGGGAAGCATCACACAGTAGACTGAGCAAATGTGCTGGCTCAGGCCCCCTTCCTCTTATAAAGCCATGACTGCCCTCATGGGACCCCATCTTCTTGAACTCATCTAATTCCCAAAGGCCCTACTTCAAAATCCATCAAATTAGGAACTAAGTTTCCAACATATGAACTTTGAGGGATATAGTCAAATTACAGCAGGTGCATTCATCAAAATATAGACATAAATGCCATTTTCTTAATTTGTAAAAACTTCAATAATATGTTATTTTTCAAACTATTATCAAACTCTATTTATCCAATTCTCTTAATTTATATTTTCCCTCTTACCTGCTAAAAAAACTTAATCTCTATCTCCTTGATTTCAACAAGATATTTCATTTTCCAAAAGAAAAACAAATACAAAAAAATAAATTTTTATTATTGTGTTACAGAAAATAGGCAAATGAAAATAATTTATTTTTCTTATGTCTATGATTTTAATGATTTGGAGTTATTTTACATTGCTTCCTTTTCTGGTTATAACATGCATAGCAATCCAGATGGGTAATATATAACCAATTTGATTTGTTTTCTTAAATCATTTAGTATAGCTCAGGAGATTACCCTTACCCACAACCACTGCTTATTGCTTTGTGTGTTACCTTCATGCGTAATTTAATCCTTTCAGTTTCTTTACATATTGTAGCCTCTGCCATCCTATATATGTGGAAGAAACTTTTAACACCTCACCTGTTATCCTTTTTTTTTTCTGGTACTGGGGATCGAACTCAGGACCTTGTGCTTTCGAGGCATGTGCAGTGCCATTGAGCTAAATCCCCTGCCCACCTGTTATACTTCTTAAGGCTGTGTTGTAAGACCTTGATAATACCAGCCTGCCTTGTATTTTGCCCTTCTTTTATTCTTAATTCATCCCCCTATGATTGTTAGTTTCAAGAGTAATTTCTCAAAATTTACTAAAGAGAGAGTAAGAACATAGGTTTTGTACTTGGCTGTATATATAACTATTGAACCTTGGGCAATTTCTTCCATTTACGTGTCTTCACCTTTGAAATTAAATCTTACAGAGATTAAAATATAACTTATGTAAGCACCATGCTTAAAACACCCTAAATACTGGTCAATATTTTTATGATTAGCATATTTTAGAGAAAATCTTATATTGCACAAAAGCATATTGAGAAGCAAACACAAATACTGTTTGTAGAATTTCATGTGAGTCTTTTGGAAGGAATAATCTATTTTACTTTAAGTACCAGATTATTTATGTGAAAGCATACACCACAACAAAAGATATGCAGTTGTTACTGTATGGTTGTTTTGGGGTTCACTTTCATCTTTCTCACTGGATCCTGGGCAAAATTTTGAACCCCAAAAGAGGGAAGTCTCTCTTGATACCTACTTGAGTTCTTTCCTGTGGTCCCTGGTTGTATGTGTTACATTATGGCCTTTTTGGAACTTCACAGTCACTTCTGTCATTGTTCCACAAGGACTGAACCAGTCCACACACAGTTCTCTAGAGAGGGAGAAAGACCAAACACTGACCCTCAAACCCATGTTCTAGACACTACATAAAGTCCTTCCAGAAGCCTTGTGGGTTAGGCCTTTACTTAATTCCTAATTTTATGCAGCTTACTATTTCTGAATCAAAAATCATCATAGTCTTAAAAATATGAGTGTACTTAGGCCACCAGTGGAATAGATGAATACGATTAATATGAATTGTCTTGAAAATTCAGAGCACATGATAGCTATAGTTACAATGTCATATGGCTATAATGGAGAGAGGTATTTTGTGAAGCATTAATCTTGTACATTAAATATCTGCCAATGGGATTCAAGTATTTCAGTCTTTGTGTGTATATGTGTGTGTGTGTGTGTGTGTGTGTGTGGCTTCTGTATGAAAAAGCAGGCTGGACACAGTGCCTTGTTTTGATGGTAGCTCAAAGAAGCATCTAGTCACAATTAAACCATTTGTATATGAATAAATTCAGTGAGAAGTAACAGTAAAAACTGCTTGATTGATATAAACATCTTATTTCCAATTGCTTGAAGTCTATAGAAGAAATAATTTAAGGCTCTTCATTACACTTTCGTTAGTAGAGTTAAAATTTCTATTTCAGTTGGTCAGAATATAATGTTCTGTAACCCTATAATTTTACAGGTCCTGTTTTTTTTCATTACTTGACCTGTAAAATTACAAATTTGTGGAATATTAAAATAGAAACTTTTGGGCCGGGGACTTAGCTCAATGGTTCCTCCACCTGCTTTGCAAGCACAAGGTCCCGAGTTCAATGCCCAGTACCAAAAAATAATAAAAAATAAAATAGAAACTTTTATTCACACAAGGAAGAGATGGTTCATTTTATTCTTTTCCTTTATTTCAGTGTCATTTGATTACAGAGTTTATATTGGCTCCTACAACTTCAAATAATACAAAGTATAAAATCAAGTCTTTTCTTCCCTCCTTGATATTCACAGCCTGAAAGGACAACCACCATTTACAGTTCAAAAGTGACGGACCTGGCAACAGATGTTTTCTGTGCTCGTGCAAATGTACAGATGTCTTCCTGGAAAAACTGATGCGCACATTCTTGAAGAGTTATAACCATTGCTGTTTGGAAAAAAATCATTTTTAGCTTGATGATGTTAGCCATTATGCTAAAGGGAGTGATTTTATGAACACTGACCAAGCAGTTTGTGTTAGGCCAGCTTTCCAAGTTACTAGTTTGAATCAGTAGTATTTTATAATGGGTTTAAAATCAAAGGCGTTTAGTGACATATTTTGCCCTTGTTACTCTGTTCTGCAGTGTCCATGGAAAGAGTGCAGTATTCGGGAAAGATGAAAGAAACAGCCTTTGTCAGCTAGAGGAATAAAACTGAGTTAATCCTAAATTGACAGTTTAAAGGCTTTAAAATTACTTGTTGCAATCAAGAAATAATCCATCCAGTCTATCATCTTGTTTCAGCTTATTAGTTGTGGAATTTCTTAGGTGATTCTTTAAACTATATATGTTAAAAATGCTAAAGTTGTTCATGGAGAATTCCTGCTGCTATGAGATAGAGCACCTGTTGGTGTTCCATACTGTCATAGTAGGTAATGGGGCCAAGGGGAAATTTGTGAACGACGAGTTCATTCTCCTTAGAGCAAATGTGTCTTGTTTGCATGTCCGTCCTGCCCCGTACACTTGTCAGTGGGAAAAACATTGCACAGTGGGTAAAGATTGAGCATCAAGGTGTCGCAATTTCTGCATGCAAAAATAATGTGCTCAAATTAAAATTTAAAAGTAGTATAACATGTAAAAAAACATTTAGGCCTCTTCAAACCCTTTGTGAAACAAGGTAATATGTAAATATATAAATTAAAACCAAGGGTGTTATTTCCGGGAATACCTCTGAATGGTAAAATTAATATTATTTTATGACAGTGGTTTAATCATATTTCTTTTCTTAGTTTAGACCTTTAAAATTTTTATTTTTAAAAATTTGAATGTTTTTATTTGTATAACATTACCTTCTCCTCAAAAATAATGTCCTACACTGTTTTACTGAAGCTTTGATTTTACATATTTGAACTACATCTCTGGTCTCTCATGAAGCTCATGGTCTTTCAGGGGAGGCACATAACTTGGCCACTACAGTGGACCCTGTTAAGACTTAATCTGTGGGAGCTCAGCATAGAAGCCTCCCTCATCTGTGGTGTGCAACTGGAGAGTCGCTGTCACGGAAGGCTTCCCTGTAGAGGTGATATCCGAGTGATAGATGAAACCTCAGTCCTGCAGCTAGCAGTGAGCTCAGGGCATCTGCAAAAACCTAGCCACCCAAGAAGTGAGGCCACAGTCAAGTGCCTGATGGAAGTTTAGTCTGGATGGAGCATAGAGGAATTAGATATTTATTATGAGAGTAATACATGTTCATGTTAAAAATTTGAAAAATACAGGAAATAAGAAAACATAATCATAAACTTTGAGTTGCAGATTTAAGTAATGTGGACATTTTGCTATGTTTTTGTCATGCCTTACTTTTCTGTTCATAGGAAGTATGTTTGGTGGGATCTTAGTACGCCTTAGGCAGTAGAGATGTATATAAACATAAAATGCATTCCTGTATATGAAAACATGTATTAGGTAAAGTTGTAATCAAACCTTTTTTTGCATTAAAATATATTTAAATACTTTTAATGTCATTAGATACAGTTGTGTTTTAAGTGAGTGAATCATCTTAGGTTGAAATGTCTTATTTTTGTGAATAGAAATACAGTCTTAAATTTGGCCATCTCGATTTCATCTCTGCAGGAAGAATGTTTCTTGAACCTAGAGGCTCCTATATCCAGAGTATGCGGTTATGACACACCATTTCCTCACATTTTTGAGCCATTTTATATCCCAGATAAATGGAAATGCTATGATGCCCTTCGAAAAATGATCAACTACTGACTACATAGGTAGGTGTGGCCTACATTTTGAGAAATCTAATGTGTACCCCTGACAGGACGTGCTGTTACCTATGGCTCAGTAATCATTGGTGTGTTTTCTTTGGTTAACAGCAACTTTCAGAATAAAATGTGTACTTCAGAAAAAACTAAAAATCTCTACTAGTATAGTTATCATTAGTTGAACTATGTTGAGCATTTGTATTACACAATTTACAGAAAATATCATTCAATATGTCAACATTGAATATGTAATCAAATATATCTTACACTGTGATTACTCCACATTTTACCTTCATTTTTGTATATTGTTACAACTACTCAAACTTTTCATGAATAGAGATCATTTCTGTTACTTAAAAATGATTCCTCAAACACCATTAACTTAAGCTATTGTTATTTATGTGATGATTCTTAGCATTCACAAATTTACCTTTATATTATCTGAAAAATCGTTATTTTTAGCAAACATCCTCTTTATTATGTAAATCGAAAATTTTTACTAAAAAACAAATACCAAAACCAAAAGCCCAAGAGCACTACTACGATTTCCAGAAACTTTTCTGATTGGTTAAGTGAGTGTTTTTAAAATATCGCATAATAAATGGTATTTTTTCACAGTGATTTTCTAACTCATGCTTATTAGCTCTTAAACAGTGTTATTCTAATAAAAATGAATGTCATTACTGGTAATTAAGTTAGTTTTTCAGAGTTTCAATATAGAAATTGCTCTCACTGACAAACTGATTTTGAAATACTTCAAAATGAGTAGATAGGGTTAAGATACTTTACATTTCAATATCTTAAATTGTCCAAAAATAATAATACCATTTGAAAAACCATGATTCTTCAAAAGAAAAAGGAAATAAGCTTTGTATAATAACACATTCTACATTTTTTAAAGATAAACAAAAATGCTATGCCACTTGAATTCTAAATAGAGCCTACAAAGTTAGCCCGTCTAAAATCAGACAGATGTCTTTAGATTTGCACAGATAAAGAACATAACACCCCCCCCCCCCCCCGCGACCTGCCACTTTCCATAATCTGCTCGTTTTCTGTGGTTATGCTCTAAGAGGGCAGGTTAGAGAATTTCTTCTCTTTGCTCTCCATGTTGCTGCCTTAATGGGCTGCCTGTGGAGAATCAAGGTCATCATGGTAGCCATATGCCTTGTTAGTAAAGTAGTATTTAGATGCTGGGTTTAAATTTGAATTGCACATTTGGTTTTAAACATAAGAAAAGTGTTTAAATTGCTACTGAAAATGATAGAACAATGTTTCTATCCTAAAATTAAGTATATCAAAGAAAATAGACCTGCATGCAACTGAGAATGTTTGTAATTTTTACTGATTTCTTTTACAGAAAAATGGGAAGATTATAAGTAGATACAGGAATATTTTTCTGAATTTTTATATTTGCTCAGACTAACCTCTCCTTGAACAATAGAGGTTTTGTGAAATGAACTATCATGGATATTGGCTGAAAAGTTATAAATTAATTATTGTATTAACGGAAATGAATTGATTCCCATTAAGAGTGTTTCAGATTACTTTCTAAAAATGCTCCACATGGTGACCTTATAAATTCTGTTTAATTACATTTGTTAATATTGGGTGTATATTGTATCTAATAAAGCAAAGTCAAATTGTCTTCAAGTTGTGTGTGTCTTCTTTTTCCTTTAGTCAAAAGGATCCTTGTTGAAGAGTAGTAGGTTGTTAACTTGTTAATTGAATCTGAAGTGAAATATGTACTCTAGAAATCCTAATTATTCAACTTCATTGTACCTGATTTAGTTCTTTATGGCTACCATGGTTGTATGCTGGCAAAACTTCTGGAATATTTGTCTTTATTCACCTTGCCTCAGCAAGGTCACTGATAAACGTCCTCGCTTCTCCAGAGTGGTGTGGGTGGGATAAGACTGTCCTGCTGCCTCCCTCTGTACCCCATGAGAGCATGATCCTGTTTGCTGTCAAATTGCCAAGCTTTAGCTATAATTGTATTTTTTTTTTGCTTAGATGTTACAAAGCACATATTTATTCTATGTTCTTTATATTATTATGTACATAAGAAAAATGACAGCAGGGGAGACTCTGACAGGAGGAGCCTGCTCATTGGAGACGTTGCCACGGCCTCCCTCTGCATCCTCCACTGTTCACCATAGTTCTAGAAGTCTGGGACATCCTAAGTCATCCCACTGCAGAGTCCTTCACCCTTTGGCCCAGCCCTCAGAGATGAAGTTAATATACCTACCTTCCCCCACTTAATCTCAGAAGCGTTTCCTCTCATGATACCACCAGAAAAGTCTACCCTAAAAGTAGCAAAACAGACCTGTCATGTTTTCTTTTGTCCATGAACACTGAAGAAATGGTCATTTTCTTAGGATTACAAATTTCTTTGAAACTGTAATCTACAAAGCTATATCCTGTTTGGTTTTACCAGCAGTTGGAGGAGGATACAGAAAGTAACATATATAGGTGGCCAGAAAGTTGGAGACAAATTTAGAACATTTTATCACAGATTCTGGACTGGAATGGACTAAAATAATGAGCCAAATGGTTTGTTAAGGGTAAAAATGAAGCCCTGCCTTGGGATTAAAAATAGAAAAACCTGTTAAGTATAGGATAGGAGAAGATGTAGTTTGTCAGCCACAAGTTTGGAAAAGATTTAGGGAATCCAGTTGGCTTGCTGCACAAACATTTTGAGTTTAAGATGCCAAAACTCAGTAAGGACCTTGGCTTTGGTCTTTGTTCTCCTCCAAAGGCTCAAGGCATCCTGTAACGAACTCAGTTTCACATGCTCAGGCCAGCAGAACAGAGAATATATGGCAGGCAACCCCAGCTTGGCCTGTGATGGGTCATAGTTTAACATAATGATTGAGTTGAACTAATGTTTTTGGTTGATACTTATGATTTTATTTGAACTTTTTATTTTATATTGCCATTGTGTCATTTTTAATGTAATTTTTCTATACATTGAGCATTTAAACAATTTTAGCTATTTGAATTCTTGTTTTTTAACTGTTTTTCAAATATCTGAAACTCTGGGGATGATCTGTATCCTAAGCATGGGAGCCTGAGAGCATTTTGCTGTCTCCATTTGGCAATGCCATTTCCACCAGTGAATACCCGTGTTGTTCCAAAATAACTTACAGTTGATACTAAAGTTAGTCTATAGCTCAACGCATACAGATACATCTTTACTATGGTGAAATATATATTTTTTACATGAAACAAATATCCCATATTATAAAAATAAGAGAACAGTGGCAGGAGATGTTAAGTGAATGCCAAGTCCAAATTCCCCTAGTATTCTCAGCCACTCCATAATGTCTGCCCCATGACCATACAGATAGATAAGCTAATTTCATTTTCTATAGTTCAAATTGTTCAATTACTTTAGAAAAAATATAATATGTATGTTCTGTAGAACTGATGGACACTATCCCAGCTAAGTAAACAGACCTGTGTACTTTAGGAAAATAAATGAAGAATGAAATCCAGAAAGCAACCTCAATTCAGTCTACTAGGTTTAATTCATATCCCCTAGAAACACTTCATGAGACTCTTTAGCAGAAGGTACACAGAAGGTAAATATTTAGTTTAAAGAAATCCTTTCTCTGTAGCTTGCCTATAGTAGTCACATGTGATTTCTGGCTGCCCAGCATCCCTGCCCCAACTGTCTAGAAACAGCACTGCAGTTTGTTTAGAGAACTACTCCTTCCCACCACATGTGGTTCTGGAGGGTCTGCCAATCCCAACACTGTTCAGTATTGGCCACAGAGATGGCCCTGACCCAGTCAGGTACCCAGAATAGAAATCAGGTTATCCTTGAAGAAACAAAAGTTTGTTAGCCTCAGCCTTGTCAATGACACAAACTTTTACCTGCTTCAGGCACACCTGAAGTTAAAACTGACCAAGGTTAACCGGCTAGACACACAGACTGCATTACCCCAAACAGAGAAGTGCTTGGCTGAGAAGTGAGTAGCATGGCTCCTAAGGACTCATGTAGGAATTTCTGGAGATACATGAGGTTTGCAGATCCAGATATAGTCCCCTGGGCCACCAGGTTTGGAAAGCAATAGAAAATATTCATGTATGGGCAAAGACATAGAAACACTAGTATGTACCCAGATGATACCTCCATAAATATAAAAGATGTGTACTAGAAAAATGACATATAAAACAAGATAAGTGTGAAAATGAAAATGGGAACTATATATGTGTGTATGTTATTTATATATAATCGATTGTTCATAGAGTTATATAGTTTCCATTTTCACTTTATTGTATACATAGTTCCCAATTTCACTTCCAGATGATAGATAGATAGATAGATAGATAATAGATAGAGTGAGCCAAAAGGATGTATACACACCTCAGGAAAAGAATAGTATGATTGATGTTTTTTCAACAGATGGTGTTACTCTCTTATGGGAGACCCTAGTGGATATTGTATATCACAGAAAACCCGTTACACTGCCAGCCCTTGAAGCAATTGAAAATGCATGTGCAGCAATCTCGATGACCGAGGTTACGCAAGCAGCAGTTTGCCATACTAATAAATGTGTACAAGCTAATGGCCAGCACTTTGAGCACGTCTTGTAGAGGCCAAAGGTAGCTTGTAATAATCTCATGATGTCTCAATAAACTTAGTATTAAAATATTTATACAAAATTTTCTTTTCCTGAAGTATATACATTTTTTGGCTTTCATATATATATATATATATATATATATATGGAGCCATATGTACATATATATTATATATAATATATATTAATATATATTATATATATGTCTTCATATTGTAAAAATAAAATGGTGTTGATCATAAATATGACTTAACAAAGACTGAATTAGCATTACAAAATAAAGTAAAAAATTCTAAACTATCTTCAGTAATAGTAGTGTAACTGAATTATTCTGTTGTTAACCCTAACGTTTTTTAAATGCTCTAAAAATTAAGTTAATCACAAACAATTAAAAGAAGTATATATGTTTTCACATTGTACCATTTATATTTAGTTTAATTTATTTCACAAACATTTAGTTGGTACCTTTTCATGGCCAGGCACTGATTATTAGGTAGAAAGTTAGCTAAGAAACAGTACCAGCAACAAAATAATGTAAAACAAAACAACCAGAAAACCAAAACCAAAAAATCCCAAACAAACCAAAAACCATAAAAAACAAACCAAAACCAAAAGTAGCATGGAAAGAAAAAGAGGATTAGGTATGGCCAGACAAAAAATTAATAAATGTAATAAGGTAAACTTTCTAGTTAATAAGAATTTAAGTTAAGAAAGTTCAATTAAAAGGAAGAGTCTTCAAGTAAGTTGATCTAAAAAGGTTAAAATTTGAAAATGGAAACATTAGCTAAAGAGAATGAAGAAAAATTCGGCAGAATTCATAAAAGACAAAATAGTAGACAAAGGGAAATATGCACTGGATATTGACAAAAGGAATATACCACAGTAAAGGTATGACAGTTAAATCACTTATGTTCAAACATGTAATATTAAAATATAAACAAATATGCATAAATGTAGAAGAAGATATGGCTGAACAGTTGTCGAAGTCAACTGTATCTCACTTTGAATTCAGAAGATGAAGTGGATCATAATAAAATACTATTGACCACTTTAACTACATAACTAATAATGTTGAATCATAAAAATATATATTTAATTTTTTCTTTACAGAGAATAGATAGCCTTTTAAACTGGGAACATGCAATTAAAATTATTGATCATGTCCCAAAGCACAAAGGAAAATAACTATAAATTTCCCCCAAAAAAGTAATAAAAAGCATGTTTTCTGACAGCATTCCAAATTAATAACAAATATTTTGGAAATAAAAAGCTTCATAACTATGAAAGCAAAAATAATTGTAAAAGCAATTACAAAATATTTAGCATATGAGTCACTGATGTGCATCAGCCAAGATTCTATTCAGAGGTAAATTCATAGACTTTAAATTTTCTAAAGAAGAAAACTGAAAATATTAATGTAAGAATAAAGGAGGAAAAAATATAAGAATGATGAAAACTAAAAGAGAAAGTATCAAATAAAAAAACAAAATTTAAAAATTATTTTTTTCATTTTACTTTAGATTGTTGTATCCTGTGCCATGGACTTTTATGTGATCATGATAGTTACATATAAAGACCATTCAGGGCCAATACTGTGCAAGTTCTTTCCTTAAATGGGAGGAAATAATTTTGTAAAATCTAATGATTTGCCTGAGTTTTGATAAAGTTTTTTTGTTAAAGACTAGCATATTTTATTTCACCATTTTAGTTAAATAATTAACAGGGTCTTGATTTGCTAAAAGGCTTTCAGTTTCTTGCTAATGCTTACTTGCCTACCCTACTAAGTATTTTATTTACTGTGAACTCCCATAAGATTTAGGGGCTGTAAAGAAACTATTTCAGAAATTTTTTTGATCATTTTGAACATCTACCCACACAGGAGTGATCAAAGCATACAGTGAATGTTTAAATTTATTAGAGTAAAAGATCCATTGCTATTAATCTTTAAAATATTCCCCCTTGCCTGGGACATATTTATCCCATCGTGCTTGCCATTTTCTGAAGCAGTTTTGGAAATTCTCTCTCTTGTGTGTGTGTGTGTGTGTGTGTGTTTGTGTGTGTGTGTCTGAGTCTGTCTGAATCTGTATGTCTGTGTGTGTGTCTGTCTTTATGAGATACAGTAAAAAAAATGTGACAAATGCTGCTGCCAACTGCCAATCAAGGGAAAGACAAGCTCATAAAAACAGTATGCCTTGTCCTCATCCTCTTGATACTGCACTGTATCACTTTTGGCTCATCCCAAAGTCAAAATAACCATGAAAGATAAATATTTTTAATCAATTTAGGACATGGAGGTAGCCACAAGAACATAGCTAGCACAAAAAGACTTCCAGAACTGCTTCAGAAAGTGACCAGAATGATGGGATAAGTGGATTCAAAGTAGGGTAAGAATTTTGATGGGGGTTAATGGCAATGTGTATTTTACTCTAATAACATTTTTTAAAAAATTTAAGCATTCACTGTATTTTTGTAATCATACCTCCCCTTCCTCAGTATCTTATTGGTTCAAGAAGGGGAGGGGTTGTGTTTGATTAAAACGTTGTACAGTATTTTATGTTTTTAGGTGACAAGAAATGTCAAGAGCAGTTGAGGGACCAACACATAGGCCCTTTAGATGGGGAGGTATTCTACTAGATGGCTTTCTTAAATGTTTCCTTCAGAGTCAGCTGCCTCCTTAACAATAGTTTTTGGCTTAAAAGTCTCTCTTCTGAGTATATAAACTGTCATGATATTTTTTTCCATTATGAATGCACACTGCTGTAATCCTTCAATAAACCTATCACACAGTTATACCATGTCCTCTAGAGGCACGTTTTCTGCAGTGTGAACGTCATCACTATTATTACTTGATTTAGAATCATTTTGGCTATTTCACTGTTGGTCAGTGAGTGAACAATTGGAGCCTCATTTTTGAGGTTAAAAATTTCAATATCTTTCTAGCTTACTGATGGAGTCTAAAGGTATATTTTATGCATATGTAAGGAGGTCAGACATCCTCTTTTCATATGACATTTGAAATCCTTCGAAGTCACCACCTTGGTCACCATTATGACTGAATACAGTCTTAGGCCACAGGTCATACAGGAATGCCCTGAGGTGTATTCAGCCACTGAACTGCAGGCACTGGCCATGGCATAAAAGCCCAGAGGTGCCCTCGTGAGACACCTTCATGCTAAGACCTTCTGCCCCCTTGCCTGTGTTCATGGCTGCTAGCATGCTCTTCCAGAAAATGACTTATATTTGTGCCTCATTGGTCAGACCTACCCTGGTCATGTGGCAAAACTAATGAAGTCACAAATGGAGGAAATATATGGCATAAACATTACTTTTGATGAGAATTTCAGCTGGGGGATGAGTAGAACAATTGTGAAGCCATGGCAAAATCATGCAGTTGCCATTCAGTCGAGTTTCCCTGCGGTGAACACAAGCCGCTGGTTCAAAATGGCTATGAGACCAATCAGAAAAGGTGGCTTTAGTGATCCATGAATTTTTAGTATAATAATGGACTGGTAAGAAATTCACTCCATTAAAACAGAGACCATGTATGCTTTTGCCTATTGCAGCAAGTTTACATTTGTGTGTGCCTGCTACATTGGTACATCTCAGCACCATTAATCTGTCTGTGGTATACTTTATTTTTGTTTTATTTTTTGGTTCTGGGAATCGAACTCAGGACCTTGTGCTTGCCAGGTAGGTGTGTCACCACTGAGCTAAATCTCCGGCCCTGCCAAACTTTATTTTTGTAGAGGTTGTCTCATTAGCAGCAGTCCAATAATGCCCAAACTGATGTTTCATCATCATAGGCTTCTTCTGGTGTTTGATTTTCATCAGCAGTCACCTTGGCAAACTTGTCTGAATTTCCCCACTGTTTTGTGATCAGCTGATGCTTTATCATTATAATTTTTTTTAAAGTTTTAAATTATCTTAAATTTCTGCAACCAGCTCACTCATAGTTCTTTTCAGTTTTCAGTTCACCGTGATGAATCTCTGCCTGTGTCATGATCAGCATGAAACTATTGTTTCATATGTTCACTGTGAAACTCAGATTCAGATTCACTCTTTCAACACATGATTGATCTAATTTTTAGCTTTATGCAGTGTTTTCTATTTTTCATTAACTTCTGTTCATCACTTTCAGAGTGGAACTTTAATAGTTTATTGTTCAGTTTATTCGAGTCACATATGGTGGTCACTCCCACACCAGACTTCTGTAAGATATTTCACACTTACACTGTCCAACAGCTTGCTTGACTTTTCTATGCTGTAGGTAAGCATAAATACTTCTTCTCATATCACTATTACTCGCAGGCCT
Source organism: Heterocephalus glaber (assembly GCF_000247695.1). The sequence continues at coordinate 14,175,697 of NW_004624799.1, read as the reverse complement.
TTTTGACATTTTCAACAATATCTTTACAACACTGAGCAGAAAATAAGGAAAAGAAACAACAATGAGAAATGCATGTAGGTCTTGGGGTCCCATGTACAATATCATGGGGAACCTGCTGTTGGGGTGTTCAGCTTGCAAACGTCATTTTATTACCCTTTCATGGGGGAATGAGAATGTGTTCAGAAAAGATATAACACCACTGACTGGATCTGGGAGGATATTTTTTTTTCCCTTGAGGATGCTGAATAAATTGTGTTCTGTGCACCTGTGTTTTTTGAGTGGGACCCATAACATGAGGTCAAGTGTGGAATGTTTGTGTCATATCGGTGCTCAGAAAGATTCCAACATCAGAGCATTTCATATTTCAGTTTTCAGGTTAGTAATGCTCAGCCTGCACTTTATTTCTCAAAAATTTTCAAGAATAGAAACAGTCTTTCATGTAGGGCTAAACGCTAGTGGTTCCAGGGGGCGGGCATTGTTTGTGTATTTTTAAGGTCTGTGTCTTCAGATAGATTTCCAAACTGTGTATATTTGTGCTCTATGTCAACTCTGTACAATAAAATTTAGATTATTTGGACAAACTAGAAAACAGTGCTCATTCAAAACTGTTAATTTGGAAGTGATTAAATGGCAGGGATTGTTTTTTTTTATTTCCATGATCTTTTTTGTTCTTATAGTCACTAATGAAGTGTTAAGTCTGGGGCAGCGTTACCCTCCCAGCAGTCTTCCCAGTGCCATCCTCCTTCTGGTAGGTAGACACTCCAGACTGGAGATGGATTTGTTGGCTACAAGGAGACTGATCAAAGAATAGAAAGTGACCAAATTGACCAATCAAAGTCATTCTTCAAAAATGTTTTGAATGAATAGATGTAAGTGAACCCTATGAAGGAAAGCCGTCTTTATCTAAAACAGAATGAAACCACTGCAGTGAATGAGAGCCGCAGTATAAGAGAGAATCTATCCTGGGCCGGGCTCCAGCCTCGAGAGTCAGTCACCTTCCACACCAGCTCCGCTTCTTCCAGGTACAGCCTTAAGTGTTTCATTCTTTTTTTTCATTCCCTAAGGAGTTACCCTAGGGCTCAATAAACCACTATTTTTTTATACACCTTGGGTTTCTGTTGCTTGCAACTAAAAGCATCCTAATTCAACCATTTTAATGCTTTGGAATATGCTAAATTTGAAAGATGAAAGTACACATGTTTTTAATGTATATTACACTTGGGAGAAACCTGCACTTTGAGGATTAGTTTATGTGTTGTGCTTCATTTCTTTTTCTTTTCTATGTCTCCTAAATTAGCTGCAAAGATAATGTGCCCAGTGTCTTTACCCTGAAATTAAATGCTGGCAGCTTTCCTATAGGAAAATGAGTGTTTCCACAGCATCTGTCTTTCAGAAACCTTGCTTTTTCTTATGAAGTACTTTATTACCGTTATGAAACCTTAGAACCACTGCTCAACTTAACTATACAACTGAAACAACCTTTGCAAGTTTTCTTTTATAAAGAAGTTTAATATGCCTATTGTCTGTCCGATAGGAAATTTTTCTTTGAAAATATTTAATTTCTTGTATTGACCCTCCTTCCATTGAAGCATATGTTTGCCTTCGTCATGACTTCATCTTTTATAAATGAAGATTTCAAAGAAGTTAATGAATAGCACAGTGAGTATACTATTTAGAAAACTATAAAGTACAAGTCATCTTTCCTAGCTTTCCCTAATCCAGAGTAAAATTAATACTATATTAATAATAACATTATCATTTGAAAAATTCTGTCCCAACAACTAGACACTCTCTCAAGGGCTTACCAAACTATTTTTGGGAATTGCTCTGGGGTTGCTTTCAAACAGTCACTTCACACAGAGTTTGAATTTTTTTCTGGCTCTGGCTCCAGCTTCCTGTAGCAATGTCGGCTGCCAGCAACTTTGGAGGTCATCTCAGGATCACTGCTGCCTCAGGTGCCATCACTGGCTAACACTCATTGCTCCAAAGCTCCCCTTAAAGCTGCTTCCAGGTGTGGATGCTATCAGTGATGTTGTTCTTTGGGCTCCTGAAGAGGTGGCCGCGTTGAGTGTCCTGGCCGCAGAAAAACCCTTCACCTCCCATTGGAACTCATGTGCCCCCAAATCGTGTGGTTTTGTTCCTCTAACACGCACTGGCATGTGGTCATAGTTGTTTATATGAACAGTTAATATTGTGCTTAGGACCTGTGCCCCTTTGTGGGGCTCCAGCATTGTTACTAGACTAGATGTGTGTCCTTTCTCTGAGAAGGGGCTTCTTCACAGGACTGCCCCTTATCGCAATAGACTTAACTATTGGCCAACTCATACCTCCCTCCCACAGGCCAGTCTGCATCCCAGAACAAGCTCAGTTCCAAAAGAACTCATGTCATGTATTTGCTGTTATTTTCTTCACAATAAAATTTTTCATGTAGATTATGGGGAAATTGTCTAGAAAAGAATGAAATAGCAATAGATTGAAATTTATGGTACACCCATATGATTTGATACAATGTAGAATTTGCAAATAATGATTATGAAAATTATGTACCAACATAGAAACATGCTCATTGTATACTTTTAAGTGGAAAAATCTGGATTCAAAGTTATATGTATAATATGATTAAAATTATTATTTTTGACTATAACAATTATTTTTTTACTTGCAGAGGAATGGTTAAAGTACATAATAACAATGTTAGTATGAGGAGCATGAATTATAGCAAAATAAAAGAGGATTATTATTTTTGAATATATATTACACATAGCAATAAAGTACTTAATACATACTTTGCCAAATTGTTACTAAGTAAGCATTGCATAACCTTTGCATTTTTTAAAACACTGTCCCCAAGCACCAGTACTAAAGAATCATTTTTATCCATCTGATTAATTCAATAACCTGAAATAAAATAAAATAGTTCACACATACACCCATATATATTCACACAGGCACCACAAATGATGTGTTACATAAAACTCAGAGGGCAAATTAAAGAAAAATAATTCACCTTCTATACTAACCTATGTTGTTTGACTTTCTATTAATACTCAATATAGTGTATTAGCTGGGGCCACAGGAGAAAGAAACTTACAGTAAAGGTTTTCGTTGACTATAGTTAAAGGGACTATTTACAAAGGTAAGGTGTGGATTAAGGGAAGTGAGCAGAAAGGGTGAGACACCCAGGAACTAGCACTTGTGGGAAGTTATCGTCACAGCTATCCTGATGGAGCAAGAAGGCAAGAACCATCCTGAAATGGTCCTTGTGAGAAATGTAGCCACAGAAGAGGGACCACCTGACAGGAAACAGGCCACAGAATAAAGCTCATCTATTGAAGTGGCCTGAGAAGACGGGCGTAGATTCTGATTTTTCCCTCCTCTTCCTTTGTGATGGCTTGCTAGTGCTCCCATTGGCCAAACTCAGTTGCAAGCTGGAGGGTAAGGGATGCTGATAATGCAGTCCCTGGAAGTCAGCCTTTATGGACACAGGACAGGACAGGGAAGGTTGGAAGTGGATTTGGAGGGGCAAATGAAGAGTAACCAGCACATAGGTCCCATCTCTTCCCAGTCATCATAGACAATGACAGTTTAAACACACATTTAGTGTTTTGAAACTGCTAAAAAGTGTGGATGCTTTTTAGTTTTGCCACCATTTCCTGGGTATGCCTGGGCTTTTGATGCCTCTGTTCTGCTGGTGGAGATTTCCAGTAGTATCTATACTCTGTTTTTGCAGTGACTCTCTGAGAGCCCTGAGTCTTCTTGCAAAGACCCGAAATGACTATCCTCTTGAGGTAGGATAAAAGAAATGAAAACTATGTAGATAGGAGACAAGGAAATCAAGATTTTAAAATTGTACTTCACTGCAGCTTCAAGACACAAAAGTCATTCAAGCCTTTTTTTTCCCTGCCAGGAAACTCACTCAAAAAAAAAAAATAAATAAAATCCTAGTGTTCTCAAAAGACAATGCATCTGTAAATCTAGGTTCTAGAACTGTCTTTTTCACCTGTTAATTGTGCTCTCTGCAGTCTCAAGAAAGCAGCAATATTGGCAGTCAGCATATATCAACTTCAAACACATCTAGATGACTTACACTGTAACCTGACAGTAAGAATACACATGCAAGATCACCCATCTTGAAGACACCCTCTTAAATATTCCCAACTCCATCTCATAATGCACCTCATATTTCTGAGCACTCACACTCCATTCTTGAGTGCCTCCTAAAAAATCTGTCTCCTAAAAATCTGTGTAATAAAACCTCTTGCCCCTTACCGATTTATCCTGAAAATAGTTTTCCACAAGAATCAGCAAACCTGATTTAAAAAAAAAAAAAGGTGGTATAGATTTCTTGTTCTCAGCCTCAGGGATCCTCAGACCCAGCCCATTGACACCCTCAACCTGTGACACAGCCCCCACTCTGGAGCTGTGCTCTTTGCCAGCTTAAATCTACTGTTTCCTGTACCAGTGCTCCTTTCTCTCATTTTGCTGAAGCACACACAGCTAGGTTACTTAGAAAGTCTTTAAGGGAAGCTAATTCTCTAAAACAGTACATGTCAGATAAAGTCCTTATTCTAACTCTTGACCAACAGTTTGACTGAATTCAAAATTTCAGGCTAAGCAACATTTTGTCTCAGAATAGTTATGGCATTACCTAATTTTCTTTTCACACTTGTCTAAGTTTTATTTTGTCCTCAAAATTTTTGTCTTGTCAGACTTCATGATGTATTACTTTTCCATTTAACCCATATGTTGTTATTATTTCCAACTATTTAAAACTTTTCTTTCTCACTGCATTATCTTGTTTTATGTAGATATGTATATATGTACATAAACATATTTATCCACATATAATTGTATGTGTGTGTTTTAGTATCTCAGTGTATATACCAAAATTGTGATATTTTAAAAAGTTTTATTGTGTTCACTGAATTATATTGTTCCACATAGTTTCCATTTTTCTGTTTATTTTGGTTTCTCTTTTGTCTTATGTTTAGTGGTTGTAGATTGTTTTTATTCAAAACGAGAGCATCAAAAGATGCCTTGGATTGTAGTATACACATATGAAGGAGTAGCATTCAATCACAAAATGAATGAAGTACTGATACATGCTGTAACACAATACACCTCTAAAACATTATGCTAAGTGAGAGAAGTCAGACTCAAAAGGTCACATATGATTCTGTTCTTATGAAATATCTAGGATAAATCATGGAGATAGAATGGAGATTGGTGGTTTTCAGGGGGTAGGAGAAAGCAGAATAGAGGGAGACTGCTTAATGAGAAGGTTTACTCTGGAATGATGGAAATGTTTTGGAACTGGATAGAGGTCAAGGTTGCATGGCATTGTGAAAGTACCGAAGGCCACTAACAGTTCACTTTTAAATGATAAATTTCACTATATAATTATCATTTCAATACATTGGTTTTTTAAAAGCTACCTGGAAGATATGTGGATGTGTGTGGCATAGCAAGCAGTGGCCTTTGGTTCTGAGTGATTGAGCAGCAAGCTGATCACTCTGAGAGTGCTCCAATGTGAAAGAATTTCCTCTGGGTCTTTTCACAAGAAAAATGGTCTATTTTTCCCCCCAAGAGCAGCAGCCCCCTTCATTAAGATCTGCTTGGGTCTGGCGTCTGGACGTACCTTGGATTCCACCTTTTCCACCTTGTGCATCATCCCATTCCTGCTCTGGATCTGGCTTCCCTGACCCCAAAGTCTCCCACTCTTGACTTCTCCAGAGGATCAATCCATAGGGCAGGTAAACACCTTGTCCTTCTCTATTTTCTTCCCTTACCTGAGCTCTGTTCTGGGTTTCACCAAAAACTTTAAAGCCAACCTCTTCCTGTTGAACTGACAAAGTTTTCTTCATTATCTTTGTGGTTTCTCAGGAAGGGAGGAGATAAACCTGTGTGTGGCTCAACAGGATTTTTTAATTAGAAAACTTTAGAATCTTTTTAGGAGAAACTTTTCCTAATAGGGAAAAGAATGCTGCCTGCCCAATTGTCAGCTCTAAGTTAAGCTGTGTTCTGAAGTAAGTCAACAAATTCCCTAACCTTTTCTTATCCCTGATTTTTGGTGATGGGAAGAGTTAAAGGATCACAGGACATTGTGAGTAGGACTTACAGTTATGAAATGCAGATTATGTGCTAAACAATCTCCTCACTTGTGGTATTGGTCACTTTCACATCCCTAGGGCAAAATACCTGGCACTGCAACTTAAAGGAGAAGTTTAGTTGGCTGCATGGTTTAGGAAAGCTGCTCACTTCATGGCAGTCAGAAAGCAGAAAGAGAAGGGAGGAACTAAGGAGGGAAGCGCGTCACCTCCCCAGTAACAGACCTCTTCCAACCAGGCCCCACCTTCTAACAGGACATTTAGCTATGAACTCATCAATAGATCAATCCACAGATGGGTATAGAGCCCCATGATCTGGTCACATTTTAAAAGTCCCTCTGCTGAACACCTGAGACCTGTGGGGTACATGCTAGATCTAAACCATAACAGGCTTCAAGTACAAATTAATGAAATTAAACTAACACTTACCTGCCTTGTTTGATTATTTTTCTCTTAAAACAGGAGAAAATTAAATGAAGTAATGTCTCCAGAGCACTAAAGCATCAGCTTGTTTCTCTATTACAGGGTTCTCCCATACATTGCCAATATTCACTAAGATCATTGACCTGTCACCTCCTAGCAAGAAGGAATTCTGACTTATTCATTGCCATACACAAAGTAGCTCCATGAATAACTGTGAAATATATGGCACTCCTTATAGTGATAACAATTTAAATGTGAGAAAATAAGTTGGTAAATACAAGCATATCTTGGATTCCAGTATCAGTTATTACTAAAACTAATGTTCACAGATTGCTGTTTAGTGATCCTATTGTTTATTTTAAGAAATGTAATAATACATGTCCATTCCATTGGGAGGGCCAGAATTCCACTCATGTTAATTTAAACAAGGTGAAATTTATTCTTTGGAATCCAATTTCAGAAAGAACTCTGGGACACATAAGAACTAAAAAGTAATCATTCAGCTCTTTATCTCCCCATCTCCTCCATCCTCTCTCCCTGCAGCCTCTTGGTATCCCCTTTAATGCTGTATGCCAGTTTCATTCTTGTCTCTCTGCTTCTCAATTCACACAGCTTTCCACTTGGCTGCTTTCATATGGCAGCCTTTCCCTGGCTTTCTATCAAGGCCTCATATAATGAAAAATATTTCAATGTGTACTTATTCTAATTACAACTTTCCAAGTGTGAAAATAATTGGCCCAGCTTAGGTCAGGTGTCCATTTCTGGTCTGTAGCTGGAACAGATGTGCAAGTATACTACACATGGAGGGCTGGGAAAAAATGACATTTCTAGAATATGTTTGTCAGGGGCCTATTTGTGAAAGAGGTGATCATTACTCTTGTCATTATTTCTTCATAAGAAAGGTATTTTTTCCAGAACTTAGTAGATGGAGTTTAAAGTGAAGAAGGATGGACATGTTCTTCTTTAAAAGACTTTGTGCAGCAAGCCTGGGGTTGTAGTGGCGGCTCCTTTCAGACTGTTCTGTGCAGTACTGCTGCTCTTCCTGTCATCAAACAGTAGCTCTCACCACTGCTAGAAATAGTATTTTTTTTCTCTGCTTCAGCAACATATCTCAAGTGGTCATTCAAATGCTGACTTCTAACAAAGCCACTGCATACAGAGTTTTGGAAAATGGAATATCTGTTATACCAAGGCTGAAGAGGCACCCTTGAACAGAGGGGTAGACAAGTTTCCACCTCCATGTTTCTCTAAGTATCATTTTGCACATAAAGGTCACATGTTGTAGTTTGGAAAAGAAAGAGAGGTGCTAGATTCCAGAGAAAGTAAGAACGGATGTGGCAGGAAGCTAGAGAGCTGCTCCAGAGAGCAGAAAAACATCATATAGTATGCAGAAAGAATAGTCCTGGGATTTGCACAATTAAAGCAATTTTTTTATTTTTCATAAATTTATATAGCTATATCATCTGTGTGGTAGGGTTTGTCTGAGTTGCTTTGAAATGAGAATCTGAACTGAACTCAAGGAAGAAATGATGGTTGGCTGCCAGGACAGACGTGACTACAACTGGGAGCCTGTGGACTCTGGAGCAACACTAGGAAAGCAACTTCCTGCTTCTTGTCTATGTCGGTCAACTCAGTCTTAATTTTTTGTTTTCTTTAGTCAGTTCCTTTTTGCCTTAAATCAGTACAGTGGGGTAATATAATCACATTTTGACTCAGTGACACACAAACCACAGTCTCTGGTTCAATGTCCTGTTTCCAGGAGAATAGAACTTGTTTCACAGGAAGTATGTTCTTCCTTTGAGAGAAGCCTTGTTAGCCAGGATATAGTGATGCCTACTGTGTTGCCCAGTGCAAATAGAGGTTGATATCACTGACTTTTTCACTTTCCCAGCTAGCTAGTCAGCAAGCTATTTGCCCTCTCCTGGAAAAAACCAGTGCTGGGTCACTAAGGGATGTCTTAGGACCTTCCAAGGCCATGTACAGAGGATATCTTCTGTTAGAATGCTCCCTAGAAGAGAAAGTTTTGAGTAAGTGCTAGAATGTAAGATGTGCATTTGTTTTGTGGAAGAAAACAGAAAAATCTTCAAAAATAGGGACACATGCAAGATTTGATGCTAGAAAATGAGATCAAGTGAGCCTCACAGTTCTAAAACACTCTTTTCTTAAAAAAAAGTGACCCTAAAACTTTCAAAAATTGCAAGTACTGAAAACTGCTTGCGTTTTAAACTTAACAAGTATTCTGTCAAGTCCTTGACTTAAAAGGAAAGTTGCATTAACTAAAGACTTGCCTTTAGATGTAAGTTTAAATAAAGAACCTCTAAAGAAGACTAAAATTCTATGTAATTTTACATAATTAAATGTAGCTATTTTGTCATACTACAATTTTCCGCTTTGCTCCTTATGTCTACAATTTTGATATTCACCATGGATTTGGATGGTTTATTTCAGTGCAAGCTTATCCACATTTGTAGGGTGCAGATTGTAATTACTTTCTACTGAAAACCAGACAAGATACCCCAAGTTCTCAGTTTGATGACACTTAAAAAAATCTTTAGAAAAAAAAAGTGAATGCTCTTCTCAAAGCTGAGCACAAACAATGATGGCAAAGTAGTTTTCAAAATGTCACTTGTATTTCTTCTACAGTTTTGCCTTTTCTACTCTCTTTTCATTGCTAAGAATTTGATTGAGCATATTGACATAAGCACTTCTAAAAGGCTGTGGTTACCACATAATTCCGAGTGTTAATATGGTTTTGATGAAAATAAACTGCTTTTTTTTAAGAGCCTATCTTTAGTAAACACTTACTTTCTTGTGTCTTCAAATAAAAGAACTTACAGAATGTCAACATCTGAAATCTTACAAATCTTGTTTGTAATGTTTTTCTCACTCCCTTTCCATCACACATGAAAATTAATATTTTTAATTTTCCAGGCTTTTTTGTGCAGAAAAATATTTATGTACTAAACCTCTTGAAGTTAGAAAAGCTGACCTCATTTTATGCGCATTGTCATGTGTACTTTATTATAAGTGTAGCACAGGAAAGTGAGCCAAATCAATTACATGAGAAATATAGGACCAAGTTCATACTCCCCACAACATATAGTACCGTGAAGCAGGAGGAGTAATGCAATATTTTAAAAATTTCTTTTAAAATAGACTTGTTTCTCTAAAAGTCAGAGGAGATCTACAATAATATTAAGAGATTATGAATACAAAGTATGTTAATATGGAAAAAGTGTGTAGGCGACTTGTAGGGGCCTGGCATTTGTGCAATCCTATGCTTAGTCTTATAGCTTTGCAGTGACCACTGAACCACTTCTAAATTCAATTTAATTGCTATTCTATAGTCCATTCATTTGAAGATGCTAGTCAAAAACAAGCATATGACAACACCCTCTTTTCTTTACAAATTTTGGAATGACCGCTTAAAAGTAATGCTTTGCAACCTTTCCTTCCTTTTTTTCCTTCCCTCTTTCCTTTCATTTTCCCTTCCTCCCTTCTTTTCAATTCATATTTCATATAAATCATATGCAATAAGATGCAGGGAATATTTATCACTTATGTATTTATATATTCACTGTAAACTCAAACATACAATTACCCCAAACTTGAACTGAATAGGACCAAATTAGCAAAGGAAAAACAACTAGCTAGCATCCTGAGACATACCGCAATGACCAGGGCTCTGAAGCAGACTACTGGCAGCCAAGAGGCCTGCGGAGATGCACAGATAATTGAATCAGGCATTGCTGTGGACTCTCAAGAGTTCATTTGATGAATAGGGAGGAGGAGATCCAGTTTAATTCTGTCTCACTGTGGAGTGGAGAGATCATGAGCCAAGAAGTGCTGGTGAGAAGGCAGCCCTGCTCTCTGATTTTTCAAAGTAACTTTGAGACAAATATTATTCTACAATTAAAATGTGTTTATTGACCTGTCTGAGAAGTAGGTAAATCTTTTAGTTACAATCATTTAACCCCAAAGTGAATGAACAAACCATTAGTCAGGAGCCTCAAACTCTATGGCTCTCAGCTGAGATTAATCCCAAACTCACGCTGTAAAAACAGACACATGATAAAAGGAAAAATTGTTGACAATTCATAGAAACATAGATTTCCTCTCACTTTGGTCTTTCCTATACAATCAGTGAACCCATTAAAAGCAAAGTTGTCACTGGTAATTAATTCTTAGTAGGAGGCTATATGATGACACTTTTGGAAATATTTGAAAAGCTAATGATCTCAGTGCAGTTAGTATTAGTCGTTCAGCTGTAATCACTCAAAGATGTGTTTAGCATATGCAGTTTGTGTTTTTTTTAATGCAGGGTGTATTTCAATTTTCTGCCTTCCCCCAGTTTCACTCTCTCAAGACCAGTAATGAGGAACATTTTAGAGCTTTGAATAATACAAACAGCCCACTGTGGCACATGTGCCATAGGTTCTAAACCAATGCCTTAACTTTTAATCTAGAATAATAAAACCAAGAATTCCCCTGTTGTTTGGCACTGAGCTCTACTCATTAGCTGCTAATGAAGTGTCAGTTGTGGAGCAGAGTACCATGTGAGCCAATTAGCTTCATAGTGGAAGAAACATCTTTCAAAGACAGATTGAATTCCCATCTATAGGCAATTTCAGGTAGATGCCTACCATGGGACACAATTTAATCTTAAGGAAAGCATATGGATGTGGAGCATAATGCAGCCTGTAGGTGCAAATACAAAATGAAATCATCAAAGATGAACTATTGTCTAGAACAACCGCACCATCATGCTCATAAACATAGTCGGCAATATTTCCTTTTAATAGTGAGAGAAAAATCTAAAAAGAAAAAGGAGATGAAAGGATTAAAAAGTCCAGATTGACTTATACCCCATGTTATGGTTTATGTCTAAATGCCCCCCAAAGACTCATTTGCTTATAAGTGGGCTTTTGGAAAGTGACTGGATAATGGGAGCCTATTGCTGACTTGCTGTTAGGAGATGGGATCTGGTTGGAAGAAATGAATCACTGGGGAACATGGGCTGGAAGGGTTGATCCCTTTACTCTCACTCTGCTTCCCCATCAATATTCCATGAACTACTCCTTCTCTGACATGTCCCTTTATCATGCTGTCCTACCTTGGAGCTAATCGACTATGGGTACTGTTACTAACTGTGAGCCAAAATAAATCTCTGCTCCCTAAGTTATGGATATTGGGTACTGTCTCCCAGTGACAAGAAAGTAACTAAGCCACCCCAAGTGTAGTATTGAATCTAAAAGTAATAATTAGCTCGGCATGGAATGTTTTACACGACATTTTCAGTGTCATAATTGGTTTTAAAATGTCTAATAAAAGTCCTATTTCCTAATACAATGCCTAGCGTATAGTGTATAAAGAGTAGAAAGCAGGATGCACAAGTCAGTTTTTCCACCCATCCATCGACTCATCATAACAACACACTTTCTGAGAGTGTAAGTTATCCTTGCAGTCTTAATGCTCTGTTTGCTCACTTCTTAGTCCTTTGAAATTTAACTTCCATTCTAGTGACTCTCTACACACTGTTTTCCTGAAAGTTACCAAGGACCACTTAACCTTGATGTTCACCGTTTATTCTCAATCCCCAGTCTTTGCACAGAGGGGAAGAAAGGCAGATTTGAGAGGTGAGCAATGCTCCTGGGCCAGAAAGTTTTGCCCTACAATCCTTGGCTCAGCAACAGGACTCTATTTGAACACATAATCAAAAGCTAGAGGCCTTCCCAGAACACACTCCATAATTTGTGCTCCCAGGGCACATTAAACCCCAGTTCCTTGCTTAAACAGAAAAAACAAAATACCATTAAAGGTACTGAAGTATAAAGTTTTTTCCTTTCCTTTGCAGTTTCTCTTGACTTGTCATGGTATCTTTTAATTTGCTATTTAATGTCATTCTAAGCAAAGAAAAATTAAAATTATAAATTATTGTCATCAATTTTACCATATTTTTACATCATGAAAAGTCAAGTTTCAATGCAAATTTGAAAGCTTTTAGATCATATGTGTAATTACCAAAATTATAATTACTTTGTTGCTCACATATGCATATGTATTTTTACCAGAGTCGTAGAATTACTGCACAAAACAGAACAATAGAATTACTGCACAAAACAAACTTACATTTTTATAAATACGTATTCTGTGGTCAGCTCACTGATGACTAAGGAAGGGCTAAAAGGAAAAGAAATTGGAGATTGCCCTACCTTTCTCTTTTCTTCTATGTCATCATCTTCCGTGTAAGTGGCTGGCTATTATAGGCAAGAAACACAAGTAAAGATAGTACAGATTTTCTTGCTTGTTCACATTTCATTGGTTTCTCTCAAACCAAGTTCTGGTCTGAACATAGCATGCCTTCTCCAGACTTTCAGCATTGTCCTTTCTCTCACATGTGGAACTTGCTTACCTTGTACTCATTTTGTATCTCATTGAACTCCCACACACAGTGAGTGTACTAGAACTCTGTGTTCATGAAGCATGGCAAATGCTCTACTTAAATATGGAGGCAGAAATGGCAGGCATTCTTATTGAACATAGCTCTTCTAGTTATGTACATGCTTCATTGTCCTCTCCTAGTTTACTCACAAGTTTGAAAGATGAAATTATTAAAAATTTCAAGCCTGACAATAAAGTATTACACTAGATTTGGCACTTTTATTAGTTAGCATTCCATTACAATAACCAAATATCTGAGATAATGAATTTATAAAGAGACATTTCTTTTGGCTCATAGTTCTGAAAGTTTCAGTATATGATCCAGAAGCTTCATTGCTTTTGGCCTCATGCAAGGCAGCACATCATGAAGGAAGAGTGTAGTAGGAAAAAACTGCTCACCTCACTAAGCAAGAACCAAAAAGCAAGACACATAAGGGCAAAGATTCCACAGTCTCTTTTGAGGGCACACTCCCAGTGACATAGGGACTTCCCACAGTGCCCTACCTCCAAGTAGCAGCAGCCTGGGGACAAAGTCTTGGAGGTCACTCAACAGCATATCTACTCCTGGCCCCAAAATGTTCATGTGCATCTCACATTGTGGAATAGATTCCATCCATCTCCAAGAGTCCTTAAAGTCTCTTTTCTAATATTCTTCCAAGGTCTAAGTCCAAAATCCCGTCTGAGACTCAAGACAAACTCAGCTGTGAGCCCCTGTAAAAATCAAAAAGAAAATTATGTACTTCTATGGTACAGTGGTGAGACAAACATAGGGTAAATGCTCCTAAAGGCAGGTATAGGAATATAGTAAAGAGGGATCTGCCCAAAACAAGACTGAAACACAGCAGGGCAAATTGAATTCGGAAGCTCCACAATTAGCATTTGGGAAACACTGGTAAGATGTGGGCTCCCAAGAGCTCGAACAGCTCAAGCCGTTTGGGCTTGCTGTTTATAGCCCACACAGACTCTCTCTCAGGCTTGTTTTGCCTGCTGCCTGTAATGAGTGTTGCATATTGCTGTCATTTGTACCTTTTTAAAGTCTCCACTGCAGATTTACCTTCACCCTCATAGCTCTATCACACATTATCCCATTGGTAGCTACTTGCAGGGACTCCGCTGCCACAGTACACTGCTTGGATTCCCAGGCTTTCATTTGAGATCACAGTTGAAGATGCCAAGACTCTGCATTCTGCATGGCTACAAAACCAGCATGACATGGATAATGCCAGGATCTGTCCCCACTGTGAATTATACGGGGGCCCATTTAAACTATGGCTGCCTTGGATCTCAGTGCCTAGCCTGTTCAACCTGTAAAAGAAATCTTAGAGAAACAAATCCCTCAGCAGTCGTGAGCATGCAGGGAACCCTGGGCTCTTTTCTGAAACAATTCTGCCCTGGAAAGTCTTTGCAACCAATTTGCATTTTTACACCTATGATACATGGTGCAGCCTTGGCGATTTCTCCATGGCCTCAGGATATGTTTCCTTTTGCTCTGATCCAAAGAGCTTGGCTTCTGTTTATTGGTATTACCAAATATGTCCTCCTTGCCTACTCATAAAAACGTGTTCCTTTCTGGCCATGTTGCAAAGTTTCAACAGATTTTTCCTTTTCAAAAGATTTTTTCCTTTTTCTTTTTGCTTGTGATTCTCTCGGTAAATTTGGCAAAATTTGGCAAAACCAGTAATACTCATGCCACAACCTGAATACTTTGGGGATGCTCTCAAATTTCTCATAAGATAATTTAGTTCATCATCTTTAAGCTTAGCCTCCTACAAAATCTGAGGGCTTGGACAACAGGCAAGCAGTTCTTTTCATGGTGTAGCTAGAAACCTCTTTTCTAATTCTCCATAGAATTCTCACTTCCATCTGAAACTGCACCAACATAATCTTTATCCACAGTCCTATTAGCATTTTGGTTTTTTCCTTTTGTTGTTTGTTTTTTTGTTTTGTTTTTTGACATAGGGTCTTGTTTGTAGTGCAGCCTGGCTTTGAACTCACTATGTAGCCCAGGCTGGCCTTGAACTTGACACAATCCTGCCTCAGCCTCCCAAATGCTGGGATTACAAGTGTGCTTACCATGCCTGGCAGCATTCTGGTCTTCTGATTCCCCCGACCAGAAGTACTTATTAAGCTCCACTTGTAGCATTCTAGGTTTCCGTAGCTTGCTCCTCCAAATTCTTGTTAACCATTTCCCCAGGCTCTGCACACCATCAGACACAGTCACAGCAGTGACCCCCACTACTCAGTACCAACCTTCTGAGTTAACCAATGTCCTCTTAAAAATAACTGAGGTGATTAATTGACAAAGAGGAAAGGTTTATTTTGGGACGTGATTCTGAAAGTTCCAGTCTGTGATTGTGTGGCCTCATTGCTTTTTGGGGCCAGGAGAGGCAGCATGTTATGACAGGAGGGCATGGTGGAGGAAAGCTACTCACATTACCAGCTTGGAAGCAACACATGAGAAAGGAACTGGCCAGGGTCACACAATCCCCTTTAAGTGTATGCCCCCAGTGACTGAAGGTCCTCTCCTAAAGGCTCACCTCACAAAGGTTCCACCACCAAAAGCACCATGACAGGGAGCAGGTCTTTGACAAATGAACCTTTGGGGGACACTGAATGTCCAAACTATAGCAGAACCCCTTGGAGTACAGAGCTCTGTGAGACCTCACAGTTCACAGCCCCCATGAAGTTGGCCCTAGATTGCCCTGGTTTCTCAGTTTCATCCAGTCTACCTAAGAAATTTAACGTGTAGTTCTGTCATTATTATTTTTTCTTTCAAGATGTCACTCACCACTATAGAGTCAATGAAGGTAAACCCTCACCTGTCTTGCTCCCAGTAACTTTCCAGGCTCTGAATAACCAACAACCTGAAAAACATACACCATGTCTGGAATAAAACCTACTATTTTCTCCTAATCTTTTCTTCTTGGTTCAGTGTCTGGAATCAAAATTCTCAGCCACTTGGTCAACAGTCAGAACAATACTTATAATGTTCTAGTTGTTCAATATACACTGGTTTATTGACTGTAATGAAAAATCTACTTAGTTACAATTTTGGAAGATTTTGCCCCAATCAAAGATTGGTTGTTCTAGTTATAGATTTCCTCCATCCTTATTTCTTTTCTCTTACTTTAAAATATTATTTTTATAATATATCTTCAACACACTGGACAGAGGTAGGGAATAATAAATGTAACTATCTACTTCTATTTAATACTAGCCAAAAACTTTTAAAAGGGAAAGTATTCATATTAATAGTTAATATGGAACCTAGGATTTGAGTAGTTTTCATTTATATTTGCTTACAACTTTGCTTTTCAATCACTACCAAGTAAGCAACAGTTTCATTTCTTTTTTTCCATTCACACGCACACACACACACACACACACGCACACACACACACACTTCTTTAAAAAACTCCCACCAGTGAGCCTCAGACTTGGTCCACATTAAAATGTCAAAGTCCACACTGACTGCTATCTTGTTTACTTGTATTCTTTTTTCTTGAAGGAAATGTAATTTGTTGCAATTTAATTACAGTATCTTGTTATTTGTACTTCTTCTGGTTAGGCTATCAATAGAATGACAATATTTGTGTTTTTCTGGCACTTCCAATTTAGACTAGAACCTAGAAAAAGCTGAAAGGTATTAAAAACAACAACAGCAAAAGATAAGCAGAACTAATAAAGAAGAATGGGGATTGAAATATTTTCAAGCTGTGTGATGATATTCAGTTTATATTTAACTGAGGTTTAAGTGAGTTCTTGTTTTTGTGGTGATCTCCAGGTCAGTTTCTAATTTATTTGTTTTAGGCTTGGCATTGTAGAAAGACTAAAATGCCTTCTTGACCGACTGAGTCTCATCCAGGCATAAACTGCCTGCAATACTGAGGGAAAATTTACTTATTTCAGATGGCCCAGGCACTGGAAATAATGTGCTGCTTGTATTATAAACCTAAAGCTTGCCAAAATAGCATGTGGCTTCTAAGAGTGGTCCAGAGAGCTATTATGTCCAAGAAATGAAAAGCCAAATTAGAACCCAGTATCAACCTCTCTATCCAAAAGTGCATTCTGGTAAAAATGTAAGTACTAGTTATTTGTGAAATCTGAAAATAATATTTTAAAGAAGACCAACTTTTAGAATGTTCATATTTTCTTTACTGTATGGTATAACAATTCTCTAATCTGGAGGTACTTTCTTTTATACTGCTATTTTAAACAGCACTAACAGTTTGGAGACATTGTAGTAGGCAACATGAAAGCCAATAAAGTAGATACTGATCAACAAAATATTAATCAAATTGATGATCCTCTATCAGCATGAGGTATAAAATAGAAGTAAAATGAGTACCTCCTACCTTTGGAAAATAAGTCTTGGTACAGGGGATCGAACTCGGGTCCTCGAGCTTGCAGGGCAGGTGGCAGAACCTCTGAGCTAAATCCCTAGCCTGAAAAATAAGTCTTTTTGAAGTAACAATAACATAGGCACATGAATAGAGGCTAATCAATATATACTGCAATATAACATCCAGTTAAAGAGGTTAGAGGAGGAAGAAATCAAATCCCTGTGAGGAGGAAAAAGTGAAACTTAAACTGTCTTTCTCTTTGGGAAGTTGATGAAGACCAGACAGAACTTATTTATTCCAAAGTTTTGTGAAGAATAAATTACCTAAGAAATTTTAGATATTAGTAAATGGTGCATGCTATTTTGTCCTTCTTTAGCTGTAGAAGGGTATATGCATTTCCAAAGAGTGATCTGTGAGGAATAATGAAGAATTAGGGTAGGAACCAAGTATGAAGGAATTTATAAACTTGAAAGAATAGCTTGTCTTGGATAGTAAGTAATCATTTCTTAAAGGGGAAGGGGTGTTGGACAAACAAGAGAAAGGTCTATTCAGATTCTTTATACTTTTTGAAGAAATTTTTGGAAACATTGAAGATCAAACCCAGGGCCTAAGGCAAGCTAGGCAAGCACTGTACTACTGAGCTACATCCCTAGCCCAGATTCTTTGTATATTTTTAATTATGTTATTTGTTTTTTCAATATTTCAATGTAGTATTTCTATATATATATATATATTCTAAACACAAGCTTTTGAATGGATTACAATTTGAAAATATTTTCTTTCATTCTGTGTATTGCCTTTTCATTTTTGATAGTGTCCTTTGAGGTATAAACATTTTCAATTTATTTAAATATATTTACTCATTTTTCTAAGAATTATTTGCTAAACCAAGATCATAAAGGTTTACTCCTGTGTTTCTTCTAAAAGATTCAGTTTGAGCTTCCACACTTAAGTCTTTGACCCATTTTGAAGGAAAAGGAAAAAATATGAGAAAAGGAAAAAAATGGAAACAAAGTCTTTGTTGAAGGGTTGAAGGGAGGGCAGGGGAAGGGGGAAAAATAAGAACCAAGATACATCATGAAAAGGTACAAATTCCCAGTGATGAATGTAACTATATTGTATACCTAAAATGTACCAATAAACTTAATAAAAAAAAAAAACTAGTTCACCACAGATGAGTTTATTTCTGGATTCCCAATTCCATTCTGTTGGTCTATATAGCTAATTCTTATGCTAGTATCACACATTGTGATTGCTGTTGATTTAAATCAGTTTTGAAATCAGCAAGGGTGTTTTCTCCTACTTTGTTCTCCTTTATCAGAATTGTTTGTTATTTTGAGCATCTTGCAATACATGTTAGTTTTAGAATCGGTTTGGAAATTTATAAAGAGCAGTTGGTCATGATTCTGATGGGCACTGTGGATAAGTCCAGGGAACGTTGTAATCTTAACAATATCACTAGATTCATGACCATGGGATGTTTTTTCATTTGTTTATGTCTTTTTAATTTTTTGATGGTTTTTAGTTTTCACAGTATATTTTGCCCTTGTTTGGTAAGTTTATTTCTAAGAATTTTATTGTTTCAATGCTATGTGAGTGAAAATGTTTATATATTTTATTTTATCTTTAAAAATTTAAGTTGAATTTTAAAAGCTGGTACATAAAAGCATAAAACTGTAAATATTAATGGGGTACCATGTGATTTTTAACACGTTTTCTTCCTTTAAATATGTATTATTCACACCTATTATGTAACTTAATAAAATACTGAGTTTCAAAGAGAAATTTTCATATATGCCTTTAATATATTTTGGTCATATCCATCCCCTCTCTTTCCCTATATTATATCCCTGTTCCACTCCCCTTTATTCCTTTCTTGTTTAATAATAGTACCTCTTCTATTTTCCTGTCAGGCTTTTTTTTTTAGATTCCACATATTTGGGGAAACAAGTGAAAGTTATCTTTCTGAGCCTGGCTAATTCTGCTCAACACAATAATCTCCAGTTTCATCCATTTTCCTGCAAATGACTAATTTCATTCTTTATGGCTGAATGGTGATATATTATCACATTTTCTTTCTCAGTCCATCTATTGATAGGCACCTAGGTTGGTTCCATATCTTGGCTCCTATGAATTGTGCTGCAGTAAACATCCTTCTGCAGATATCCCTATAGTATGCTGGTGAAACATACATTCTCTTTTTAGTTTTTTGAGGAACCACTCTACTAATTTCCATAGTGACTGAAGTAATTTACATTCCCACCAACAGGGTAGGAAAGTGCATTTTTCATCACCAGGATTTATTTTATTTTATTTTTTGTATACTTGATGATAGCCATTCTGACTGGATTTAGATGAAATTTCAATGTAGGTTTAATTCGCGTTTTTTAATGGCTAAATATGTTGAACATTTTTTCACATACTTATTGACCATTTGTATTTCTTTTCAGAAATATCTGTTCAATGTATTTTTCATTTACTGATTTGGCTACTTGATTTGTTAATACTAAATTTTTTTGAGTCCTTTATATATTTTATGTGTTAATTCTATGTTGGGAGACTAGCTCACAATTTGTTTTTCCTATTCTGTGGGTTGCCTCTTCACTCTGTTTTTTTTTTTTTTTTGCTTTGCTGTTTAGAAGCTTTTTAATCAATTTAGTTCTATTTTTTGATTCTTGCTATTCATTCCAGTTCTATGCATTCGAGTTTTACTCAAAACATATTTGCCTGTGCTTATGGCTTCAAGTGTTTCCCCTGTGTTTTATTCTAGTAGTTTCAAAGTTTCAGGATATATATGGAGGACTTTGATCCATTTTGGATTGATTCTTGTATAGAGTGAGAGCTGGGATCTATTTTCAATCTCGTACATATGGATATCCAGTTTTCTCCAGCACCATTTGTTTTCTTCAATGTACGTTTTTAAGCTCCTTTGTCAATAATCAGGTGGCTGTACTTGTGTGGGTTAGTTTCTGTGTCTTCTATTCTGTTCCATTAGTCTAGGTGTCTATTTTTGTGTGAGTGCCATGTTTTTTCTGTTATGGTGGCTTTTTAGTATAATTTGAAATCAGGTGTTGTGATGCCTCCAGCCTCTTTTTATTTAAGGTTGCTTTGGCTATTCTGAGTTGTGTTTCTACATGATTTTTAGAAGGTATTTTTCTAGTTGTTTGAAGAATATCTTTGGAGTTTTGATATGGATTGCAATTAATTGGTAGATCACTTTTGGTATTTTGGCCATTGTAACAATTTTGCCAAACCATGAAGATGGGAGTTTTTTTCATCTTCTAGTATCTTCTTCAATTTCTTTCTTCCGTGTTCTGTAATTTTCATTATTTAGGTCTTTAACCTGTTTGGCTAGGTTGATTCCTATGCTAGATATTTTATTTGTTTTTGGAGGTAATTTGAATGGAATTGTTTTCCTTTCTTCTTTTTCAGTTAGTTTGCTATTAGCATATAGAAAGCCATCAATTTTGTTTTCGGTACTTGGCATTGAACCTAGAACCTTTAAAACAAACTACATCCCTAGCCCTTTTTAAGTTTTTATTTAGAGACAGGGTCTGGCTAAATCATAAAGTTGCTCAGGCTGGACTGGTATTTGAGATCCTCCTGCATTAGACTTAAAGAACAGTGCTAGGATTACAGATGTGTGCCACTATTCCCTTCCTTCCTTCCTTCTGTCCTTTCTTTTTCTTTTTCCTTCCTTTTCTTCCTCCCTCCCTCCTTCCTCTCTCTCTCCTCTCTCTCTCTCTCTCTCTCTCTCTCTGCTGCCAATCACTGTGACCCTTCATAGCATGAGTTCCATGTTGCTTTTACTTCTCAGAGGGTATGTGACTAGCTCCCTCCTGCTCCGCACCTATCTCCCCTGGCTGTCTCTCATCCCACCACTGTAGCAGTGTGTACACGGGAACACTGAAGCACCATTACTGTGTGATTTCTGATCTCTAGCAAAGCTCACTCTCAAACAATAAGCTCCCTCTCCAAAATGGCCCCTAGTTATACCACTCTGAGCTAGGATAAGCCCTGCAGTGGCTTTCTTCTCCAAAACTAGTCTGCCATGCAAGAGGAATCATTTTCAGGGTAAAAATACACACTGGATTTACAGTTTGTAATAACTGTGAATTTTATCCTTGGATCATGCTGCCAATCCAGTGTTTATCCAGTGTCTACTGGCCCTCTTCAGGATTATCTGTTTGTTTTTTTTTTTCTTTTGAGACAGGGTCTTGCTATGTAGTTCAGGCTGGCCTTGAACTCACTATGTAGCTGAGGCTGGGGCTGGCCTCCAACTCATGGTAATCTGCCTGCCTCAGCCTCCCTAGTGCTGGGATTACAGGCATGCAGCACCACACCCAGCTCCAGGTTTATCTTGTGCATTCAGAGTCAGGTTCTCCTTTTCTCCAGGAAGTGGGGTTAGTGTTGTAAATAGCTTCATTCTTTTCTCTGTGTTGACTTTCTACTGCCCCATGCTTTTTGGTTTTCCTATTCCCTCCTTGATTCCTGCAACCTTTTCTCTCTTTCTCCTCACTGAGTAGCTCTTCACCAGTTGCCTTGATTCCAAGTTACAGAGAGACTATGAAATGCTGCCTGCTCCTACTCTACCATCTTGACTTTCATTTGATGTTTGAAAACACGTATGCATTGTGTAATATTTAAATCAGATTAACCATATTTATCTCCTTGAACATTTATTATTTCTTTATGGTAAAAAAAGAAACACTAAACATTCTTTCTTCTAGCTTTTTGAAATATACAGTGAAAATTTTTTATCTAAAATCATCTTACTGAACTTACTCCAGAACTTCTTACTCTTTTCTGGTAGTAATTAGCCTTTTCCTCTGTCTCCCTCCCCCTATTTTCCACAGCTTCTTGTTACCACTATTCTACTCTTTAATTCTATAGGAGATCAACACTTATAGATTCCATATGTGAGTGAGGTCATGTACTGCTTTATCTGTCTTTTTGTGCTTGGCTTATTTCATTTAACATAATGATCTCCATCCATGTTATTGAAAATGACAGATGCCATTCTTTTCCAATATATACCATTATATACCCAATAGTGAAATTGCTAGATATTATGGTAATTCTACTTTTAGTTTTATGAGAACCTTTATATTGTTTCCACAATGGCTGCATTAATTTGCATTCCCCCAACAATGTTCAAGCATTCCATTTTTTTGCATCACATTCCCACTAATACTTGCTATCTTTTTAATAAGATTTATTCTTCCCATAGTAAAGAGATAGCTCATTGTGGTTTTTGTTTACATTTCTTTGCTAACTAGTGATGATGGGAAATTTTAATTTCTTGGGCACTCACATGTCTTCTTTTGAGAAATGTCTATTTAATTCTATTTTCAATTTTAAAATCAGGGTTTTTTCTTGGGTATTGAAATTTTAGAATTTCTTATAAATTCTGGATATAAACCCTTAGTCAGAGGTACAGTATGAAAATATCTGTTTCCATTCCATTGGATGTTTCCCCTTTATAATTGTTTTTTTTGCTGTGCAGAAACTTTTTAGTTTGATGTAATCCCATCTGTCATTTTTTGCATTTGTTTCCTGCAATTTTGGTGTCTTCTCCAAAAATACTTGGCAATTCTAATGTGCTGAAGCACATCTCATAAGTTTTTGTTTACTAGTTTTATAGTTTCAAGTATTACATGTAAAATTTTGATCCATTTTGAGTTGTTTTTTTGTAGCTGGTAAGAGAGAGGGATCTGGTTTCATTCTTCATGTGAATGTCCAATTTTTCTAGCACCATTTATTGAAAAGATTGTTCTTTCTCCACTGTACATTCTTAGCATCTTTGTCAAAAACTGGTTGACTGTATTTAAATCATGGATTTAAGTTTAGATTCTCTATTCTCTTCTATTGGTCTCTCTTTTTAAAAGCAGAAATACAATAATGCCTTGGTTTACAAAAGCTTCTATTTACAAACAATTTGATTCACAATCTAAAGTGTATAGCGAAATTTTACTTCCATTCCCAAACTCTACATGTGTTGACAAACATGACCACGGTCATCTTCCCCACACAAACACAAATGCAGCCATCTACCTCAAAATCCTAAAACAAATTAATTTTATAAACCAAGGTAGCACTGTACCATGTTACTTTTATTACTACACCTTTATAGTATAACCTGAAGTCAGGTAATGTAATGCATTCTGGTTTTCTTTTCTTCAAGATTGCTTTGGGTATTCACTGTTTTGTGTGGTTATATGAAAATTTTAGGATTCTTTTTGCTAGTTCTTTGAAGAATGTCACCAGTATTTTGGTAGAGTACATTGAATCTCTACAACACTTTTGATACTATAGGCATTTTAAGAATATTGATACTTCTGACCCATTAACATGAATTGTCTTTCCATTTTTTGGTGTTCTCTTTAACTTCTTTAATCAATATTTTATACTTTTCATCACAGAGGTATTTCACCTATTTGATTATATTTATTGCTTAGTATTTTTGTATCTACTATGAATGGGCTGCTTTTTTGACTTTTATTGCAGATAATTCACTATGGACACATTCCAATGCTACCAATTTTTCTTTTTACTTTTATTAGTATGTGTTTGCAGTACATAATGACTACATTCACTGTAGGGAATTGGTACATGTACATAACACACAAGGCGGGAAAAGCTACTGATTTTTATATGTTGATTTTGTATTGTGAAACTTTTCTAAATTTGTTTATTATTTCTAATAGTTTTTTCATGACATGTTTGGGGCTGACAAATAAAATCATGTCACTTACAATCAATGACAATTTGACTTGTTCTTTTCCAATTCTAGTACCATTTCTTTCTTTCTCTTCCTTGTTGTTCTGGTTTATTGACTTCCAGCACTATGTTGAATAAAGTTGGTGAAAGTGGGCATCCTTGTCATGTTCCAGTTCTTAAAGAGAAATTTTACAGCTTTTCTTCATTCAATATTATGTTAACTGTTGAGATTATGCTGTTTATGTTCCCTCTACACTTATTTATTCAGCATTTTTATCATAAAAGATGTTGAATTTTATCAGATGCCTTTTTTGAATCTATTGAGATCATAAGTTTTGTCTTTAATTCCTCTGATGCACTGCATCAAATTTATTGATTTGTGAATGTTAAACCATTCTTGCAGCCCTATGATACATTTTACATGATCACTGTGAATAATATTTTGAATGTAATTTTTAATTGTTTACCAATTTTTTTAGAGGATTGTTGCAAGTATGTTCATTAAGGATATTGGCTATTGTTTACAATTGTGTTCTTGCCTAGTGTTGGTATCAGGGTATTACTAACTTCATAGAATGTATTTGGAAAAATTCTTTCCTCTTCTGTTTTTGGAAAAATTTAAAAAGAATTTATATTAGTTCTTTAAAAGTTTGGTAGAACTCAGAAGTGAAGCTATCTATTTCTAGGCTTTTTTTGTTGGAAGATTTTTATTATTGATCCAATTTCATTACTTATTATTGGCCCGTTTATGTTTTCTATTTCTTCATGATTCTATCTTGGTAAGATTTATGTCCAAGAATTTGTCAGTTTTTTCAAGGTTATCAAATTTGTTAGTGTATAGTTGTTAGTAATCTGTAATGATACATTCATTGTATTTTTATGATGTCAGTTGTAATGTTTCTCTTTCCATCTTTATCTTATTAGTTAAGTCTTCTCTCTATATTTTTTAGTTTAGCTAAGGATTTGTCAATTTTGTTATGCTTTGGAAGACCAGGTCTTTCTTTCTTTCATTGATTTTTTTTGGTTATTTTCAAGTCTCTATATTATTTGTGCTCCAATCTTGATTTTTTCCTTTTTCTAATTTTTGTTTTGGTTTCTTTTTATTTTTGTGCTGTTTTAAGATTCAGCAATGGATTTGCTCATTTTAGATGTTTCTGTTCTTTTGATGTGGCTTTGGTTGCTATAAAAGTTTCTCTTCATATTGTTTTTGCTCTGTCAAATGTGTTTTGATATATATTATCATTTGCCTTCATTCAAGAACTTTTAAATTTATTTTCTGATTTCTTCTTCTATCCATTGGTTATTCACGAGTAAGCTGATTTCCATGTATTTGTATAGCTTTAAAAGATTTTCTTATCACTCAATTCTAGTTTTATTGCCTTGTGGTTGGAAAAGATACTTGATATGACTTACATTTTAAAAAAATTATTTAGTCTTGTTTTGTGACTTATCATAGAATATTCTTTGGAGTATTCTTTGTACTGATGAGAAAAATGTGTATTCTTCTGCCACTGGAGCAGATATTTATTGATGTCTGCCCTACTGGGCTGTCTTCCCTGGGTTTCTTATTCTTTTCTGGTCTCCTGTTCTACCCTTTTGAATTGAAGATATTCACCACCCTGTGCCACTATAGCTTGGGAGTATGTAACTTTCTTTTTGAATATTCCAGGGATTCACAGCTAAGAATTTCTTGAAGGCTTGACAGAGATTTCAGACTTGGACTTTTGAGCAATGCTGGAACAGTTGAGACTTTGGGAACTCTTGAAGATGGATAACATGAATTTTGCATTGTGAAGTGGACATGAGATTTGGGGAGCAGGAGCAAAATGTTATGTTTTAAGTATGAAATGTCCTCTAAAGACTCATATGTTAGGGCTCATTCCTCAAAGCAGCAATGTTTAGAGTTGAGACCTAGAGAAGTGATTGGGTCATGAAGGCAGTAACCTTATCCATGGATTAATCAATTGTATCTTGGGAGCACAGATTAATCTACTGATGGGTTCATAACTGAGTGACTATTAGGAAGGCAGGTCCATTTGGAGGAAGGAGGTTACTGGAGGTATGTCTTTGAGGGGTAAGTCTTGTCCCTAGCTTCTTATTTTCTCTCTGCTCTTGTTGACTTTCCTTCCTGGCTGGCATGGACTGAGCATCTTTGTTTCTCATTTACTTTATTCACTAGATCTGGCACTGTGCAACTTCTGTTTCTCCAAATGTCAAAATGATCATGGAAGATACACATTTCAAAGCAATTTAAGACATCGAGGCAGCTGTGACAGCACAACTAATGACTTTCATGAAAAAGAACTTCCAGAACTCCTTCAAAAAATGACAATAACAACATGATAAGTGTGTTTGAAGTAAAGGGGAGATTTAGAGGGAGGGACTTTAGTGGCAGTGTGTTTTCTCCTGTAATAAATTTTATTTTAAATTTAAACATTTACCATAGCTTTTGATCACAGTTCATTGTTTGTGGTATTAACAATCACTCTTTGTGTGCATTCTACTAAAAATCTCAATTAAAAACCATTAAGTGATAATAGTGACCTCCATGCCTTGATTTGCACTGAGTCTCTATAGATGTTCCAGTTCAGCATTCAATCAGCTTCCCTGGTTTGCACCTCCTATACATACTTAAATGACCATTTCTCTCTGAAGATTATATATTCCCCCTCTCCTCATCACTTTTCTGGAAGCCCTCCTTGCCCCAAAACAGTGTAAAAAAGAAAAAGAAAAAGGAAAAGAAACCTACCTGAATTTGAAATGGTAGTTCACTTAAAAAAAAATCCAAAGAACCAAAGCCCCAGTCAATGAATGGTAATTGTAAAAGGCAGTTTCATTAGTTAAGTTATAAAGCAGAGCAAGCTAGCTAGAGCAAGGCCTTGAGGTAGAGTTGGGTGGTCATTCATACTGATAAGAATTAAATAAAAATAGCAAATAGGTTTTTGACCAGCAAAGGACTTTCTCAGGCAAGTGAAATCCAGCCCCTTCTTAAATTCATGGCCAAGTTTGGTGGGGCTTAAAAACATGCAAAATAACTGGTTTTAAAAAAAAATCAGTTTCCTTAAACACTGTGTGGTGAATAACAGGTTTAGAGAGCCTAAGTTTCAACTGGTCATTTTAAATCCACAGAGCCAGCTGTGATAGGTGGCTACTGGACAACTGAGCAATTCCTGAGTTCCACTTATCCATAAAACGATCTAGACCAAGGAGCCATGTGGCCACCTGCTTGGGAGCCCTCCCAGCTAGGAGCTATTTTCTTCTTACTTCCAATCAACACTCTCTTAGCTTTCTCCTTTTTGTTTACAATTTAATTCTCCAACTTAGTGAAGTAACAGCTCAATTTTATGCAGCTTGTATGGAGCTATGTGTTTCAGATTTGGAGGTCTACTGAAAGTGATAGGAGGTAGAACTCAGAATAGGGAGTTTTTCTTTTTTCCACTTTTCTCCATTTGGAATATGCTTTTGTTAACTGTGATTACATTTAGGAAGTAAGCAAGGTTTGCACTTTGTTTGTCTTGGACAGCCTCATGCTTCTTGTCATTCCCCTGGTGTTAGAGTATATTTGGGAAGCAATATGCTTCATACAAAAATGTGGGACCCTGGCAACCAAGTAAAAACTATTTGTGTGGCTGTAGCTTTCCAGTGACAGGGGACAGGTTCACTGAGCATCTGGTCTGATTGTCCTCCTGAGCATAAGTACGAATGTCAAGGCTGTTCTGCCTCAGATTCCTTTCCAATTTGACTCTCTGGTGGTAAAGGAGCAATTCTAGGTCTTGATGCTCTCAATCTTCCAAGACTGATGGCTCTTGGGTGGGTTCTTCCATTAACTCATTGCAAATATTGATGAGGACAAATCTCACTACTATGGTCCCTCAATTCCAACTTCTTCTTCTTTTCTTTCTCATTTTTTAAAGAATTATTTTACTGAAGACCAGAGAGTCTTTACTGCCCCCCTCCAAGGAATAATGCCTGGAAAGATATTTATCAAACATCTGTTGTTCATAATGAAAGTAACGAGGACTACTATAGGTCTGACTCTCCTTTTCCCTGGTTGTTCCTAACTACCTGCGCTCCAGGAGAAATCACAGCCCAATTCCCAGGGGGCTGCCTCTCCCTTATCTCATTTTCTCTCTGAAACATATTGTCAGGTGACAGCCAACTTCTATACTTAGAGATACAATAAGTTAACAAGGGCCAAGAAAAGAAAAATCAGCGGGCTAATATGGACAAAGCCGTCACAAGATCATGACAAATGGGGTGCATAGGCACCAGTATGGGTGGACAGTCTGGCCCAACCCACTTTCTTGGGCAACTCTAGCCCACCACCATCAGCACTAGACAGATGAGGGCTAAGGGATTCCTTAGGTAAAGAGGCAAAACAAGCAGGCCTTGACAGAAAAGTCTTCTCTCCCACTGTTCATCAGAATTGGAAGCTTTTATGTTGATTTGACTTCCCCCTCCCTCTTGGAATGCATACTTAGAATCTAGGTCTCCTTTGGTCCCCAGATTCTAAAAGAAGTGACAAATATTTCTTGCACCTGTGCATGGCCTAGGTATCCCCTGGAAAATGGGGGAGAGTGGTTGGTGGAAAAATTATAAATTACAACAGTATCCTCCAATGATCTATTCTGTAAAAAGAAAAAAATGGTCAAAAATTCCCTATGTCCAGATGTTTTCGTTTTAACAGAGAAGGCCCTAAAACTTGGTATAATAATAAGGAGGGGTAGTGAACACATGTCTTCTCTGGTCATCTACACTTTTTCTCTCTTTCCAGCTCTAACTCTTTTTTGTTTTTGGTACTGGGGATCGAACTCGGGTTCTTGCGCTTGCACAGCAGGTGGCGAAACCACTGAGCTAAATCCCCGGCCCTCCACCTCTAACTCTTATTGGATGTAAGTCCATAGTGTTAACTAACAGGAAAAAGAAACTCAGAGTAGCTTAAGTTATTAAAAGAAATATTCTTGTGACTTACCTACTAGAAGAGGTGTTCATTGATGACCCTTAGGAAAAGTTCTAACTAACTAGTTTATTTATAGGTATAAACCTTACACTATGAAAATGATTATTATAATTTAACAAGGCCAATGCATCTAAGAGTGTATTGTGAGTAATCAGAATTGTTTTATTTGCTCTATATGCTTACTTGTCTGTTCATCTGCCTGTGAATATGTTTTAATAACTGGTTAAAGTATCTGCAGCTGTCTCAGTAAATTTTTTTAGAGTTTATGTTAATTTCATTTTTAATTTTTGTATTTGCCCTTTTGAACTTCTAGGTCTGTTGTGGCTTTTCATAAAAACTTGTTATACAGGTGGTTTGGGTTAATGAAACTCACTTAGAACATTACAAGATGTGGACTGGTAGGCTTTATATAAGGCTTACAAATGGTAACCCTGAGGTTTGGTAATGTAAAGGTTATATATGAGTAGGTTAATTTGTATGTTTCTGTGTGTTAACTTTCAAGGATATGTTTTATTTAATTTGGCTTATAGATAAATGAATACTCATGATACTAATCCAAATGCTTTTTGTTTACATGGCTTAACATTGAGCTCATTTAAATTAATTGATAAGATAACAATAAAGATGTCTTTAAAGTTGGTGAACTATTTTCATCCATGTTGTTAGGTGATGAAGATATTTATCTTAAAAATCAGTTTTTATTGTTTTCTGCATATAATAATGTAAGAGTTTTTCCTTGGTTAATGACACTACATATGGCTTTAAAATGTTAACTATTAATTATGCTATGCTTTGGTTCTTATGAGTCATCTAAAATAATGATTAAGATGAGTAAATACATGTGGGCGGGGGATTTAGCTTAGTGGTTTCACTGTCTGCTATGCAAGCACAAGGACCCAAATTCGATCCCCAGTAACAACAACAACAAAAAAAAGATGAGTAAATACATAAATATAAATAAGATTAGTGCTTACAAATGTTCATAACAACATTTAAGCCATCAGTTGCTAAATATAAATTCAAGTATTCTTGGGCCAGAAAAACCACCAGGCAAGACTCTTCCATAGCTGAAAAAGCAGCAGCCTGGACCAGTTTGCTTCAGTTTCTCCACTGATAAGTGACTTCTTCAGTTTTTCCCAAAGTCTTACTGTAGCATATCCCAACAAATGTTATTAAAAATTACTCTACTGTAGAATTAAGTTGTCTACAATTAAAACATTAAAAGTTTTCTATGTCTAGGGGCTGCGGATTTAGCTCAGTGATTCTGGCGCCTGCCTCACAAATGCAAGGTCCTGAGTTCGATCCCCAGTACCAAAAAAAAAAAGTTTTCTATGTCTAAAGCAACAAAGTTTTTGAAAGATATTAAAATGGTCTTTATTAAACTTACAAAAACTAGATTTTAAAAATCAAAGGCTTTATATTTTACTAATCTTTTAGCAATCTTTATATTATAAAAATATAAGTATGTTTTACTAATATATAATTATACATATACTAATATGTTCTTAATAAAATATACTATATTTTACTAATCTTTTGTGTTTTCTATCATTAGGCTTTTGGTTATAACACTGAGTTTTAGAAGTTAAAGATTATTTAAATGTTAACTTGTAAAATGTTTCAGTAATCAATTTATGATTGGTAAAATGAACAATTATCTTAGTTTATGACACATCCTATATATCTAGGACTAGAAATGTACATACATCTAAAAATAAAATTTGCTAGTACTCTAAGCTTTAAATTTAAAATGATAGAGTTAAGACTACATACGTTTAGACACAAAGTACCTAGTAAGTGCTTTCTGTTATACACTATATATTGGATTTAGAATTTAGACATATAAAATGATTTGACATCCCTTTAAATTCAGTCCTGTAATTTAAAACTTGACCTGTATTATTGGGTTGGATTAAAAACAAGCATTGTGGTATATTATAAATGAGATACACTCATATATTGGGTGATAAGTCGATTTGTGGTTAGTAACACTGTTTTCCTAAATCTACAAGAGGTCTAAAGATATTTTTAAAAATTTTTGTCAATGTAGTTACACCATGTAAAACTGTTAAAGGCTATAAAGCTGTGAAGCTAATTAGTACTAATTTCCTGATATATTAAATGCATTTATGCTTCCCAAGTGTACAGATCTTCAAATATGCAACACTTTGCAAAACATCTTATCATACTGCTGATCTCCAGACTAAAGTTGCGTATTATGGTGAGCTTTTTCAGGCTTGTGTTTGTGTGATTGTTATGTAATTGTATTATACCAGTGAGATGTACCTAAGCACTAGGCAGTCCATGAAGTGTAACTCTAATAATTAGAAATTGGGTATTAATAATCTATAAATCATATCTGTAAACAAATACATTTTTGTTAGGAGGCACTTTATTAAAAAGAAGCAAATTTAGATGAAAGTTTTATGTTATTTAATATCTTATAATTGGATAAAAGTAACTAATAAAATGGAAATTTAAATGTTTTTCAGAGATAATAACAAAAATATAATGGTTCTAATATAATAATGTCATAATTCCTGTGCTAAAATACTGTTTTTATTCTGTTAATATTCTTCTAAAATTTTCTTCTAAAAGAAAATTGTGATTGATAAAAATGATAGTTCTCTGGCCCAAGTTTGTATTCCAAAGTGCTAAATATCCAGACAGGATTATAATAGTTAAACCTACAGCTTCCATTTCAGTGCTGGTATAACTGACCTTCTGGGTGTTCAACAACTGAAGATTGGAAACCAAAGCTAAAAATAGATAACCGCACTAAGAGAACAGCCAATATTTTGACCCTCACCCTCCAAGACCAGCCAGGACCCAGGACATGATAGGACATCTATAAAAGGAACTGATAACTCTGGCAACCTCCAAAACAGGAAGAATGTTGAACCCCAGAGGGCAAGAGTCAACCAGTGTACGTTATGCTAAGAAGAGTATCACCAAAGAGGAAAATATTGCCCATGCTTCCAAGGGAAGCCATATGGTCAAGCAAGACTGTAACTTATCCTGGCAGGTGACTTAGGCGGAACAAGACTATAGAAGAGCCAAGAAGCTCCTCACATGGCCCCAAAAGCACAATGAGGAGACAAAAGTGACCTTGAGTATATATACAGAAATTAATTTTGATTAACACTAGTCTCACTTCAATTTGGTCTTACCAGCAAAAAGTATAGCCGAAAAGATATGTAAAAATAATATTAAACAAATGCCAGATCGGATATAAAAAGGAGGCTCTAAACACTGCACTAGCTCTTGCTAGCAGTCTCCAGCTACACTGCAACTTATAACTTGTGGTTCAACAGGGATGAAAAGCCTTAATAGTAGCTATGGAGGCATAGCTAGAGTCTTTAAATTTCTTATCTAAATTAGTCATTAAAAACCACAGAATCCTCAACCTTCTTATGACTCGAACCAGAGGAATTTGCACACTTAAAAACAAAATTCATTGACTTGGATAAAAATTCACAGCAGATGAAATAAAACAGCTAAAGCCTATAAAGAATGTCAGACATATATAACCTTCATAAACGGCCCATTCTAGGACCCAGTTGATTACAACCCATACTCCAATTCCTTAAAAACAGTGTCTGGACTTAGCTCCTTCTCTTAATCAACTCAATATTTCTTTTCATTCTGGTTATTATGTTTGGAATATGTATTTTTCATCTCTGGATACAATTTTTTTTTTTTTGCTAGAGACTGTTAGACTCAAAGTACTCATTACTCATGTAGATGGAGCCAACAATAAATGTGCCAGCCTCTTTTTACTGGGATCCACTAGACTGACCCTCTGAAGAGAGCCGACCCCCAACACAACTTCTGTTGTGAAACCCTTAGATTAGCTCTCTGGAAAACATCACTGACTGAAGCTGTCTTCATACATCTTTTCTAATGGCAGGGATCCTTCTTGGAGGGGAGATGTAAAAGGCAGTTTAGTTAGGTTATGAATACACAGTTAGCTAGAGATAGGGCCTGAGGCAGAGATGGGTGGTCAGCTACACTGATAGGAATTAAAATAAAAATATAAAATAGGACCTGTACCAGGACAGGCATCCCTCAGGCAAAGTAGAATGCAACCCTTTCTTACTTTTAGGAGGGCTGAGCTTTGAGGAATTTAAAAACTCAAAATCACAAGGTTTTCTTTTTCTAAAAAAAATAAGTTTGCTTTAAATTCTGCATGCTGATCAACTAGTTTAGATCCTGAGTTCCAATCAGTCATTTTAAATCCTCTGAGCTACCTGCTATAGGTGGCAACTGGACAACTGGACAATTCCTGTTCTCTGCTTATCCATAAAATATTCTGGATCAAGGGGACACATGGTAACCCACTCACAACCCTCTAGAACTGTTTAGACTCAGACCTAGTCTAGACTCAGGACCTGTTTTTCTTCTTACTTTCAATAAAAACTTTCCTAACTTCCTCCTTTTTGTTTTCAACTTCATTGTTTGACTTTGTGAGCCAATAGCTCAGTTTTATATAGTTTGCATCGGGTTAACTATTTCATAATCAATAGATTTTGATTAATAAAATTACAGTATTATCACATTTTCTTTGTTTACAAATTTATATTATCTGTTTTGTATTTTATAGAAGTTAAAAATCCTTTAATATTGCAATTCATTTCAGTCATTTGATATCTTTGCATTTATGGCTACTGTATCATTCAGCTTGGCTATGTATATCATGAAGATATATAATAATTAAAATAAAATGGCTATAATGGTCAGACATTATTTCTTTCTCAGGTACAGGTTTGCTGAGGTCCAACTTTGGCACTGTTCGATGTCTTCCGCATTTTGGGATCAGGATGAAGGAACAGCTCCTATTTTGTCCTGGTGGCAAGGGGAAAAGAGAAATTCAAAGGCAACCACTGACTCCTACATTTGTTGTTTAAAAACATGCATCAATTCAAATCTATTAGTCAAAGCTAATCACATGATTTAATCTGAGCTCATGGGATAGAGAAGCATACTTCTATGTCAGGACTGTTATTCAGATGAAAAGGATAAAATGTTTAGTTTTCTAAAAAGATGTGTTACCAGGTTTTGGGGTACTGGGGTCTCCTGGGGGTGCTTTCTAGGTTCTTTCTGTCTTGAGCAGAGAATTGGTCAAGACAAGCACAAATGTTAGCGAATCTTTGTTAAAGGTAAGAAAAGAGGCTCTGCAGTGCAAATTTGGGCCAAGTACAGGTGGGAAAAGAAGTACACCCTATAGGATGAGGGTGGGCCACCATGCAAGAGAACAGAATGACAAAAATTCAATGTGGACTGTACTTGTTGTATCACCCACATTTCACACTGAAGTCAGATCTAGGTCATCTTATTGAAAATCAGTGAGAGTTCTTACAAGAAGTCCACATGCAAGGCTTTGAGGACTGTTCTGCACACCTGTCCTGGGATTTTGTAATTGACAGGTGATGCCTACTTCCTAGCTAACTTTGCCAGGCACTAATCTCTAGTCTCAGAAATGTTACCAGGTTTTGGGGATGCTGGAGTCTCCTTTTAGGGGTGATTTCTAGGTCCTTTTTGTCCCAGACAAGGAATTGAATGAAACAAACATAAATGGTGGCAAGGTTTCACATTTATTAAAGGTAGGGGGAAAAGTAGAAGGGTAGGGGAAGAATGGGCTCTGCAGAGTGAGTTTGGGCTGAATAAAAAGAGAGGAAAAAATACACCCTAGAGTGTAGGGTGGCCTATCATGAAGAGGCACAATAGTGAGTACTTAATGACGACTGTCTCTTTTTTATATTTCCCGTGCTGGTAACAGGTCTAGGTCATCCTATCAAAAGCTTGCTCAAGTTCTCATGAGAAATCCACTTGTAGGATTTTGGGAACCATTCTGTGCATGTTCTGGAATCTTGGCATTCCTCCTTTCCCAGTTAGTTTTAGCCACACTATCTTCATGCCTCAGAAAGACTATGCATAATTTGGGGAAGATAACAATCCACAAGTTTTCACTGATAATGAGAAGTCATGCAAGTAATTTTAGAACATGGTGATTTGAAGTCACTTTCTCTCCATCTTTAATTTTCTAGTGTTTTCCTTTCCTAAACCATCTAATTGCTAGGACTTCTGAGCAACCAGTTGTCTAACCCTGGGTTCTGTTTTGTGTCTCAAATGGGAAACTAGTGCAGTGTGCCCTCCTGTGACCTGAGGAAGAGGCAAAATAATTGGGGTAGAGTCCCATGAATTAGAAACAAAAATAAGAGATCCTTAGGAAACATGCTTACCTTTTCAATCAGTATTTCTACTCTCAATTCCATTCCTATCCTCCCTTTCCCACATGGAAATGTGCTTAAGGAGTAAGAGATCCCATCCCCCAATCCTCACTGGCCTATTGTGGAAATTCAAATCATTTTGCCCTCAATTGCTGTAGTATACTTATAATGCCAATTTCTGGATAATGAAATGTGAGAGCCAGAATTATTAGTATGATTTAAAAAAAAAATTCATTTTTACTTAAGAATGATTTCTTTCTTAAGAAAGAAATGGCTGAATCATTGTTTGACTTTAAAGGCTTTCAGCTTTAGGGCAAATGCAACACATTAGGGACAAAAGAGCAGGGAGAGGAAAAATATCTATATCCTTTCTACTGTTTTTGAGTTATTGATTATATTCAGTTTAAGTCTATTACATATTTCACTTTTGGCTGTGTAAGAAAATAAATCTCATATTGTTGAAGCGATTGTGTGAAACATTACTTAAAGGAAACACCTTAACTAAGTGTACCTTTTGAAACATTTTAAACAGATACAGGCAAATCACTTCATGATCTTACCAGCAGTGTTATGAGTAAGCCCATATTCTTATAGTATTTTATAATTTAGCCTAATGTGACAGGATAAAAAATTTTCCTTTTTTATTTAGGGTTGCCTATCTTTGATTTAAAATAGTGCCAACTATTTTTTATATGTTCTCTTCATTTTTTTCTGAAGTGAATTACTTTGTTATTTTCCAAATCTTTTTTTTTTTTTTTTTTTGTACTGGGGATCAAACTTGGGACCTTGTGCTTCCAAGGCAGGCGGCAGGTAGCTCCACTGAGCTAAATCCCTGGCTATTTTCCAAATCTTAAAAGAATGGAAGATGTTTCTCTTGCAGATGTGTTTCTTACATAAAGAGTAGCAACTATGTTCAACAGTTTTTACAAACATTTTCTAAATTATTTTGCTGTTAAATTTAAAATTTGGTTTTAGCTTTTTAGATGCATAGAAAAGATAATTCTTTTACAGAACTATTTAAATACCGTGCATATGTCTTAGTTGCCTTTCTTATTGCTGAGACAAAATACCTGACACCCAATATTAAAGGAAGAAAGATTTATTGTAGCTCACATTTTGTAGAGGTTTTAGTTTATAGTTGGCTGGCTCCAAGGCAAAGTGACATGGCAGAGGAGCATTGCAGAGGAGAAACAGTTCATGGCAGGCAGAAGGCAGTAAGGCAGCAAACATTGAAATAGTGAAGTAGCAGCAGAGGCAGCCTTCCTTTGCCTTTTATTTCTTCCAGGCTACCCTCAGTGGGTAGTGCCACCCACATTCAGAGTGGGCCTTCCCATTATCCACACCCAGAAGTATGGCAAACCAATCAGTAGACTAATTCAGTAATCACACACCCTTAATCCCAGCATCACACACTTAATCTCAGCATCATACACCTTAGATCAAGCTACCTCTGAAAAGTATCACCTATGATGGCATGCAGGTTTGTGGGGACATCTAGACACAAACCACAACATTTTGATCCTGGCCCCCAAAAGACTTACACCCATCTCTTTATGCAAATGACTTTTAGTTCATCTCTAAGAGTCCTAACAGTTTCAGCACTGGTTAAAAGTCCAAATCCAAAGTCTCCTTTGAGATTTAAGGCAAATTCTTAGCTGCAAGTCCCTGTACAAATGAAAGAAAATTAAGGATTTCCAACATACAATAGCTAAATTTGGAAACTACCCAAATGCCCCTCAGTCTATGAATGGATAAAGAAGACATGTTCTTTTTTATATATTGGAGTACTACTCAGATATAATGAAAGAGAAACTTGAAACATTTATAGCTAAATAGATGCACCTAGAGACCATACTCAAGGGAAATAAATTGGACACACATGTGTAAATATTACATTGTTTCTCTGGTGTGAGAAACTTAAAACGTAAAAAAGAACAAAAATGTATAATAGAAGATGTGAAATTGGAAAAAAAAGTTCAAATGGGAAGGAACACTGGGTGGGGGGAGGGGGAAAGGAAGAAAGGGAAAAGGAAAAAATGAGAAAAGAAAAATAAAATAGAAAAAAAGTTTTTGTAAATAAAGAGGAGAAGAAGGTTGAAGGGAGGGGAATGGGAAAAAATAAGAATTAAAATATATCAAAATATATCATGTACAGGTACAAATTCCATGTGATGACTGTGATCATTATGTATATCTAAATTGTACCAATAAACTTGATTAAAAATTTAAAAAACAAACAATGGCACAAGATAAACATTACCATTCTAAATGGTACAAATGGGGGATAGAAAGGAATGGGACCAATGCACTTCCAAAATCCATCAGGGCAAACATTAAGTCCCCTAGTGCCATGTCCATGATTTGGGGCAATGAATGGCAAGATGTAAACTCCAAAGGGCTTGTGTGGCTCTTCCCCTGTGGCACTATCAGTGCTTGTAGCTCCCATGGTGTCTTTCTTGGGCTGGCTTTACTCACTCTTTTCACTTTTCCTCAGGCAGTCCGTGATCCTGGATTCCAATCTTTTGGGGCCCTCACTGCTTCAACTTCACATTCACAACTTCAAAAATTGCTCTCTCAGGAGCACATGGTCTGGCCTCCCAGGCCTTCTTCTGAAATATGGGAAGAAGCCTTCCTGACTCAACAACTCTTGCATTCTGTGTGCACCTAAAACCAGCAACAAGTAGATGACACCAGGGTCTACCACCAGCTTCCGTGGTAGCCAGGCTTCCTTCTTTCTTGGCTGTAGGGGTTAAAAGGTCAGATTGCTGTGCACTTGAAACCCAATCTGGAAGAATGAATTCTCTAGGCCTTTCTCATTCTGGAACATGATGTTCTCCGGCTCTCTTCTCAAAGCAGTGTTTAGCCTTTGCAATTCCGAGGCTGCAAAGTGTGAAGTCTTTCTGGTTTTTGTGATGTCCTTAGGCCATCTTTTCTATTGTCTTTTTTTTTTTCTCAGCAACCAAGTTCTCCTCTGCTCCATCTTTGAAGTCTGCAACTTTACAGGAGCTTCCTTTCTGGCAATGCTCAACACATTGTAAATCATTCTGCTGGGATCTTTGCTCTTAATTCTCAATATAGATCTGGCAAAAGCCCCCCAAAGTAGCCACACCACTGCTTCATCGAGAGACTTCCTTGAAATTTCTTCTGGCAAATTAATCAAACCATCATCTTTAATCTCATTCTCAAGGAAAGTTTTTGAACATGAGTAAAATGCAGACAAATTTCCTGCCAAAACATAATACACATGGTCTGTAGTCCAAAAGCCAATGCAGTCCTTCTTCCCAGCAGATACTTCCTGAGCCTGGCCTTTACCTGCTGCATTTCTATCAGCATTCAAATCTTCTGAGCTCTGACAGAATCTCCCATCAAGTACAGTTTAAAGGATTCCAAGGTTGCTTCTTCAGCCAGCTTTTCTAAGCCTTTATAAACTCTTCCATCCAAACCTTTCTAAACTCTTCCTTTAAGCTAGTTCCAAAGGCTCTTGAGCCTCAACGTCAGGTACAGTCACAGCAACAGCCCTACTCCAGGTACCAAAATCTGTCTCAGTCAGTGTTTATTTAAGAAAAAGACTTAATGCAAGATATACAAGTATATAAGAATTTACAAGATTGGTTTACAATGGCCGCCCACAGAGTCAGGTGTGGAAGAGTGCAAAAGATCTCTCTGTATGTTGGAGATCTAAAGGGTCCAGTCAAAGGCCTGGAGCTCAGTGTACTGTCCTGTGTGAGTCTGTATTAGCAAGTCAAAGGGTCTGCAATGGAGGCTGAAGGGTCTGCACTTGAAGGCTGAAGAGTCTATGCTGGCAGTTTGAAGAGTATGTGCTGCAAACCAGGAGACAATGTCCAAGGTGAAGGTGCAGAGTAGAGCTCCTCTGAAGAAACAGAAACAAGCTTTCCTTCTTCATCTCCCTTTTATACCATTCTGATGACAATTCTCTCTTCGCACCCTGAACTATGCTGACCAAATTTAGTTGGGCATTTCTTACTCAAGTTGACACAATTAGTCAACTATCACAACATACTTCCAGACATATAACTATATGGCACACATGCTCTTGTGTGTAGTATAATTAATTTATCAAAAATTTTCAAATGCTTTATGGCTTTAAATTTTACATTTTAATATTAAATTCATTTTAAATTTTGTTTATGATGTAAATATCTAAATTTTCCCCCAAATTTATCTCTTATTGTCTTTTTAAAAACACTTCTATATTGTTGAAAAGCCAAGAAGTGCAAAACTGTGATACCATCTGACTGTATGATATCACGCAACCAAGGAGGGAGCTAGTCTTGGGAAAGCCAGCTGACAGGGAACAAAATTTATTTTCTCATTCTACGTGTTCACTGTCCCATTCTTAGCCTTTAAAAATAAAACATACAGATAGTTACTTTTTCTTTATACATATTCTATCTTGAAAATTATTTGTTGGTATCTATTTGAATAAGAGGACAGATTTAAAACAATTATTTTAAAAGTCATATTTTATCTGCCAATACCTTTATACTACAGTATTCTCATTCATGAAATTTTGACTTTTTTTCTCTAATAATCTGTGTTTTTATGAGTGATGGGGTCCTGTACAGGTTTCTAAGTTCTTAGGTATGAGCCACAAAGAGTTGGATGTGGCACACAGAAGTAAGGAGAAAAGCAGCAAAGTTTAATGAAATTTAATTAGGTGATGTTATGTTCAGAGTGAGCAGGCCCATGCCAGCAGAAAGGAAAATGGCAGGAGTGCTGAATGTGTTGGGTTTAAGAATTTAAAATGTTGAGCCAGATCT
This sequence comes from Heterocephalus glaber, assembly GCF_000247695.1. The sequence continues at coordinate 14,135,692 of NW_004624799.1, read as the reverse complement.
AGGGAACATCTGGCTGGGTCTTTCAGGCATGATTGACAATGTTATTGATAGGGTGCTGAGTTATGTCAGCTGTATCTATCTGGTATGTCCTTTCCCATATTTCATTCTGTTACAATTGGATATATGGGATGCAGTCTACATGTATGAACCCTCAATGAGCTCCCAGTGAAGAAAGGTTACTGTAGGCCATGCAGGAGGATCTGGCATGCATGTGTCTCAGCTTTACCTACCTCTAGGTAGTAGGCCTTAGGATGAAGGTAGGAGATTGGCCCTGGGGCATTGCCCAGGTTCAAGTGAGTAGAGTGGAGTGATCCATCAGCTCTGATTGAACTATCTATATTAGCTGGAAGTAGGTTTTTTTGATGCAGTTAGGTTCACTTAGTAGCCCAAAACTTGTTATTATTATCTTTTTTTGTGGCACTGGAGAACAAACTCAGGTCCTTCACACTGAGCTATATCACCACCTCATTTTTTAATTTATAAACAAATCTCACTAAATTGCTCAAGCTGGGCTCTATCTTGTGATCCTCCTGGCTTAGCCTCCCAGAGTTCTGAGATTGTAGACTCATGGCACCAGGCCTAGCTATATTTTTATTTTATATGGAAAAATGTATGATTCAAGTCAAAAATGTTGAAAGGACAAAATAATCCAGGATTTTCCAGGTAAATCTCAAGTGCAGTTGTGTATATTATAAGAGAGAGGCAGTAAAAGAGAAGGCAATGGAAAGAGCCACAGAGTGGAGTAATATAGCTATAAAACAAAGAACACAGGATTGTTGGATGTCACCAGAAACTAGAAAAGGTAGGGAATAGAGTTTTCCTTATATTCTCTAAAGAGAACAGTTCGACTGACACCTTGATTTTGAACTTCTGCCATCTATACCTATGAGAAAACAAATTTTAGTTATGGCTCCAAGGTTGTGCTGTTATAAGGTTTCCAGGTGCTAGAGTCACCTTCTGGAAGTGATTTCTATGTTCGATCTTGAACAAAGACTTGAATGAAATAAGTAAAAAAGGGTGGCAAAGTTTCACATTTATTTGAGGAAAAATTAAAATGGAGGATAAGGGAGAGACTGGCTCTGCAGAGTGAATTTGGGTTAAGCAAGAAAAACAGAAATTGTAAAAATCAAAGTACACCCTAGAAAAAATAGGGTGGGATAATGTGAGGTGGTATGGTTAGTGAGCTCTTCCTGGTGTCTTACGTTTTTATTCATTCTGCACATCTCTGGTTCCCATGAGAAGTCCACATAGGGCCTCCTGAGAATTTTTTTGCATGTGTGTTCCAGGATCTGGTCATGCCTCCCTTCCCAGCCAGCCTAAGCCACACCAGAGCTAATTTGTTTTGCCCACCCTGGGAAACTAATATAGGTGGTGTCTTATATACCTGGCAGAAAAAAATTAGAATGTTTTCTCTGCCTTAACTTACAAACTATAAATTGACAAAGCATAAATTTTGGACTTAAGTAACCTTTTAAAATATTTTCTTGACATTGTTTTGTTGATTATTATTCTCAACTATCTTTTTTTTAAAGGGAACACAAGTTTTATTTCTACACATAAAATCCTATTGTTAAAACTTTTTCAAGGATATGCCCCTTTTTAGTTATTGCTTTCTGTAATGAAGTGAGCCTTTTAAATATACATAGAGACTTTTCTTCGGCTCAGAATATTTTATTTTACCAAAACTTTGATTATTAACTCTTGTTTATTAACACTGTGACTTATATGAGGACCTTCTCTCTGGTCACAAACCTATGACCTTTTAACCTATCATTTTTCTCTCATTGTCCCTTTTCTTCTTGAAATAGCTGTTTTAAGTTTGTCTTCAGTAATATTGTTTCTATTTTCTTCAATAGTCCATAGAAACTATTTCAAATGCTGTTATTTATTTTGCTATTATGTTATCTCTGTTTTTACTTATTTCAATTTCATGATGCCTTTTCTAACTTATTTTTTATTCTGATATTTTAATTGATATATTTCTATATATTTATAGGACACAGTACAGTAATTTGATGCACGTTGTGAGTGTCAATCCAGATATGTCAACTTCATTGGGTTAAGAAACACTTAGAACTCAAGAGAACAAGCTCCTGAGTGTGTCTGGGTAGTCATACATTTGTGGCCTTGTGGACTCTATATGAGCCCTCCTCATTACTTTGGGGCTTTTCCTCTGCTCTCCTCTCCACCTGCAACAAATTGAGGAGATTTGGTCTTCTACATCCTTTGTCTATGTTGTCCCTGCCTTCAAGCCAGTTGAATATCCCTTAAATATGAGCCAAATAGAACCTCTACTCCTTTAAGTTGTGGTGTCAGGTACTGACTCAGCAATGGGCAAACTGACGGATACACATGCATACAATGCGTAATGATCACATCATAAGCAATTAGCATTTTCATGTCAAACATTTATCACTTATAAATATTGGGAAAATTTGGAATCTTCTAGATATTTTGAAATACATCATAATTTGTTAATGAATATAGACATGCTGCTGTGCTATAATATCCTATAGAACAATAGAACTAATTCCTCCTATCTAACTCTATTTTGGTAGTTATTATCTAATCTGTGTATTTTCTCCTTCCTTCCCTTCTTAGTATCTGGTAACCACTGTTTTATTCTCTTCTATTTAACTGAGGATTTTTTTAGCTTCCACAAATACATATGGTATTTGTTTTTCTCTGGCTTGGTTATTTCAGCTAACATGATGTTCTCTCGTTCTACCCACATTGCACAAATGAGAGCATTTCATTGATTTATATGGCTAAGTAATATTTCATTTTATGTGGGTGTCTCTGTGTGGTGTATCTATTTGTATATTATATTTTCTTTATCCATTCATTCATCAATGAATACTTTGGTTGGTTTCATGTTTTGCCTATTGTGAAGAGTGCTTCAAGTGTGCAGGTATCTTTCTAATATAATGATTTCATTTCCTATGGATATATACCAAAATGGTGGAGTTCCTGGATAATATACGAGTTCTATGTGGATCTTCCATACAGTTTTTTTTTTTTTACAGTGGCTGTAGCTACAAATATCCAGAACTGTAACCAAATATTTCTACTGTATAGAAATTAGCCAGTCTAAAAATTTTAGCATAGAAATAGACTTAGGATCCTTTCTAAAACTCTTCAAGCTTTTTTTCTGTTTGAGACTGCCTTCTCAACCTATAGTATAGCCATTAGCCTGGATTTAGATTCACCACTATGCTGGAATTCTTCACTGATATCTTGAGAATTGACTAATTGTCTATTTTGAATTCCCTTTTTTTGATTCATGTGTTTTGCTTTCTTGATCTATTTCTTTGTTTTTCAGTAAAGCTTACTTTCTAGAAGCTTTCTGATAAAGGATATAAAGTAAAAATTTGAAAACTTTTATGTCTAAAAATATTTTTTTTGTTTTACTTTCATATTTTTGATCATTTCCAGGCTATAGAATAGAACCATATTATTCTAGAAATTTAATTTTATAATTTTATCCCTTGCATTTTCTCTTTTAAAAAATTTTATTAGGTCCATATTTTCATTACATAATGACTAGATTTATCATAGGGAGTTGATACATGTTGATAACACATCTTAATTATTTTTACATCCCTTTTCCCTTCCCTCCCTCCTGTGTCATGTTCCCCTTCCCATTTGCAAAGGATATGCATCCCTGTTTCCTATTTATCTTTTATCTTTCTCTTTAGTTTATTTATACTTTGGGTTTCTCATATAAGAGAAACTATGTGATGTTTAAGCTTGCATACCTAATTTATTTCATTTAGCATATGGTCTCATGATGCACCTAATTTCCTATAAATGACTCAAATTTGTCCTTCTTGATAGCAGAGTAGTACTCTACTGCATATAAATATCACATTTTCTTCAATCGTTGATGGACATATAGGCCCCTTTCAAGATTTACCTGTTATGAGTTGTGCTGCTATTAACCTGAGTATGCACATATCATAGTAATATGATGTCTTTAAATTAACTCATGTGGGAAGATACTTAGAAGGGGAATAGCTAGGTTGAATGGAATTTCTATATTCAGTTTTTTGAGGAATCTCCATACTGATTTTCATATTGGTTGTATTAATTTATATTCCCACCAACAATATAGAAGGGTGCTTTTCTCACCACAGCTTCATCAGCATTTGTTAGTACTGCATTTAATGTCCTGGTGACAGCCATTCTTTCTGAAATAAGATGGAATCTCACTGTTGTTTTAATTTGGATTTCTGTAATAGGCAGCTATGTTGAACAATTTTTAATATTTTATTGGCCATTTACTCTTTCTCTGAGAAGTGTCTATTCATTTTAGTTGCCCTTTCATTGATTAGATCTTTTATTATTTTTTGGGGGGGGGTCTAAATTTTTTGGTTATTTGTACTGTATATTTCACATATAAATCTTCTGAGGTGTAGTTGGCAAAACTTTTTCCCATTCTGTAGCTTGGTTCTTAGCTCTGTTGGTTGTTTCTTTTGCTGTGCAGAAAATTTTTAATTTGGTATACCTCAATTCATTAATTTTTGATGTTATTTCTTATGAAATTGAGATTCTATTGAGAACATCCTTACCTTTGCCTTGTCTTTAAGAGTTTTGCGTGTTTTACCTTCCAGCAGATTAAATGTTTGTGTTTTGATATTTAGATCTTTGATCTATTTTGATTTTAGTTTAGTACATGGTTTTATATACAGGTCTAGATTAAATCTTCTGTATATGGGTAGCCAGTTTTTCCAGCACCAGTTGTTAAAACAGGTTATCTTTCCTCTAGTGTATCTTTTTGGCCCCCCGTCAAAGGTCAAATGGCTGAATGTGCCTGAAGTTGCTTTTGCATCTTCTATTCTACTCCATTGATTCACAGATCTGTTTTGGTGCCAGTACAATGCTGTTTTTTATCACTATGGCTTCATAATATAACTCTGAGTTCAGAAATGTGATGCCTTCTGCTTTGCTCTTATTGCTGAAGATTGTTTTGGCTATTCTGGGTCTCTTCTGGTTCCATATAATTTTAGGATTATTTTCTCTAGTTCTGTGAGGAATGCTGTGGTAATTTGATTGGGATACATTAAGTCTGCATATCAGTTTTGGAATGATGGCCATTTTGAAAACATTGGCTCTGCCTATCCAGGAACAGCGTATCTCTTTCTGTTGGCATTTTAAATCTCTTTTTCAGAGTCTGGTAGTTTTCAATATAGAGGTCTTTCACATAGTGTGTTATTTTCCAAGTTTCCAATTTATCTTGATTGTGAATAGTATTGTTTCCTTTCTTTCTTGGTGAGTTCATTATTGGTGTATAGGAAAATTATTAATATTTGTGCATTGATTTTGTATCCTACTACCTTGCTGCATTTGTTTACTAGTTCTTAAGAGTCTTTCTATGTAAAGGATTATGCCCTCTGTGAATAAAGTTAGCTTGATTTCTTTTTTTCTATATGTATCTTGTTTTTCTTGTCTCTTGCCTGATTGCTCTGGCTGAATTTCAAGTGCTGTATTGGTCAGGAGTGATGATAGTGGACATCCATATCTTTTTCCTGAATTTAGAAAAAAAGCTTTCCATTCTTTCCCATATAACATGATATTGGCAGTAGTTTTGTTATGAATGACTTTTATCAAATTGAAATAAAGTCCTTTTGTACCTATTTTCTTTAGGAGTTTTATCAGGAATTAATGTCGGATTTTGTCAAAAACTTTTCCTGTGTCTATTGAGATGATTACATGATTTTCTCCTTGCTTCTATTTATGTGACTCTCACATTTGTTGATTTACGTATGTTGTATCATCCTTGCATGTGGAATGCAGCCTACTGGTCAGAATGTATGATCTTTTAAATAATTTGTTGCATTCTATTTGACAGTATCTTGAGAATTTTAGAGCCTATGTTCATGAAAGAGATTGGCTTGCACTTTCTTTTCATTAAGTCTTTGTCTGGTTTTGGAATAAAGGTAATAAAGGTAAAGCTAGCTTCCAGGAATAATACTGGCAGTGCTCCTTCCCTTTCAATTTAATTAAAGTGGCATTAGATCTTCCTTGAAGTTCTTTCAGAATTCAGTGGTGAATCCATCTGGTCCTGGGCTTTCATTAATTGTAGTTTTTTTTTTTAAAAAATACTGCCTAAATTTCACTGCCTTTATTGGATTGTTCAGCATTTTTACATCTTCTTTGTTCAGTTTTTAAAATTCATTTGTATTTATAAATCTGTAATTTCTTCTGAAATCATTAATATATTAGAATACAAGTTTCAAGGTAGTCACTAATAGTTTTCTAGATTTTGGAAGTATCCATTGTGATTTCACCTTTTTCATTTCAAATTCCATTGATATGGGTCTTTTCTTTCTCTTTTATGGTAAGATTTGCTAAGGGCTAGCCTATTTTATTCATTCTATCAATGAACTAGCCTTTGATCCATTGATTCCTTGTATTTTTATTGTTTGATTAGTACATGTGTGTAATACACAATGTTTATAATCCTTGTGCAGAGTTGGTACATGTGCATCATACATATTAATTCCTCTTTTCATCCCCTTTCCCTTTCCTTTCCTACTCCCTCTGAATCCCTTTCTTTTTTTCTCCCTCTTTCCATCTCTTGTTCTCTTTTCCTTTTGAGAAAGATCTAGCACCCTACTTCCTTTTATCTGTATTTTATTTTGCTGTTTATTTATATGTTGTATTTTTAATCGCACTTTCATTAATTTCTGCTCTGGTCTTTATAGTTTCCTTCTTGCACTAGCTTTGCATTTAATTTTTCTTGTTTTTAGACATTGTTGAAGTACATCATTAGGTTATTTGTATCTATTTTTATGATGTGAGCATTCACAGCTAGAACTTTCCCTCTTAGTACTGTTTTATTGTCTCCTATAGTTTCTGATATATTGTGGTGGCATTGTCTTTGATTCTAGGAGCTATTTTCTTCCTTTATTTTTTTTCTTGGACTCATTGATTATTCAAGACTATAGTGTTTAATTTCCACATGTTTAGTTTCATTGCACTGTGAACTGATAATGAACTCAATTCTTTTTCATTTATTTAAGGACACTTTATTTGTTATTATATTGTCAATTTTGGAGAAAGTTCTATCTGCCTCTTAGAAGAATGTGTATTCTGTTGTAACACTGTAGATATCTGTTAAGTCCATTTGTACAAAAGTTTAGTTCAACTCAGATATTTCTTTTTTTTTACTTTGTGTCCAGTTTATATATCTATTTGTGAGAGTGGGGTATTGAGCTCCCCCACTATAATTGTGTTTTTTATGTCTAGCAGTGTTTGTTTTATGAAGTTTGTGTTGTTATATTTGGTGCATATATAATTGCTTTCTCTTTTTGTTGACTTGTTTCTTTAACCAATAGGTAATGAACTTCTTTGCCTCTTTTGAGCAATTTTGCTTAAAGTCTACATGTCTGAAAATAGGATAGCTTCTCCTGCTTATTCTTGAGTGCCTGTTGCATGGCATATAGTTTTCCATCCTTTGATTTTTAGTCTGTAATTTATTTTTAATTAAATATGGGTCTTGTATATAGCATACCATTTTGTTCTGTTTGTTGATCCATTCTGCCAATCCATGTCTTTTGATTGGGAAACTGAGATTATTCATGTTGAGTATTATTGCTGAAAGGCATCAACTTATTTCTGTCATTGCATTATTTTCCTTTTATTGATTCATTTTTTGCTTAACTACTGTCCCTGTCAGGTGTTTTCATTCCAATAGGCTTTTTGGCATTGTTTGCTTCATTTTCTCTATCATATTCTTAGAATTTTCTGGAGTAGTGGTCATTAATTTCTCTTTTTTTGCTTAAATTCTTTTATTGGTACATTTTAGGTATACAATACATTTACCTTTATCATTGAGTTCTTGTACCTGTACATGATATCTTGGTTCTCATTTTTTCCCCATTCCCTGTGCTCCTTTCACCCTCCATTAATTTCTTAAGGTCCTCTTTTTCATAGAAACATCTTATTTCTCCATGAATTTTGAAAGATTATTTTGCAGTATATATTAGCATATATTATTGGAAATTGTTTTCTTTTAGGGCTTAAAATTCTTCATTCTAAGCTCTTTTTATATTTAAGGTTTGTGTTGAGTAGTCTGCTTTTAATGGGTTTACCTTTATAAGTAATTTGTTGCTTTTCTCGAACACCTTCTAAGATTCTGTTGTGTTATACTCCTGGGATTTTGACTATGATGTCCTGTGGAGAAATTCTTTTCTGATCTTTTCATTTGTTTCCTCGTTTAGTACTTTGAGTAATTCAGCTGTTTGTTTCCTCCCTAGTGGTGCCCATAGTTGATCTTTGGGAGAGGTGGAAGTTTTGGCAGCATTTTATTGCCTTGTTTTATCATATTTTTATTGTTGTATTTTTGTGGGCTGAGAGTTGTGGGTCAATTATAGTGGAAAGACTGTTGCCAGCCTGGTAATCTCTTTAGTTAGTGTCTGCTTTCCAGTGATATGCTCTGGGTATGGCTAACTATAGACCTTTTTTTCTGTCAGAAGATCTGACTGCCTCCATTAATTTAGGGAGAGGGAGGATAACATGTGATTGGCCCAGCACCTAGTTTTCCAGAAATTAGCTGCACTATTGTTGGAAGCTCAAAGACCAACCTGATATAGGACATGGTAAAAACTAATTAATAAAAAAACTTATCCCACCCTAGCAATAGCAGCAAAATTGGCAAAAAATATTGTTTAAAGTCAAACTGGATATTGACTTACCCTAAAAGCCAATAAAAGTTACCACTGTACTTTCCTTTTAATAATGGAAAAGAGACCTGTAATTATAATATAGATACAAAGTCAGACCAAATATTGACATCTAATAAATATCTACCAAATGAAACAACAATATCACCACTAGTAATAAAACAAAACTCAACAATGCTGAAAGCTCCAGTTAGACTGAGGGTCCACCAAAATATTCCAATCTCTGATGCTACCAAAATTGGTGCTATAAATTTATTGGGTAGGAAATTTGGAACTCCTTATTTCACCTTCTTGCTGACATCTTATGTGGCTTTCTTTTTAGTCATTCTCCTCCTCCATTGTGAGGGTTGATGAAGGAAGTTAGGTTACAAAGTCATTCTTTTTATTTCCATTGCTGTAAAAATCTATACGTTTAAGGCAGGTCTCTAAATCTCCTAAATTCATCACTAGTTTTTATATAGCTTGATTTTATGGAGTATTTCTTTGTTTTATTCCAGGTTCATCTTCTTTTCTTTCTTTCTCACATTAATTTCTTGTTCATCTGAAATATTATAGTGTGTGAAAAATCATACATTGATGCATGGCACCTCCGATGTTTCCTACACATGTACTTTATGGATTCTTCTTGCCTCAGAAGATGTGTTGCACCTAATTTACTTTGTGCCTAACTGTCTGCCAGGAGTTTGCAATATCTGGAGTTAGGGAAAGAACATTGTGAATTTGAAAGCATCTCTCAGTAGTTAGAAATGTTATCATTTGTGGATGTTATCAGTCTTGGGATTCTGAGGTATGTATGGAAGATGACAGGGGCATAAAACATTTCTCTACTCATTCTTAGGAATTTTGTTGCATGAAGGAATTTTAGAGTGTGTCAAAAACACCAGTTCTATGAACTGCTTTTCAGGTAGTGCTAATTCTTCCCGGATCATGAATGTCTTTCAGCTTTTATTTTCTACATTATTGAGAATTTTCTTTTCTCTTTTTTCTTTCTTTCTTTCTCTCTCTCTCTCTCTCTCTCTCTCTCTCTCTCTCTCTCTCTCTCTCTTTTGAAGTGGGTATTTAGCAAATTTTGATAGATGATGATTGAGTATTACCACCTGGATTTACTTTTGAGCCCAGATTCTTATCTCACTTGAAAATATTCTTGTGGTTTACTCTAAATTTTAATCAGAGTCTGTGGAATTAGAAGAGAAAGGAGAAAGATATATTGGTCTCTGGGAACAATGTTATAGTTAAGAGGAATGAGATCTGGTGTCTATAGCAAAAAAGGATGAATACAGTTAATAATAATGCATTGTCTATTTCAAAATAGTTAGAAAAGAAGGTTTTGAATGTATGCACAAGGTGGCAGATATGTTAATTAACCTGATTTTCTTATTATGTAATGTATACTCAAATCAGAACATTACTTCATAACAAGTTACAAACAGTGCCAATCAAAAATAAAATTAATTTAAAAATCAAAGTCTTAAGCTGTAGTTGTCTAATGTTCTTTCTAATGTCAAAACTGAAAGTGCCTACATTGTTCCCAATCCATGCCTTATCTCTATAATCACTTCCTAGTTTCTGGTAAAATAACCTAATTAATGTAGCTATCATATTTTGCATAATAGATTTCCTTTTAGTAATTATTTTTAAACATTTGCATCCAGTTTTGTAAACATTCACATTTAAAATCTGTGCTTGCATTTCATGTGTTAATATTTAAGTACTCTTTTTAGTCATAAGACTCTTATCCTTGAACAGTTTAATGTGATTTATTTCCACTTATCTAGAGTGTGGTATTAAGTAATACATTTTGTTTCTGGCCTCTGTTTCTTTTCTTTTTAAAGGTGTGCTTCGATCAGATATTTCTGAATTCTGCCATATCTGAGAATTTTATTCTGTTCTTTTAGTAGGAGTGTGTCCCGGCCCGCGGGTAAGTCAACGGAGACCCTAGAGGCGGGGTGAGAATGACAAAGGACAGGGGACACGAGAGATGGAGACAAGACAGGTTTCTGATCAAGTCTCGTTTATTGCGGAAGCTGCTACAACATATATACCGTAGGGCTAGAGGGGAGGAGCAAGAGGAGGGTACTGGGGCTACTTCCTTGTTGCCGGGTAGATTTGCAGCAGGCCCGGATATGTCCGTAAAAGGCACTCAAGAGTTCTAGCGGGGGGGCAAGGCCCCCCACAGGAGTGAAGAATTGACTCCTCATATAAAATTCTTTCATCAAATTTCTTCCTGACAGAATCAAAAGATATTAGTGATATCTTTTGGTATGACATGTTGAAGAGAAAAATATTATTTAATTGTTAATAATTTTGCTTTGTTTATGACTTATAGCTATTTTTTTGCTTGTATATATGCTTGTTGAAGTTATTTCTTCTTATCCTTTTAAATCCAAAATTCTTCTATTGTGTGTCAGGCATAGGTATCTTTGTACTACTTTTACCTGAACCATGGCTCACTCCTAATACCTGCATATTTGTTACATTTTGAAAAAAAATATTTTAGCTATATTGTCATTTCTTGTTTATTCTTGCTTTGAATTTTACTTTTAGAGCATCTCAAGCACAGATTAAATTTATGTCGTTTATTCTTTTTTATATCTATTATTATTATTGTTCTTGTTATTTCCTATTACTTTTGTTCATTGTCCCAGAGAGGCTTCATAAGTTTGCTTAATATCCTGCCTTTTTAATTTTGCTTTTTCTCTTTACATCTGTTAATATTATTTTCCTCTTAATCATTCCCTATTTTATTTAATTATTTATTCTAAATTATTATATATGTTTTTTTATTCTGTAGGTCTGTTATGTCAGTCTGCTGGAGACTGACTAGCTGACTATTAACTAAAATCTGTTTTATCTTTCTCCTGGAGATACAGCAGATAATATTGCTTAGCTCCTTTTGAGTTTGGGTACATTAATGTAGTCAAATATTACCAATGCAATATATAAAGAAGTGAACCAAAACTGCTATAGACCTGTCCCATAAGAATTTCTAGCATGCAGTCTTATATGCTATTTCCCATTCTGTGGTAAAGTTCAAAGCCATGTATTAGAGATGGTGGTGCCATAGGGTAGAAGGATCCTAGTTCACTGAACCACTGATTGAAGAACTATATGGTAGTCAAAGACGTCTGTTTTGGATTTCATAGGCCTTAGAAATAAACTTATTTTCTTGATCTACTGAAAAATGGGTGATCTTCTCATCATAGATATGTTACTTTAATTAGTAATAATAGTGTATCTGTTCATTATGCTTTTTTGCCTCTGTTTTGTAAAAGCCATCTTTGGCATCCATTAGAGGAGGTCAGATCTTTCTTTTTTCTTTTTTTTTTTTGTGGGGGGGTGGTGACACAGTATCTTGCTATGTAGTTTAGGCTGGTCTGGAACTCATTATGTACCAAGGGTGGCCTTGACTGTACGGTTTTTCATTAATTTTATTGGTACATTTTAGATGTGTAAGATGATGACATTCATCATTGGGAATTTGTACCTTTACATGATATAGCTTGCTTCTTATTTTTTCCCCTGCTCTGCTTTCAACCCTTCCACCCCTCCTTATTTAGAAATATGTTTTTTCCATTTTGTCCTTTTCTCATATTTTTTCCTTTCCCCTACTTCTCCCACTTCCTCCTCCCATTTAGACCTTTTCTTTCTGTTTCACATTATCTATTATACATTTTGCTTCTTATTTACACTTTCAGTTTCTCACACCAGAGAAACTCTTCAAAATTTATACATGTGTGTCCTATTTATTTCACTTAAGATTATGGGTTCAATGTGCATCCATTTAGCTATAAATGACTACTAGTTTCTCATTCTTTATGGCTGAGTAGTACACCAGTTTATTAAAAAACCCATATCTTTATCCAGTCTCCAGTTGATGGGCAATTGGGCTGTTTCCAAGTTTTAGCTATTGCAAACGTGCCGCTATAAAGATGGGTGGACATATATTGCTGTGGCATGATTCTTTTAATTCTTTTGGGAAGATACCCAGCAGGTGAATATCTGGGTCAAATGGGACCTCTAATTCTAGGTTTTGAGGTATCTTAAAATATCAGTCTGCACTCCCACCAACAATGGAGAAGGTTCCTTTCACCCCACGTCACCACCAGCATTTGTTATTGATTTCTTGACAGCAGCCATTCTTTCTGAAGTGAGATGGAATCTCAGTGTTGTTTTCATTTGCATCTCTTGACTGACCAGTGATGTAGAACATTTTTTCATATGTTTATTTGCTGCTTTTACTCTTTTGTCTGGGGAATGTCTGTTTATTTCAGATGCCCATTTTTGAACTGGATCTTTAAGTTTGGGGGCCAAATTTTTGAAGTTCTTTATAGATTGTAGATAGTAGTCCTTTGTCTGAGGAACAGCTAGTAAAACTTTTTACCCACATTGTAGGTTGTCTCTTAGCTCTATTGGTGGTTTCTCTTGTGGTGCAGAAGCTTTTTAATAGGATGAGATATCAGTTCTTGATTCTCTGTGCTAGTACCTGTGCTACTGAGGTTTTGTTCATAAAGTCTTTTCCTATGCCAATGTCTTCAAGAGTTCTACCTAACCTAGCTTCCAGAAAGTTTAGTGTTTCTGTTTTAATATTTAGATCCTTGATCAACTTCAATTTTAGTTTAGTACATGATGAAAGGTATGAGTCTAGTTTTAATCTTTGGCAGGTTGAAATCCAGTTTTTCCAGCAGCATAAAGAGGGTATCCTTACTCCAGTGAGGATGATTGGCTCCTTTGTCAAAGATGAGGCATCTGAGTATGTCTGGAGTTGTTTCCACATCTTCTAATCTGTTTCACAGATCCTCAGGTCTATTTCTTTGCCAGTACCATGCTGTTTTTATCACAATGGCTTTATAGTATAGTTTTATGTTGGAGATTGTGATACCCCGGGACATATCTTTGTTGTCTGGAATTGGTTTTGTTATTCTAGGTCTCTTCTGGTTTCAAATGAATTTTTGGATTGTTTTCTCTAGTTCTGTGAAATATACTGTTGGGATTTCAATTGGGATTGCATTGAAACTATATAGCAGTTTGGGAAGTACTACCATTTTTACTATATTTGTTACTCCTACCCAGGAGCAAGGGATGTCTTTCCATTTTCTGATATCATCTTCAATCTATTTTTTCAGAGTGCTGTAGTTTTTAATGCAGAGGTTTTTTACCACCTTCATTAGATTGATTCCTAGATATTTCATTTTTTTGGATGCTATTGTGAAAGGAATCATTTCCCCAATTTCTTGTTCAGTGAGTCTGTTATTTGTGTACAAGAAGGCTATTTAGTTTTGAGTGTTGATCTTGTATCCAGCTACTCTACTGAATCTGTCAGTTAAGTCTAGAAGGTTTTTAGCAGAGCTTTTTGGGTCTTCTAGGTAGATTATCATGTCATCAGCAAATAATGACAGTTTAACTTCCTCCTTTCCCATCTTTATCCCTTTTATTTCTTTCTCTTGTCTAATTGCTGTGGCTAATATTTCCAAAACTATATTGAACAGGAGTGGGGATAGTGGACATCCTCGTCTTGTTTCCAATTTTAGTGTGAAAACTTTCAGTTTTTGACCATTTAGAATGATGTTGGCTGTTGGTTTTTCATAGATAGCCTTAATCAGGTTGAGATAAAGACCTTCTATTATGGAAGGATATCGGATTTTGTTGAATGCTTTTTCTGCATCTATTGAAATGATCATATATTTTTTGTCCTTGAGTCTGTTAATATACTGTATTACATATGTTGATTTATGTATGTTAAACCATCCTTACATCCCTGGGGTAAATCCAACTTGGTCAGGGTATATGATCTTCTTGATGACCCTCTGTATTCTGTTTGCCAGTATCTTGTTGAGGACTTTTGTTTCTATGTTCATTAGGGAGATTGGCCTGTAGTTCTCTTTTTTGGTTGGGTCTTTGTATTCTTTTGGAATCAGAGTAATGCTTGCTTCCAGGAATGAGTTTGAGAGTATTGCTTCTCTTTCAGTTTCATTAAAGAGTTTGAGAAGTAGTGGCATTAGCTGTTCCCTAAATTTCTTGTAGAGTTCAGCATTGAAGCCATCAGGACCCGGGCTCTTGTTTGTTGGTAAATTTTAAATTACATTTTCAATTTCATTGATTGAAATTGGGGTGTTCAGAATTTTTATATCTTCTTTGTTTGGCTTTGGTAATTCATGTATATCTAGGAATCTGTTCATTTCTTCTGTGCTTTCCACTTTATTGCAGTACAGTTTCTTAAAGTAGATATTGATGATCCTCTGGATTTCTGCTGGATCTGTTGTGAGTTCATCCCTTTCATTCCTAATTCCATGGATTTGAGCCTTTTCTTTCCTTTTTTTTTGATAAGGTTGGCTAAGGGTTTGTCAATTTTATTTATTCTTTTGAAGAACCAACTCTTTGGTTCATTGATTTTTTGCGTCATTCTCTTAGTCTCCATTGCATTGATTTTTGCTCTGATCTTTATAATTTCCTCCTTTGTACAAGCTTTGGGTTTGTCTTGCTCTTCTTTTTCTAGCAGCTTGAGGGTCAGCAATAGATTGTTTATTTGACTTCACTCTGTTTTCATATTATGGGCATTTACTGCTATGAATTTCCCTCATAGAATGGCTTTCATTGCATTCCATAAGTTCCTGTATGTTGAATTGGCATTATCATTTAATTGTAGAAACTGTGTGATTTATTAATTTCCTTTGTGACCCATTGGTTATTCAGGAGAGTATTATTCAATTTCCATGTGTTTGTGAAGTTCTTGTAGTTTCTTATGCTACTGATCTCCAATTTAATTGCACTATGGTCTGATAATATACAGGGGATAACTTCAATTCCTTTGCATTTACTTAAACATGTTGTATGAAGTAGCATGTGGTCTATTTTGGAGAATGAACCATGTGCAGCTGAAAAGAATGTGTATTCTGATTTTGCAAGGTGGAACACTCTGTAGTCATCTCTTAAGTCCATTTGTTCAAAAGTTTGGTTCAGTTCTAGTATTTCTTTGTTGATTTTCTATCTAGATGACCTGTCTATTTGTGATAGTGGAATATTGAGATCCCCCAGTACAATTGTGTTAGTGCTTATTTGGTTTTTCATGTCTATTAGTATTTGTTTCAATTTTTTTTTTTTTTAACTCGGGACCTTGCTCTTGCAAGGCAGGCAGCGAAATCACTGAGCTAAATCCCCAGCCCAATATTTGTTTTATATAGTTGGGAGCACTAGTATTTGGTGCTTATATATTTATGATTGTCATCTCTTCCTCTTGGATTGTTCCCTTTACAAAGGTGTAGTAACCTTCTTTGTCTCTCCTAATTAGTTTTGGTTTGAAGTACACCTTGTCTGCAAATGAAATGGCTACCTCTGCTTTTCTCCAGGTTCCTGTCATGTAGTGAGTTGTTTTCCATCCTTTTACTTTCAGTCTATGAATTTCTTTTGAATTAAGTGTGTTTTTTGTATACAGCATATTGTTGGATATTGTGTCTTAATCCATTCTGCCAGTCTATTTCTTTTGATTGCTGAATTGAGGCCATTAACATTGATGGTTATAATTGATAAGTATTGACTCATTCTTGTCATGATATTTTACTGTTGTTTGTTCTTTTATTTTTTTATTTTTCCCCCTTTCCCTTTAATTTCTTGCCTTGCCTGATGGTTTTGCTCTGTTGGGCCTCATGGAGTTATGACCCTCATTGTATTTTTCTAGGATATTGTTTAGAATTGTTCAGAGTGCTGGTTTGGTATTCATGAAGTTTCTCAGATGTTCTTTGTCATGGAAGTATCTTATTTCCCCATCAATTTTGAAAGATAATTTTGTAGGTTGGAGTTATTCTCAGTGTAGACTGGAGGTTATTTTCTTTTAGGGCTTGAAATATTTCATTCTAGCCTCTCCTTGACTTGAGAGTTTGTGTTGAGAAGTCTTCTGTGATTCTGATGGGATTTCCTTTTCTCTTACTGCTTGTAGGATTTTGTTCATCTGCTGGGTTTCTGGAATCTTGATTATTATATGTCTGGGTGTAGATTTTTTTTTTTGGCACCAGAGATTATACTCTGGACCTTGTGCTTGCAAGGCAGGCAGTGGAACCACTGAGAGAAGTCCCTGGCCCTTAGGTGTAGATCATTTTTTGATCATGGCTAGTTGGAGTTCTGTATACCTCACTTATCTGTGTGTCAAATTCTTTTGCTCTGTTTGGGAAGTTTTCTGCCATTACTTCTGTGAACAGTTTTTTTTTTATGTCACATGTACTCTCTCCTGCTTTTTTGTGGACTCCTATCCATCTTATATCATTCTTCTTTGCATAATATAGCAGCTACTGGATTGATTTTTCATGGTTCCCTACTATTTTTAAGAAATCTCTCTTTTCATGGTCAATAACCACAATCCTGTCTTCTATACCTAATATTCTATCTTCACAGTGTCTTATTCTGTTTTGAATACTTTCAATGGTTTTTAATCTCCTGGATATCTGTTTGAATCTGTTTCATGGATTGCATTTCTTTCCTATGTTGGGCATTCATGGTTTCCATTTTTTTCCTATGCTGGGCATTCATGGCTTCCATCATGGTCCTGAGCTCATCTATTTTTTTTAATCTGTTTCTGTTCTAGTGTCTCTAATCACATCTTTCATCCTGCTCATTATCTCTGTAGTTATCTGGGAAATTATTTCTGTTTTGAAGTTTTCTAGAGCCTCATTCATCTGTTTTGTTACTTCCTGTGCTATCAATTCAGGGTGTCCAGGTGGCTTATTGTCAGATCTTTCCACTTTGGTGCCCCCAGAATTTGCTGTGGTGAGCTGGAAGTCTGGGCTTGTGACTTGTTTAGGTGTCTTCTCATTTCTATTTTTGTTGTTGGTGCTGTTTTTTGGTTTAATTTCTGGCACTAATATTTCAATATTGCTTATTGTAAGTATCTTTGTTGCTTGTATTTAGAACCCATATGGAATGATTGCTTCTCAGAGGTGTCTTTCTGGTGTAGCTGGTCTTTAGGCTATGAGCCCCTAATGACTTTTAGTCAATATTATTTTCATTGTACTAGGGAGGACAATCACAACACCTTAGTCCAATTGACACAATCAGCATCAACAATAGGATCAAGGCCAGGGATTTAGCTCAGTGGTTCCACCTGGCTTGCAAGCACAAGGTCCTGAGTTTGATTCCTGGTTCTAAAAAAAAACCCAATAGGATAAAGCACAGCTTAAAACATGACAATTTGTGGTAGCAATTAATCTGTCACATTTATTCACATGAGCTAAATAAAAATTGAGGACCAGCCCAAAATATGTTCATAGCAAATAAACCCTACAATATAGCAAATTTACTCTTTGGGATAAGGATTTAGAAGGAGTTGTGGAGGGAGGGATAGAGAGATAGAAGGAGAGGAAAACGTTGGAAGTAAGGCTAGAAGATATGGGAAGATCACACAAATTTTGGTAAACTGTTGAATACAAGAGGAAAAGACAAAGGGAAGGAAAAAGACAAGAACAAAACAAACTAACACCAATAGGAGAGCTAGAAACTGTATTCACTTTCCTATAAGAATAATGACAATTGAGAGGAAAGAGAGAGAAAACAATCTGAAATAAGACAGGAACAGGAACAAAGAGGGAGAGAAATGAAGAAAAAGAAGGGAAAGAGAAAAAAAGAACAGAAAAAAATATGCATATTAAAAAAAGGGTCTCCTTCAGGGTATGTCTCTGCTGTCATGGTAGACATTGTGGGCAGCAGTGTGCAGATCTAAGTCAATTAGCCTCAGCAAGCCAGCTGTAGTCCACTGAGATTCAGGTTGATTTCTGGCTGCAAGCCCCAAGTTGAGGTCCCTGACCTCCTGCAGGATTGAACTCTGCAAGGTTCTACTGAAGATTCCAGCTGCCCTTCCGCTGAAGCAAGTCTGGGTTCCTATGGAAGGTGCTGATCCCACCAACTTACCAACCAAGGTAGTCCAATGTACCTTTATTGCAGATATTTTCTTCACTTTCCCAGTGGGCTTCAATTTTCATTGAGGAGCCTCAGCGAAACCCTCTCTGTGTTGCTCACTTCTGCTCTATCTTCTGGAACTCATAACCATAGCCTTTATGGCCTCCTGGTGCCTCTGCAGTGCAGATTCAGATACCAAGACGTCTGAGAGGGGCATGTTCCGGGAGCACAGTGCTGGCTTCCATGCCAAAGTACTGGGTGTGGTGCTGGTGTCCTAGACATGGTTCTGGGCATGGTACTGGCATCCATGAGATGGTTGGCCTTGAATTTATAGTGATCCTCTGGCCTTAGCCTCCTACGTGCTTGGATTACATGCATATACCACCATGCATGGCTGTAATTTTTTCTGAATATTATCTGAGTCTTTA
Source organism: Heterocephalus glaber (assembly GCF_000247695.1). The sequence continues at coordinate 14,116,698 of NW_004624799.1, read as the reverse complement.
ACATAATGTTTATTTTTTCTTATGTTGTCATGTTAAGTTCTATATTAATTTTTGATTCTTTACTCATCCTTTAAATATAATAATTTTTAAATTTTATTCATACATGTTTGTAGTATATTATGATTACATTCATTGTGGGGAGTTGATCCAAGTACATAACACAGCTTATTTCTAAATATAATAATTTTTGCATCATAGGGATTGCGAACACATAGGCTTTGTGATTTTACTTGGGTATACTAACTGTATACTTAATTTTATGGTCAAAATTTCTTTCTAGAACTTCTACATATTAGAAGACTTTCAGTATCTGCTCAGCATCCAGAGTTGCTTTGATGAATCAAGGTGTAATTTTAACTGACTTCCCTTGCTCGACCCTTTAGTAGCATCCACAACAATATTCACAGCAAAACCCACAAGTTTCTAACATGCACCGCTGCCAAGGTTTTCTTATTTCTACTCCTGCTCCAATATTTCAGAAGGCATCATCCACCCCTTCCCTTTACACATATAAATTCTTCATGACTTGTTTCATTTTTAACATTGTAATTCCAAATGGCCAAGTATATATTGGTGTGGCATGGAGACTGATAATTAGACCATGGCGCAAATAGTGCCTTTTTAAAGAGAAGGACAGCTACACAATTACTTGTTAATAAGAACTTGGGCCATTGGTTTACTTAAAATACAGCTTCCTGACTCACTATACAAATTCTGATTTTGTAATTCTAGAGTTGGGCCAAGACTGTAGTTTTTAAAGCTTCTAGGAATTTTTATCATGTAGTCAAGAATCTAAGTTGTAAATAAATTAACATTTTACCTGATAATTAAGCAATAAATTTTTTGTAACCCAAGTTTCCATTGATGGATAAATTAATAAACTGTAGTATATAAATAAAATTACATATTACTCAGCTTTAAAAAGGAAAGGAATTCTAGGGCCGGGGATTTAGCTCAGTGGTTCCAGTGCCTGCCTCGCAAGCACAAGGTCCCAAGTTTGATCCCGGGTACCAAAAAAAAAAAAAAAAAAGGGAATTCTGGACACATGCTACAAGATAGATGAAACTTTAAGACATTATGTTAAGTGCAATTAGCCAGTCAAAAAAGGACAAATGCTGTATTATCCCATTTATATTAGAGTAGTTAAATTTATAGAGACAATAAGGCAAAAGGTGGTTTTCTGGCTCGAGGGGTTACTGTTTAATAAATACAAAATTTCACGAAAAATTCTGGAGATGCCTGATGGTCATGATTATCCAACATTGTAAATATATTTAATGACACTGAAATGTACACTTCAAACTGGTTAGTGTAAGTTTTATGCTGTGTATAGTTTACCACAATGAAAAATAATAAAAATAAAAGTTTATCCTTACTCTACCACTTGAATTTTTATATTATTAGAATCATAGACTTTGAGAAAGATCCTAGAGTTATGAGGTCCTAAGAGATGGGCAGATTTATATCAGAGCAAGAAGTAAGTAAGTTAACAGAAACAGAACTACCAGCCATATGCCTTAGCTCATATATATTTAATAGAACATATATTTCAAATACTGAGTATCCCTTTTTGCCTGGTTGCTAGTATGAAAGGTTTACTTTGGGGACTACACTGTGACCAGTTTCCTTCTTGGAATACAGATTATAAGCTAACATTGTCTCTATTAAGTCTAATGCAAATTTTAGACTCTTGGGAGCAATTAGGATACTCAACAAATAAGGACATTTGTTAGCCTGACAGGAGGACTTTTCATTTCAGGAATTAATGATGTCATGGATGTGTATCTCAAATGGAGAGTCATGGAATCTGGAGTGGAGAGTGGAAAGCTTGTCATGGGCTTCCTGGATCTGGAGCTGCTGAATGAGGGTGGATATACCCACCGTGGTGTTTTATGACTAATTAAATTGTATTTATGCAACAAGAATGGCCAGTGTTATAGATGACTATTTGGGAAAGGCTTTTTTCCAGACTGGAAAAGTGGGACAATTCACTGTAGAGAATTTAATGAGGTACAGCTTAGAAGAAACCAAGTAAAGATGAGTTTACACTAATTTGCCACACATGAAACATTCTCCAAATATATGGGGGATAATAACTAAGGCTTGAGGAAGGGACTCAACAGGGTTGTATCTATGCCACAGATTTGGAAAAAAAGACAGCTAACATTCTTTAGGCCACACTGGAATTCAAGACCAAAATATTTAACTCATTCAATGGTTAAGTATAAATTGTGCAACCACGAAGCTGCAAAAGTTTTCTCTGGTTATGACTTGTTACAGATGCAAGTGCCACATGTCACTAAGATAACAACTTGGTCCTGTCAACTGTAGAAATATAGATGCAAAAAATTTGCTCTTCATAGCATTTTTCAGAGTAAACCACTGTGTGGTCAGTGGAAAGATGACATCTGGAGTGTCTGAAAATAAAAATCATTTCACAAGCAGTATTAAATGAAAGGTCTTAAAATAGCATGTATGAGGATAGGTTATTGTGTTCTCAAGGAATCACCAACAACTTTGGCCACTTAGTCACTGCAGCAGTTGATGATAATGAAACCTAAGAAAACTGATCATTCAAGCATGATCTTTTGCAAGGTTCTTGCAATGTCCATCTCTGGTGCAGCATAGTTTTTCCTTTTCTTAATGTCTGTAACACAGTAAGTTGTCAGTAGATAAAGGATGGTTTTCAAAGAAAGAGACTTCCTCTGTGTAATTAGGGACTGAGGAGAAATGTTTTCTTCAACTTTGTCTCTAAGAAGAACAAAACCCACTTCTCCATTCCATTTCAGATTTTCCTATTAAAGACATTGCCTATATGGGTCTTGTACAGACTCAAGTCCTCAAATCATGCTCGGCATAGTGGTATTCTAAATACAACTTCTACTTGTTCCACTCTTCAGTCAGACTAAGTGGAGGCAGGTTACTCATATTTGTGACAGATTTTCTATTTAAAGAGAAAAAAAAAACCTTCAGAAATAAAGTCTTGTCTAAGACTGAGGATTTCTTTGTAATTAATAATAACATTGTATAGGGCTGGGGATTTAGTTCAGTGGTTCCGGTGCCTGCCTTGCAAGCACAAGGTCCTGCGTTTGATCCCCAGTACTAAAAAAATAATAATAATAACATTGTATGAAAATGATTTGGTATTACCCCCATAGGCTGTTGAATTCATTTTGCCTTCATGGGCTGGCAACAAATCACTTCTAAACCTAAGCTTACTTTCATTTATTTCTGTATTTTTTTAATTTCTTTTTGCTCTCGCATTTACTATTTCTTCATTCTATTTAATTTGGGATTAATTTCTTCAAACTATATTTTCCTGTTTTTTCTACATTTTTATCAATATTTTCTTTTGGTATTTTAAAGTTGAAGGGGATTTTTGTATATATTAGAAACAAACATTTAGGATTGTGTTTTCTAGGTTAATCGATCCCTTTGTGCTGATAAAATAACCTTCTTTATTCCTGACAATATTTCTTGTTCTAAAATTTACTTTATCTAAAGTTGATATAGTCATTCAAACTTTCTTACGCTGACATTTTTATGGTATATTTTATCCTTTCTTTTACTTTTAAATTATTTACGTCTTCATATTTAAAGTGGTTCTCTTGTAGACAGCGTAAATTCATTTTTTTTCAAATTCACTTTGATTTTAAGTGATATCATTAGCCACTCATATAAAGCTTAAAATACCATCTTGTTATCTGTTTTTCTATTTGTTGTCTATTTGTCTAAGTCTACCATATAATATAGTCTACATGATAATAAAAATTTTTCTCAAGCTTTGAACATTAAAATACACTAAGCATGAAGATTATATTAGACAAGTATTATTTCACTTTTATGATCCAGAAGGCCTTGAAAGCACTTTTTCAGCCAGTATTATTATTATAAAAATTATGTGCCATTGCTAAGCATATTTTTTAATATATTGGCTAGTTGATGTTTTTGATTGATTCAATGGGAAATAAAGAGCTTCATTAGTTGTGCACAACATTTTGAGTAAATAAAGTTTTAATATTCAACTTGGAATAATTTTCTCATAGAAACTTCCTTGATATTGTGAACTAAATTACATTTTCCACTAATGTACCCTTATTGTAGATTCTACTTATTTTTTGTATTATTAGTTATGACAGTAATCAAGTAATTTTTCTGTAACATTTAATACCAAAATCTCCCATCCCACTGTAAACTCCATGAGTGCAGGGCCTGTGTATTCTTTTGGATTTCTTCCTGGAAATTAAGACTCTGCCTGACACTTAGTAGATATTTGGTAAGTATTGTTTGGCTGAATAAATAAGAGCTCAAGTAGGTTAATGACTGAGAAATGTCACTTGAATTTAATAATAAAGGAGTTATTAATAAGCATGATGATGGAATTTCAATGGCGTAATGGAAAAAGACATAAAAGACTACATGTGAGTGGAGATTGCAGAAAGCACTGAGAAAACAGAAAAGAAACCCAAGCTAAAGGTACTAATTTATTTCAAAATGACAAATTTCTTTTATGCTTTCTTATTTTTTCTTTTAAATTAAAAAAGTTTAAATCTAAAGTGTCAGGCAAAAAATTGGAAAATTACCTTTATTAATTTTACCCCTAGCTTGTCTCTGAGAATCAGTATACGGAGCACTTTTGTAAGTGGCAGGTTCTCTTGTGATATTAACCTCTATCAGTTTTGGTTGCACACTTTCTTTGAGTTCTCCAGGATATGACAGCAAAGAGGACATACACGTAATAGAAGAAGGCAATATGTTTAATTTGGTTTTTGTGGACTACTTGAAGATCTTTTAGAAATTTTCATTTGGATATTTGAATAAAACAACTATTTACAATTGGATAAAGATTTATCTTTTAGATCCTATATGCACATTTTCCTTTGCTTCTCTCATGATAGGACACGTCCTTTATGGTTATCCTGTACTTTTAAATATGATTTCATTATTTTAAGTGTCTGTTTTAAACATCATGTGAAGTTAAAAACAAGAAGTTGATGACCTTTAGATTCAGTTCCATAAATATTTCAAAGGAAATAGAACTTCTGAATTGGGGAAAGGGTGTGTCAGGTGAGCAGGTGTCACTACAGATGAATGACTTGCCTTTCACCACCATCCACCTGGTCTGTAATTAGGATTGGGTCACATGTGTGGATGAACTCTGCCATCTCAATCCTGACTTTCTTGGAACTGTCTCCCTATTAGAAGCCATCAAGCAATAGTCTACTCTGAACCCTGTCATCAGTCTCCTAAAGAGAGACTGGAGTTGAAATTGCCAGAAAATTAAATCCAGGCCTTTTGGAAGACAGTTGGCCTGGGGGTAGTTTTCTTTCTATATTTTGCTTCTCATCAAGCAGCTAATGAGTCCTTGGAGATGGGTGAATGACATTCAATTGAAAGGAGAACAATTACCTGAGTGAAAGAAGTACTAAAGACACAAGTTCAGAAAGCAAAACCTACCAAACTAAAAGCAGAAGTTTCTGTAACAAATACAGGTGTGTGACATGTTTATGAGCATGGAAGAGACTAATCATTATAATCTAACAAGGGCACAAGAATTGACGTGTGACCTTCTCCAAAAAAATTGAGCAGTTTCTTTAAAACATCAAGACTCTTGTAAACGTACATGTTAAAGAAGCTGTCCATTCATTCTCTTCTTTTGATTTTTTTGTATGACATTCACTTATTACATCATGACTATGCCTAAAAGAGCCATCTGGTAAACTACCTGCACTTCTCTGTTTTATGTTGAGTTTTAGTCATCATACCACCTTTTAAACAGTCCTTGGCTTATGCATACATTCCACAGACTACCTTGTTTTTATGAGGTCCAAATGAAGTAGGCTGCTGGCTGAAGTCCTCGAGCTACCTTTATTAATATTGAATTGTGAGCTCCCTTCTCCACTAACAGCATCCTGCCAGGTTTGGTAGAGAGTGACAGCTCATCGGAAGCCATGGTAACATCTCTGCAGTAAATCTTAATCACATTCATGCATCTTATACTTCTGTCATTAGTATATTTCTAAACTGGCCTTTTCACATGGCCGTTTTATTGCTCCCTTTGAGCTGGCAAAGTTCCCTAACTCCATCTCTCAGTGCCAAAGAAGGCATTAAATTATTCAGCTGTACTTATCATCTTCCAGAAAACAATAAAGGCCCTTTTGTATGCCTTTAACAAAATATGTTCATTGTGCCAGCAGGAAAAGAGTTAGGCATGTCTTCTAGTGCAGTCCAAGTAGAGAAGATTACAGCTTCTTCTATTCTCTATCCCAGGCTCAGGTTTGAGATTGACTTTCTTCTGTTGCAAAGCATACTTTCAGTGTATTTTATTAAAGACACCAGATTTTAGGCTTATTTGTGTTTGTTTTCAAAATGTTAAGTAATTATATATTTTTTTGCCTTGAGACACAGCCTCTCTAGCTAGTCCAGGGCAGGTTCCTACTTACTGTGTAGTCCAGGCTGGCCTCACACTCAACAGCAATTTCTTCCTGACTCAGCTTCCCAAGTGCTGGGATTACAGGTTTTTGCCACCAGGGCTCACTCAGTAATTACAAATTTGTTTTTGTACAATCTCTAAAAAGTGGGCCCAGAGTTGGAAAATCTTGAGATAAAACTGCCACAAACTGAAGAAAGAGGTGTGACAACTTAGGATGTTTTTGGCAAATTTGTTTCAAACCATTGCAATATTTAAAAGATATTGTTACAGTTTAAGATAATTAACTATGTGGTTTAGGATACATATTTTTCAAAAACACTACTGGAAGATTTCTAGGTAATTTAAAGCTCATATGTATAAGAATGTTGCCCTTTAAAAGGAGCAATTCTGTCTTCTGGATTTTATTTTAAGGTATACTATATAGGTGTTAGGGAGGATTTAGCTCAGTGGTGCCATGCCTGCCTGGTAAGCGCAAGGTCCTGAGTTCGATTCCTGGTACCAGAAGAAAAATAAAAGATATGCTCTATCTTTAATTTTGTCTAATAATTTGACTTACTACTCTTATATTTGGAGGTTTAGTAAGTAACCGATAGTTCTACCCAAATCTCTTCTTCCCTTTCCCCCAGAAATAGTTGTGGTTGAGTCCAAATCTCTGAACTGAAACATATTTGCTAGCATCCTTTGCAGCTGGGTGGCAAGTTCTTGTTAATATAAACAGAAGTGATGTGTCTGGGTCTGAAAATTAACATTAGGTAAAAGTCCTCAAGATTCTTTCTGGATGTGGCAGCAATCTAACTCACTTGTGCTCCAGATGATGGAGGAGCAGTAAAGTTGCAGGATCCAAATCTCTGAATGACTATATGTAGCAGATCTATACCACCCATCTGGGCTGTAAATTTCAATCCTGTTACTACGAAAAATATTTCAAGATTCATTTAAGCAGGCAGCAATGGGTTTTTTGTTGTTATTGTTGTTGTTTTATTTTGGTACTGGGGATTGAACTCCAGTCCTTGCACTTGTGCAGCAGGGAGCGAAACCACTAAGCTAAATTCCCTTTGTTAGAGGGCCTCGTCCTTCTATATAACAAGCACACTGTAATGATGTGTGCTGATTGTATTAAAGTTTGTATATTGTTTTAAAATTTCAGTAGCAAGACCATATTGAAAAAGTAGCTTTTCTAATTGGAGATACAAACACTGATATACTTTTTTTTTTTTTGGTACCGGGATTGAACTCGGATCCTTGCACTTGTGAGGCAGGCGGTGGAACCACTGAGCTAAATCCCTGGCCCTCCAATGTACTTTTAATATAAATCTATTTTTCCATACACTTATAATATGCATATTTCTCCTTTATGTTACAGTGTTGATGAGGGTGTGAAGAATCTTGGATTTTTATACAAAGTGAAATATAAAGCCATTTGAAGGCTATTTGGTGATTAAAAACAAAGGCATGTATAATTTTTGGGTTCCACTTCTTGAATATGCCTCAGAAATATTTGCACAACATATATTTAAAAAACATGAACTTTCTAGGAAAACAATTAAATATGTAGTCCTGTCAATATGTACATTTTATATGCACATTAGAGCATGAGATCATTTGTTTGTGTTCAATGAAAAGATACAGACTTCAAATTGACATTGACAGAATATGTCTGTAAGAAAGAAGTCGGAATTCCTAAGTAAGAATTTGTTGTGGGTTGAGACTGCCAATTATCTTTATTATTCTACATCTTCAAAATTATAATGAAGGTCAAAGAGGAAATGTTAATTTGACATTAAAGCCAAGTGCTTTGCTATTTTATGCCAGTAAATATTTGTAGACTAAAAAAATGAATTAAGATAAAATTCCATAAATTTTGCAGACTTATTCTGTAAAGGAAAAACTGTAAATGGTCTAAGCATCTATCAATATAGGAATGGTGCATAAATTATAGAAAAATCCACACTATGAGATTCTTCTTAAGAAAGCTGAGGATGGTTCTTATATGGGATGATAAATAGTATATAATAAGGTGGAAAATATGTTACAGAAAAATGTGCATATTATCATACCATTTAAGTAAAAATGCATGTGCATGTATCTCTGTATCTCTGAGCATGGATCAGAGGAAGAAACCAAAGCTGAGAAAAGAGTGCAGTTTGTCTTTGAACTCCTTCATTTTTGCAATTTCCAATATATAATAGAAGCCAGATGTTATCCTAGATATAACATTTTACTCTTACTATCATTCAGAGTGTAAAAAGTGGCACCCAAGTGAATAAATGCATTTGTGGGGTGTACAGGACAAGCACAGACAGTTCAACACAGTTACTTTTGGCAAGGCAAGAGTGATTTGTGACCAGAGATTAGAAAGTGAAGGGAGACCATCACTTTTTAATTCTACACACTTCTCTCTTTTTAAACTCCTTAAATATGTTCCAGGACTCGTGGACTCAAATATAACATAACATGAGGAGCCACAAAATATTTAAAGTGTTTGATGAAAATCTATGCATCATAGAAGGTATTTAAGAGTGTCAGATGCTAATGTTGCTGTAAGATTTATTGTCTCGAAACCATGGGCTTCAAATAAATTAGTCTTGATCAAAGAGGAAAGCTCTGGGTCAAAAAGTAATTCAAATAAAAATGGAAAATATGACTTACATTGGAGCTCTTTAAGCCTTTTTTGGACTTTTCTATGAGAACAGTGAAGCTTTCTTCTTGGTAAACTTGGGAATTATAGAGAAAGCCTTGTGGGAAGTGGGCATCTAGGCTAAATGTAGTAACTATAGCTGGGAGACTTGTTCCAGAGTTGAGGACAACAAAACAGATTTAACAGGCAGGCAAGTTCTCTAAATGAGGCTTTAAAAAGTAAGACTTTTGGAAAATAGTTGGATATTTTGTAATAGGGAAAATTAGATGACCTAATATCCAACATTTAGGTTTTCAAAAAATAGATAAATTATAAGTAATAGATAAATGAATACTTTTTAGGGTGAGCAATAATTCTTTGAAACTTCCATTCCAGAAGTAAAAATTACAGTATTGTAACACCTTAAACTATCATTTTAAACTTGTAAAGACTTTCTTTTACTGATCCGTACTCAGTGATGGTTTTAAAAATTTTGTCCAGGGCAAGTTATAATGTAGACATTGCTGAGACAGAATTCTCAAGTTTAGAATTCAAACTTAGTTTGTCAAATGATAATAATGGCCAAATATTTCTTTTCTTATCTAATAATATTAGTGATAGGTATTTTAAAACAATTTAAATAAACTAAAATGAAGCTTATTCCCCAAAGATATTCCACAGGCTGCATTAGAAAATACCAGCACTTTGTATGAATGATTGTGTTCTGCTAAAGTTTTCAGTTTAAATGACCTTGACATGGATTTGAGAAAAGAAAAATAAATTGTACATCTCTCTCAATGAGAAAGCGTATTAATCAAATACTTATAATATGAAAATCACAATAAGTAAACTTATATGAAGATCACTATAAATAATATGATGCCAGTACTTGGGAATCACACAAAAGGCAGAAACCCCCTTCTAACTTGACAGTGGTCTCATAGAGGGTCATTTAAATTGTTCATTAAAGATGCCTAAGATTATCTCCAAATACAGAAAGGGACAGTAAAGTTAAAGCAGCAGCAGATGCATATAGAATATTTAATACACAACTGTGGCTAAGAACACAAAATTATAATAAGGTAATATTTTGAAAAATAAAATTGCTACAGAAAGAATGTAAATAAAATTAATATTTAGCTTTGCACATTCAAACCAGGATTTTGTCAGTATACTGTCTGAGAGAATAAAGATTCTAAATTCTTTTAATTTTCATGTTAATGATTGGACTTAATGGATATTACAGCTTTTTTCTCAATGTCTAGAAGAGATAACTCTGAATAGTATGTAAGTTCAGCTATGAGTATGGAGTTTGGAGATGAAACATATGACCTGGAGAGAAAAAGGAAGCATTTCGACTTTGATTACAGGGGCCTGTATGTGTGTGGGGATTATTATAAGACTTAGAAGAGAAAGAGAAACAGAGAATGAGAAAATAAATTACCATAGTTCACCTACCACACTTTCCAGTACATACCCTGAAAGTGGAGCCAGTGGGGAGAGAATGTCTTTGAGATTCTGGAGAAGTTATGGAACTCCAAAAGAGTTAGGAAGCTTTTGCCCTATTCCAGGAGATATCTTACAGACTGCTGCCAGATCAACTGAGGGAACTTTATGCATTATAAATAAACATGAGAGAATGTGATTAACCAAGAGGACCTTCTAATATTTACTTTTCTAGAACATTCTTGATTGTGCTGTAATGTGGATAGAGACAGATTTATTTAAATTTATTGAGAACCTATATAAAATATAGTTGTGTAATATCCCAATACATTTTAGATATCTGAAAGATGGATGTGTCTACTAGGGTCATCTAAACCAAACCTTAGTTACCTAGGAGTGAATGAGTCAAAGATAAAATGTAAGGTTATTTCTTCCCTCTATCTATTATTAAAAGCCAAAATAAAGTAATTACTTTTTAAATTACTTTCAAGATTATGACATGGGTGAATTGGTGATCTCATTAAAAATGTTTAGAAATTGCAAATTTAGTGATTTGGAAAAATTATTTCATGGGTGTAGGGTTTGTAACAGGAAAAAATGAGACAGGAGGTTCAAGTGGCTGCAGATGGTGAAGGAGCATGAATGCTAGAATTAAAAATGGACTTTGACTTGTAGTTAGTTGGGAACCATGGAAGAATTTAAGTTAGGAGATAATATCAAGTTAGTATCTTAGGAAGATTGCTTTGGTAAACTAAGTGGGCAGAAAACAAAAAAATAGAACAGTGAAAATGAGAACTTTCAAGACATTAGTGAAGTGAACTTGTTACTCTCTGTAAGGCTTATAATTACTGAATTGATATTCATTAAAGGAATACAGCCTGTAGTTCTGAATTTGTATAAAATTATCAACAACGTAAGAGTAGATACAGGTGACAAAAAGTGAAGATTCATGTCTGTTTAAAATGAATTGAGCATAGTTGAATTATTTGACAATAATACTTCTCTTTGATGATTAGTCAAAACCATTACAATTATACTTTAAATTTAAAAATTATAATTTATATGAAACTGCATTTATTATCTTCATTCCAGCATACACACATTAACTGGCTTAATGACTGATGAGCTGAGTTGAATTTATGCTAAATGCTTTATGCTAAATGCTTACCATATTTATTGGACTTGCAAACAATTTTTCTTATAATTTACCTATAGATATGACCATCATAACACCCAGGTTTTGAGGCAAATATTAGGCAAATATTATGTTCTGTTGTCTTCATAAATGTACTCATTTGTCAAGTAATATCTCAAATGTACTCAGTTTTCAAATAACATATCTCAAATTTCATTTCAGAAATGTTCTGTATTCTTATATGGAACATTTAAGACTCAGAAGCTAAGAAATTTGACAGGTTGTAACATTACCTATATTTTTCTTTCCTTCTTGCTGTAGAACTTCTTTTTTTTTTTTGGTACCGGGGATTGAACTCAGGACCTTGCGCTTACGAGGCAGGTGCCAGAACCACTGAGCTAAATCCCTGGCCCTGAGAACTTCTTAATATAATAAGATGACCTCAAATGTTCAATGTTTTATTTGCATATAGAAACAAACTAGTATAATCTTTTAAAATTATGTCTTTCTAAACTGTGTTAATATGGAAGCACTATCCACCTTTACAAAGAGACAAGCAACCTCTTGCTTCTTTTTTAGATCTCCTTTGACACCAGAATGACTCCTGGCCCTGTGCTTATGATTGGGCTGTGCTGTTCATTCCTTTGCCTGGCACATCTTATTTACCTCAAAGGTTATAAGCCAAGGAACTATGTGAATCCATTAGATAGGGCTGAAAATAATGTTATACTCTCTTTTTAAAATCCTTTAACAGCCAAAGTTGAACATTTATCTACCAATATTTCATCAAAAAATCTATCAAACCATTGCTTCAAATAGATCTGTGTTTGGTGTTACTATTTTTCTTCTTTTCTTGACCTATGAAGACTCATTTACAAAGCTGGGGTGAGACTGTTACTCAGTGCTGGTTCCTATAGTAGATTGGGATTCATTTGAAAGAAGCAGAGAGAATGGTTTATAATTCAGGGCACAGAAAGAACTAACACAACTGTAAATGTATCTGCATCTATATTTATTTTAAGAGCATTTTAACATCCCATCAAATGCATCACCCGGTGTGGCTAATTCTAAGGAGACCATACCTGAAGAAGACCACAGGACATTGTGGCAGACACATCTTGACAATAGAGTCCCTGCAGTCACTTCTTTGCTCTTTCCTTGGTTCACCCCACTCCCACCCCTGCAGTGTTTTCATGGAGATGAGGGCCACAAAATGAAATATCCCAACATTCTAGTTTTCTTCGAGATTTGACACACATTTATTACATTAGCTCCTCTGTAAAGCAGCCAAGCCAAACCTGAAGGACTGCATAGAGTCATGTGTAAGAGAATATATAACACCATGGGTTATTTCTGTGCTGTATTACTCAAGGGAGCAAGGGTTTGGAAAAGTGAGCACTCAGAAGAATGTTCAGGAAACAGTGAGTGGTGTATCACAGCTTTAATGCAAGGTGTACAGAACCCTGGAAAATGAGATCTATATAGAAATCTGGATGCACAGACTTCCAAGGTCTTCAGACCTTATTGACTCTACACGAAAGAGGTAAGGGGGTTCTAGGAGTGATAATGATGTCTGTTACTAGTGGCATGAGAAATGACTCAGTCAACGAGAATCAACACAGACTCATTCCCCTGAAATCCAATGTAAATTAAAGGATTACGGACCATTGAGTATAAGGCAGATTAGCTGGATTGTTAGCTGTGCCCTTGCATGAGAAGTTGACTTCACTTCACAGCCTTGAAACTCTGCACCAGAGCGATCAGCTCCCTGGCTTAGCACCTAGGCCTTTTTGATGTTGTGGGGTAATTGGGCTGCTCCACCACATCACTTCCTGAAGGTAAGAGAACACATTTTACATGGTTTCTGGTGTTTGTAAAGCAGCGTGCTGGCACAAGGACAACAGACTTGATCCACTTAGGAGAACTGTGTGGTTTCAAAGGCAGGACTCAGTTGAGCTATAGCAACATGCAGCATCAACTCTGTACTGAGAGGCCATGCACATTCTCCACCCTAGGAAGGCACAAGAGGGGGGAATTAGGCACAGGAGTGATGAAGTTTGGCTGGGGCCTTGAGTGAGGGTCACTGCAGGTGTTAAAGAATAAAAGCCAGGTTTTTTCTGGCTGTGATTGGCTGTGTTGTCCATGTGAAAGTCCACTTAGGAGTTGGCTCCCTAATCTGTCTTTTTGTGCCTCAATTTTTTTATTTGCCAAATGTGAGTAATAATTCCTGCCATGTTACATGTTATAGTCAGGAGGATCTGATGCATATGTATGTGAGAGAAGCACACACCTTTTATTAAACATCTACAGTCCATCAAAAGCTGGACTCTAATTCTCTGTTTCTTAACCTTACAGTGATCCTTTAAGACAAGTATTGTCCTCTCCATTTTACAGATGTGGAAATGAATTTGGTGAGGTTAAAACAACTTATTCATTCATTTAACACATTTTTGAACACCTAGTATGTACAAAACATGTTAACTAAGTCGAGGAATAGAGCAGTAAATCATCTATACAAGGCTCTTGTGATATTAGAGCTTATATTTCAACGGGTAGATAAATAGGAAAAATAAACAAAAATTGAGAACAATTAGTTAATTCATAAAAAATAAGACAAGGTGTTCCAAGTATGATTTACTTGTTCTCTAATTGCCATATTTTCTAGAAACCTAAAATTAGATCTAAAGACAAATTAGGCTCAAGTACATATTTTTTTCTGACAGAAATCTTGTGTTGTATGAACTTTGTATTATATCAGGGAGTCAGCATGCCTGAATTTCTCATCTTTGTAGATGGTGATATGGGTAGACATTCCAGTTTAGATTTGTATTTCCCTTTTTGACTAGACATCAATCCACATGGTAAAAACAGAGCATTGTGTAAATATCCAATTCCCTATCAATCTTTCACTAGTTTTAGAATCTGTTGAAAAATCATTTTTGAGATGATTAATCTGTTAGATGTTGCTTGTAAAATTACAATATAATGTTATCATCATTTATTCAATGTTTATTATTTGGAATTTTCTCCTATCAACCCATACTACTTTTCTTTTTACTGAAAATAGACCATACTGAAATATTTAAGCATTTAATTTTTTCCCCTGTAGTTTCCAATAAGGAGTTGGTGCCAGCACAATCTCAATGGTGACTAATGAGTTTATTTTTGGTTTTCTTTTTTTGGAGTATTATAATGAACTCATGGATTTTCATATAATAATGTATTTCAAACTGTTGTAGTCAATAGTCTTTTTGAGCTCAAGTTAGTTAGATTCTGTGTAGAGTGTATGGGAAAACCACCTCTGATAGAGCTTCAGAGAGGCAGGATATGAAGGTGCATGCTCAATTTGGGAGGCTGGGGCAGGAGGATAACAAGTTTGAGTCCAGCCTGGGCAATTTAGCAGCTTTTTAGCAAATTAAAAATAAAAAAGGGCTAGGGATGTAACTCAGTGCAAACACCCTGGGTTTAAGACCCAATAAGGAAAAAAATGCTTCAGAGAACTAAATGCTTCCAGGAGAGTGTTCCATACTTGCCAAGGTGATGCAGTTCATCTTCAGGTCCACTTGATATCAAAACCTATGGTCATTCCATGACTCTCAGCTCCTACTAGCATAAAATGTAAAAGTACTTAAAAAAACCACACATTGTCCTTTGGTAGTATCTGGCTTAAAATGTACATTAATCAGTAAGCAATCCTGTCATTTCAGTGGACTGGACTAAAATACCAAGCATCTGTTCTTTACTCACAGTGCAGTCTTTGGCATAAGTTGGCTCTGGTTGCTGGATACTTCCTCAGCTCTGGTGCATGTATCTTCTAAACTCCAAGCTGTGGGTTTTCTCACATTCCATTGGCTAAGGCATATCCCAGGGGCAATTTCAATGGAATAGGGATAAGTATTTCTCCAGTGGGAAGCACCATGCATCACATGGAAAAGGGAGGAAAAGAAAGTTTTCTCATAGGGAAGAGAAGAACAATACTCGAGAAAACAGTGCAGTCAATCCAGGTGGTCACTATTTGATAACCCTCAAATAGAAATAGAAATATGAGAATGGAGGGGCTAGGATGTAGTTCAGCAGCACAGCGTCTGCCTGGCAAGCTTGAGGTCCTGAGTTCAATTCCCAGTACAAAAAAAAAAAAAGGAAAAGAAATATGAGAATGGTATTATGCAAGCATAGTTTCTAATAAAACAGGAGGAGTGGATATAAGGATCAAGTGTTCACTAATGTAGAAATGCTCCACATACAATTAAGCATTATTAAACATTAGTATTATCATTTCAGAGAGTCTAAGTGTAACAGTTTAACTTCTTTATTCAGATGGGTATACTTTAGCCTTCATACAAAACCTAATTGCTCTTAATTTATTCATAATCCTGAGAGGCAGATTAGAAGCAGAAAGTGTTAGGTTGTGGTGAGCACGGAACACTTGAAAATTGACAGCCAAGGAAATCACAAGAATAACTGAATCAAGGATGAATGAAACTCAGGAAGAAGACCTATTTGGGAGAATTTAGGGGCAAACAATTTTGTATAAATTAATAATGCTTAGTATATACTAAACCATATCTTGCACTGTCGTGTCAGTGCTGTCTTCTTGTCTGCCTCAAAGTTCACATATATAGACATATACACATTTATACGTCTCAAAGTCCCCGATACCCATGCAATCATATGCATATATTGTCCTCAGAAAGTGACTGTTATGATGCATACCTATGTAAGTTTGGACAGATCAAGTTACATGCAATAACAAACAACTCCCAAAATTTTGGTGGATAAAAATACCAAAAGGTTTTCATTCTTTTCATGATTCATTTCTGACAATGTTAAGCAGGGATGTGAAGGGTGCTGTATTCATTAGTTACCCAGGGCATTTGGTGGTGAAGCCCCCTTGTCAACGCAGGCTCTACTGTGCCTACAGCAAAAAAAGGAAAATGGTGAATCATGAACCAACTCTGAAAGCACCTGCACAGAAGTGGTACATGCCATTTTAAAATATTTTATTAACTATGAAAATTGTGCCTGCCTCCCAAATGTAAAGTCCTAAGTTCAATCCTTGGCACCAAAATAAAATAAAATAAAATAAATTTTAATAAATAAATAAATAAATAAAAGAAAAAATTGCAAAGCCAGTTCAAGGGGTAGTGAAAAAACAAGGGAAAAACACAGGATCCTTCAAAGACAGGTAAATGCAATTCTACTGAAGAGAAAAATCAGAGGTATTTGGTGAATAGCATTAATGACTAACACAATATGGTTCCATACTTCTGGGGCTAATGAAAATCTAGACATGTAGCCTATTGAAATGTAGAAAAAATTAGAATGTAGAAAAATTTAGTCAGACAACCTGTCTGACTCTGAGGAAAGGAAATATGGGTTAGTCTTTTTTTTTTTTAATTTAGTTTTACTGGTACATTTTAGGTTTACAATATAATGACATTCATCATTGGAAATTTGGACCTTTACATAACCTCTCTTGGTTCTTATTTTTTCCCCTCACCTGCCCTCCCTTCAACCTCTCCATCCCTTCCTATTTACAAAGACTTTGTTTCTATTTTTTCATTTTCTCATATTAATTTCATTCCCTTCTTTCCTTTCCCCTACCCCTCCCACTTCCCCTTCCCCTTTGCCTCTTTTCATCCTATTTCACATTATCTATTATACCTTTTACTCCTTATTACACTTTCAGTTTCTCACACTAGAGAAACTATTTGGTATTTACACATGTTCATACTATTTATTTCACTTAAGTATCACCTCAGTGTGCACCCATTTAGCTATAAATGTCTCTAATTTCTCATTTTTCATGGCTGAGTAGTACTCTGTTTTATATTTAAAAAAACACATTTTCTTTATATGGTCTCCAGTTGATGGGTAATTGGGCTGTTTCCAATTTTAGCAAATACAAACTGTGCTGTTATGAATATGGGTGCACATACATCACTGTGGTGTGGTCCTTTTTATTCTTTGGGGAAGATACCCAGCCGGGGAATAGCTGGGTCAAATGGGACTTCCAGTCCTAGTTCTTTGAGGCATCTCCATCCTGATTTCCACAGTGCTTGCACCAGTCTGCACTCCC
>NW_004624799.1:14084637-14097048 GCF_000247695.1 Heterocephalus glaber | reverse complement strand
TAATCAGTAGTAGCAGTAGTTCCTCTCTAAATGTCTTGTAGAATTCAGCAGTGAAGCCATCAGGACCCGGGCTTTTCTTAGTTGGTAAGTTTTTAATTACGTTTTCAATTTCATTGATTGATATTGGGTTGTTTAGAATTTTTAGGTCGCCTTCATTAAAGTTTGTTAATTCATATATATCTAGGAATCTGTCCACTTGTTCTGTGTTTTTCATCTTATTGGCATATAGGTTCTTGAAGTAGGTATTGATGATCCTCTGGATTTCTGCTGGGTCCGTTGTAATTTCATCCTTTTCATTGTGAATTGCATGGATTTGGGCCTTTTCTTTCCTTTTCCTGATACGGTTGGCTAAAGGTTTGTCAATTTTGTTGATTCTTTCAAAGAACCAACTCTTGGTTTCACCGAGTTTTTGTATCATTCTATTAGTCTCCATTGCATTTTTTCTAGAAGCTTGAGTTTCAGCATCAGCTCATTTAATTGGGCTCACTCTGTTTTCCTAATATGAGTGTTCACTGCTATGTATTTCCCTCATAAGACTGCTTTCACTCTGTCCCATAGATTCTGATATGTTGTTTTGTCATTGTCAGTTAATTGTAGGAACTGTCTGATTTCTTCTTTAATTTCTTCTGTGACCCATTGGTTTTTCAGAAGTATGCTGTTCAATTTTTATGTGTTTATGAAATTTTTGTGGTTTCTTTTGCTATTGATCTCCAATTTCATCACACTATGGTCTGATAATATAAAGGGGACAACTTTAATTCCTTTGCACTTACTTAAACATGTTCTATGAGCAAGTATGTGGTCTATTTTGGAGAATGACCCATGTACAGCTGAAAAGAATGTGTATTCTGATTTTGTGGGGGTGAAACACTGTAAATACTTGTTAAGTTCATTTGTTCAAGAGTTTGATTGAGTTCTAGTATTTTGTTGCTTATTTTTTTTCTAGTTGATCTATCTATTTGTGACAATGGGGTATTGAGGTGCTTATATTAGTGCTTGTTTGATTTTTCATGTCCATCAGTATTTGTTTAATATAGTTGGGCACACTAGTGTTTGGTGTATATATATTTGTGATTGTCATCTCTTCTTCTGGCATTGTTCCCTTCACAAGGATGTTGTGTCCTTATTTGTCTCTCTTAATGAGTGTTGGTTTGAAATCCACTTGATCTGGAAAGAGGATAGCTACTCCTGCTTTTGGGGGGGTTCCTGTCACATGGAGTATTGCTTTCCACCCTTTAACTTTCAGTCTATGAGTTTCTTTTTGAATTAAGTGTGTGTCTTATAGTAGCATATTGTTGGATCTTGCTTCTTGACCCATTCTTCCAGTCTATTTCTTTTGATTGGTAAATTGAGACCATTAACAGTGACGGTTATAACTGATACATATTGACTTATCTTTGTCATGACTTTTTCTTTTTGTTGTAATCTCCCCCTTTGTGTTTAATTTCTTGTCATTCCTGATGGATTCATTCTGCTAGGCTTCCTGGGGTTTATCCTCATTGTCTTTTCCTAGGATATTGTGTAAAAGTTTTTGGAGTGCTGGTTTGGTATTCATGAAGTTCCTAAGGTGCTCTTTGTCAGGAAAGTATCTTATTTCTCCATCAATTTAGAAAGATAGTTTTGCAGGGCTCATCAATCTGGGTTGGAGACTGTTTTCCTTTATGGCTTGGAATACCTCACTCTTAGCTCTTCTTGCCTTGAAGGTTTGCATTGAGAAGTCTGCTGTGATTCTGATGGGATTTCCTTTGTATGTGATTTGTTTTTCTTCTCTAAATGCTTGTAGAATTTTGTTCTTCTGTTGGGTTTCTGGAATCTTAACTGTTATATGCATATGCATAGATTATTTTTTTGATCAAGGCTATTTGGAGTCCTATATGCCTCACTTATCTGGATGTCAATTTCTTTTCCCCTGTTTGTGAAGTTTTCTGCCACTACTTGTGTGAACAGTTTTTTTATGTTGTCTGGACTCTCTCTTGTTTCTTCATTGACTCCCATCAGTCTTGTGTTCTTCTTCTTTGCATTGTCTAGCAGCTGCTGGATTGATTTCTCATGTTCCCTTATAATTTTGAAGCATTTTTTCTTTTCCTGGTCACTAATTGCAATCTTATTTTCTGTATCTGAAATTCTGTCCTCACATTGGCTCATTCTGCTTTGTAAACTTTCAATGAAGTTTTTAATCTCCTGGAAATCTGCTTGCATCTGTTTTATGGATTCCATTTGTTTCCTATGTTGGGATTCCATCATGTTCCTCAGCTCCTCTATTTTTTTTATCTTTGTCCTCTCTAGATTTATTAATCATGCCTTGCGCTATGGGCACAACCTTTGCTGTTATGTGAGAAATTATTTCTGATTTCATTTTTTCCAGATCCTCTTTCATTGCCAGTTCAGGGAGCCCAGGTGGTTGAGTATTGGAGTGTTCCACCTGATTTCACTTTGGGGTTGTTGTAGGTGATCTGGAAGTCTGGTTTTGAGGCTTGTACATGTCTTCTCATTTTGATGGATGTGGGGTGCTGCTGCTGCCTGTGGGGCTTACTTCCTCTGCTCTGGGAGCAGTGCTATGGCAGCCCAGAAGCCTCCTCCTCTTTCTAGGTTGGTGAAGTTTGGTGGAGCCTGACAGAAGAAATGAAGCAGTAGTTGGGTGGGATGGAGTAGGCCTGAATCCCAGCAGTCTGGGGGGCTGAGACAGGAGGATTGCAAGCTACATTGTCTGGGCAATTTAAGGACTTAGTAAGACCCTGTCAAAAAATAGAAAAAAATAAAATAAAAATAAAATAAAAAGGACTGGGGTATTTAAATGTGTCTGCTTTATCTCACTCAAAACCAGAGTATGGTCTCAAGGTGCATCCACATTGTTTCTCTGGTTAGAGAAACTGAAAGTGGAAATAGGGACCAAATTGCATAATAAATATTGGGAAATGAGAAGAAAATGTTCAAATGAGAAGGAGAAGAAGAAAGGGGGTAAGGGGAAAGAAAGGAGAACAAAAGAGAAAAGAAGGAAAATGGAAACAAAGCTTTTGTAAATAAGGAAGGGAAGAGGGGTCTAAGGAGGGGAAGAGAATGGGCAAAAAAGAAAAAAACAAAGTTTATTATGTACAGGTACAAATTCCCTATGATGAATGTTATTATGTGTATCTAAAATGTATCAATAAATGTTTTCCTTCAGAAAAAGAGGGGGACTGGGGATGTAGCTCAGTGCAAGGCACTGGGTTCTATCCCTAGTGGTGTACATATAGTGGGGGAGGCCAAAGAACATGCTCAGCCTTGAGGAGGGATCAGGTTCCCAAAGTGCCAAAGAGTTCAATGTATTATTAATGTATTATTGTATTTTCTGAATTTCTCCTTTTTTTTTTTTTTTTTTTTTGCTTTACATAGAGTATGGTACTCTCCATACCTCTCATATTCCCCTCCCCCCCATTTCTTTCTCCATTTTCAGTGCTTTCTGGATTACTTTGTTCTTTACCTTCTGCTCCACACTGCTGCCTGTTTTCTCACAAGTGGAACCCTGAGACAGGCTCTACTTGGGGTTTCTTTTTTTTCCCTTTATGTTGAGTACAATGATATGAGGATTTGAGATTCTGCTAGATGAACATAGATATATATGGCATGGGATTCTAAAGGAATCAACTTCATATCTTTTACCTGACCTCCTTTCATTGTAACTGTGTGAAGGGAAGCTTTGAAATAATAAAAAAAAAATAGTTGCAAGAAAAGGACTAGGGGCCATCTTTGAGTATGCAGGAAGAGAAAGAACAGCTGTTCAAGCACAGATGAGAGTTAAAGCACCCGAGCTACTGGTAAGACACTCATGGCTCCTCAAAAGAGCAGCAATGAAATGATGAGGAGACTGGAAATGCACTGTCTCTTGAGAGTGTAACCTTGCCATCAGCTCTAGTCCTCCCCAAAGGGCATTTATGGGTCATCTTCTTTTCAGTTGCAATTAGTCACACTTGTGTTTTTCCTTTGTGGCCTGACAGAATTATTGGCCACTTACTCCCAAGGCTGCGAATTCACTGAGCTGGAAGGCTCTACTGTTCTTATCCATAATCCACTTCACTCTTGAGGATTTGTACTTTCTGTTCAGTGAAACTGTGAGAATCTCAGGCATGAAGCATTTTGGATGAAATGGTTGTGCCTTGGTAAGACTTTAGTCAGAATTGCAGATTTCATGGCCTCTGCTCTTCCATAGTGACCTGGATGGAGCTGAGTGCTGTTTGCAAGGCATTAGATGCTGTAACAATTTTTCCAGATGGGTCCTCAGGAGATGAAGACCCAGAAGAGCCTTGGAGTGTGTGTACAGATTTGTCTGCAAGACCACACAGAATTAGCAGCCCCACCCTACAGTGTCAGGAAAGGTCCTCCAAAGTTGACTCAGGCCATTCCATGTTTTGCAGAGGTATTCGTAGTCCATCTGCTATGCAGCCCTGAATTGTCCTTCTTCATTTGTGCCCAACTAGTTAGTCCTCTTTACTCTTGACCCTCCACTGTGGTTTGAGCTTTTCTGACTCATTCATATAGTAGTCCACCAATTCTGACAGCCCATTCTGATTCTAATCCTTTAGGATTGACCTCATACCTCACTTTGCCTATGAAACTTCTGTAATTACTTCTGCTGGCAGGGGTCTTGTCTCATATTTCTTATTTTACATATATGTTATTCTCTCCTCCAGTTTATTTAATGTGCTTAGAACCATCTTGCATTTAACATTGTAAATATACCTCATTC
This sequence comes from Heterocephalus glaber, assembly GCF_000247695.1. The sequence continues at coordinate 14,092,325 of NW_004624799.1, read as the reverse complement.
CTATATTCCTAGGAGTAATGTCCTTAAAGACAAGGGTTGTATGTGTGGGAAGCGGAAAAGAAAGATCAGAGATGTAAAGACATCTTTATGTACTTCAGTTGTGTGCTGAGATTACCCCACCTACTGAAACATAAATAAAAACAATTGGCTCTTCTCCTGTGAGAATTTCATGGCCTTTCTCAAGATTTCTACAAATTCTGGAAGGTTTATTGCCTCATTATTCCAATTGGTTTTACCCTCATTATTGTTTCTCAATTTTCTGAATCTCACATGTGTCATTTCGTAGACTTTACCATGTCTGTTTTCCAACAACCTAACTTAGAAACTTCTCCTTATCTTTGACCTCCCTAATAATATCACTCATACAAAGGCACTTGTAGTAGACTATATAAAAGTTTTAATAGAACTTAGACTCATATTTTTACCATGTAGTAAAAATAAGAGATTTGATTCTGCCTTTCTTCAGTGCCATTTCTGCACCATTCAGATGAGGAATTTCTCACTAGTTAACATTTCTCCACAGGAGTTGCACCATTTCAGTGGGATGCGTTCTACATAACTAGATCCCTTCTCTCTCTGCATATCTCCAATTACACATAGATACTCCATCCATATGCTAGATGCAGCCTTTTGGAGACCCCCCCCCCCCAAAGCAGTCAGTTAAAATGGCAAGCAAAAGAGATGAGTACAGAGCAGCATACTACTTCCTTCCTTGGCAGGAGCAGCTCAGTAGGTTTTGTTTTGTTTTTTTAATAGCACATCTTCTGTTCATTATGATTTACTTATATGTAACTTCTAAACATTGTAACCTTAAGGAGTACCAAGCATACATCTATATGTTGAATGAAAGAAAAACAGCAATAACCACAAACCCAAGGTACTTCCCCTGCTCAGATAAGAGGCTGTAGATCTAATAAGGCTTTAGTTTTCTCTCACTTGCTCAGTTAGCCCCACTTCCTTTCCCATCCTCCAGATTTCTGCCTGGAGTCTATTGTTGTTAGCTGCTTGTCATTTAATCCTCCAAGAGACGTCTTGCCTATTGTTGCCTAAATTCGATTTCCTACATTAACTCATATACTGTAAGTCAGTGCTACTTTGGGTATTTGTTAAAAACACAGAATATCATTGAATCACAATCTATGAGCTTTAAAAAGTATTTAGTAAGCCCTTGGGAGATTCTTGTGAGTAAATGTGTGAAAGCTATTGTATAAATGCATTCTTTTCTCATCTGTGTGTTGAAGAGAAAAGGATTCTTCTCTTCTTGGGACAAGTACATTTTCTGTTGTGATCCACCTGTTTTCTGATCGTGAAGAATGCATTCATTTTGCTATGTTGACAGCCATATACTTTGCTATTTTGCTTCTATATTGGCCACAACAAACTTTTATTTTTCCTTGAGAATAATTTAAGTAGACTGAGGCATCCTATACAGATTACTAAGCAAACCACTTAATCAACACAGTCCTCTTTCAAAAAAGTCACTGGAATGTAAACACGAAGTATATAGACAAATCTGATGGCATTTTCAAGCACAGGATGAAATGAGCCAGGAAGAAGTAACCTCAGCTGAAATATGGCTTGCAACCAGAAATATTTGGTATAGCACCCCAAACAAATATTGGGCATAGCTTGGCATGTTTGAGTGGGGCCTTCAATGGTCAACCACCTGTACTGGTTTCTCTGCCTTATGCCTTCTTTGGAGGCAAGTCAGTGAATCTTCAGAACCATGGGAATTTACTGCTGACATTGGTGGAAAAATCCCACCCACCCAGTCTGACAGTTACTGTCTGACAATCTTGAATTGCAACAAGACTCACCTCCTATGCAAATCCTGACCCTGCTGAGGGTATGAGCTCTGGCACAAGGTCCAGGCTAAATTGGCACACCCTCCCTCCTGTCTGTTTGGGTGACTCATTGAATATTCAGAGCACATTTTCCCTTCATTGGTTGCCAGCCATAGCTATTGGCTCACTCATTCTCTTTTTGGAATGATTTGGCACTTCTCTGCTAATGCAGTCGCTTAAACTGATGTTTACTTGTATACAGTCTTGCACAAGAGTGTAAAACTAGTTACCATGAGCTGAAGGTTGGGACTTGTCACATCTACTAAAACATCAGACAAAGATCCTTCCTTCTTTCTACACGTTGCTATCTATTCATCCTATTTGTGTCCTTCTTATGGTTTCCTAGGATACAGAAACCTCACGAACTGCAAAGACATGAAAATGCCAATGATCAGGAAATCAAAGGCCATTTTTTCCCCTTTTATCTGTGTGGTAAGATAAGAAACAAAATATTTGTATAACTGTAAAAAGGGTCAATCTCCTTTTTTGGTTATTCTCAGCACTTATGAGTAGTTTGAAGCATTATAATATATGGAGCTTGTATGTGAACACTGATTTCATGTAAGGTAATTATATTTCCAGGCAAGAAATTATTTTCATTACGAGCAAGGATCTAGTTTTCAACATTCTTCTTGTTTGCCCCAGAGCCCAGAGCAGGTTCAATCTGATTCAGCCTTACAAACAGTTGCTGAATGAATGGGACAAACTCCCATGGAAAAGCAAAGGATGTTGAAGAAAAGACCTCTCTGCCAGCAATATTAATTTTTTCCACACACTTTGTAAAATATCAAAAGAAAGTTTTACTTATTCTTGGATAGGAAAAAATACACAATAAATCAGTCTGCAGTAACCTAATTTCATCTCATGTGTGAAATAGCCAGAATGAAGATTTGGAGAAAAAGTGCTTGTGGGCCTCTAGGCACAGAAAAAAACTTGGTTATTTTATGTGAATTTGAACATGTTGCATGAATGTCTTAATTTTTCAGTTATTATTTAGTGCATAGGAGAGGCAGTATGAGCTCAGTGAAGACAGGCAGTGTATAAGGTGGTTGAGATCTTGGTCTCTGGTTGTGAGGGATGAACTCCTATCTAGGCCTAAACTAAATACAGACTGAGCAAATCCATGCAACATTATTTAAGCTGTTCAGGTGCTTCCTATCTGCATCATATATGTTACAAATCCCTCACAGGGTGGTGGTTAAAATTAAATGAGATAATGTCAAACTGATATATAATTACTAATAAGTATTAATTATTATTAATGATAGTGTTTGATTCAATTTGGGCTTTGAAAGGTTGGGCAATTAAGGTGTACACACAATTTTAAATTTGTTTCTAATGTTGAGTAGTTCACAGTGAAAGACATGGGAAAAATTACCAAGCGATCATGAAAAACAAAATAATCTAAAAATTAATAACATTGTTAGTGGAATGCAAATGAAAGCAATAGTGAGCTGTCACCTCACACATCGTCAAAACCGAAACCAAAACAGATCAACAACCATAGCAACAAGAAATCAAATGTTTTTTAGAATATGGAGAAATTGGAATATTGGCACAATGTTAGTAAGAATGGAAAATGGTGTAGCTACTATGAAAACCAGTATGATGGTTCCTCAAAAAAGAAAAAATAGAACTATCACATGATCCACCAGTCTCACTTCTGTGTAGTTACTGAAGATAATTAAATCAGGATTTTGAATAGTTATTACTACTCTGATTTTCATTGCAACACTATTTACAGTCACCAAGATATAAAAAGTTCAGAAAGTCTGTTAATATTAAAGAAAATGTGGCAAATGCATATCTGGAATATTAAGCTTAGAAAAAAGAATATTTTAAAATATGAAACAAAATGGATGAACTTTGAGAATAATAACATGCAAAATGAAATTAACCAGTCACTGAATGGCAAATGCTGCCTGGTCTCACATAAATGAAATATTTCAAACACTCAAATTCATGGAATCAAGAGTGGAATGGTAATTATCAGGGCTTAGGGACAGGGGAAAAATAGAAGTTACTAATTCACAGGTATACAGTTTTAGTCAACAAGATGAATCCAGAGATCTTCTGCACAAGATTCCTATCATCAGCAATAATGCTGCACACCTTAAAAACCCCTGTAAGATAGTAGATCTCATAATAGATAAGTATGCTTGCTACAATAATAATTTTTAAAACCTAAACTAAATAAATTAAAAGAAATATTTGGTGCAGTGCTAATGCCTTACCCCTTGGAAAGTAGGAAATATTTTGTGAAAAATTCTATTCCATCACTTTTATTCCCAAATATGTAACTAGTCATTCTTACTGTCTTTTTCAAAGGTGAAATTTTAAGCTTGTGTACTGCATGAAAGTTTTAGCTGATCTGAGTGATTCCAAATCATTGTGACAACTTGGAACCATAATGTCATTTCCCAAGACATTCCAAACAAAGATCATCTACTGTCAATAGAACTGGAATTTAAGTTAAAAAATTTGCAGAAGATTTAATTTTCATGTGTTCCCATAGTTTTTGAGGGCTATTTCACACTGAGCTATGAGAGAATAATGATTTTACCCCAATGGTTTCTGTATTTGAAAAATGTTAAAGAATAGGCTTACCTTTTGCATATTTTGAACATGCTAAATGATGAGGACATATTTATAGCAAGAAACTTTAAACTCTCTGGGAAAATCATATTTTATTTTCTAATTGAGAAACCACAAATAATATTAAGTATGCCTCACATAGCTCTAGATCAAAAATCACATATTTTGACTAATAATAAAATTTTCCATAATATCCTTTAAAAGCAAACTTGGAGAAAATGTTTTCTTATTAAAAATGGATATTTGCAATATAAATACTAATGCAGAAGCACTTGCCTAAATTATATTTCTCAGTGAATTCTATTTGACCTTTGTTTTAAGGATACACAGCAAGAAAGCTGTCTGGAATACCCCACCCTAAACAATGGATGAATTTATTACATCCCCCAGTAAAGAATATCCAAGTATTGGCTCACTACCTGATAGAGAAAGAAAAATAAAAAATACTCCAAGCACTTTTTGTTTAGGAAAACTTCAGTTTTCAGGATTCTCTTCACAATATTGGATCCAATGAGACTTGGAGCTCTGTGAACTAGCAGGATATTTCAGTTGTGAATAATAACTGATATGAAACATTCGTTGCTATTGTAAAAAGCTGATGAGCTCTATTCCAGAGTGCGTAAAAACTCTGTTGAGATAATATTTTGGAACAAGACAACTTCTTGGCCAAAATTACACTGAGTCAAATGATTACTTTTTAGACCTTATCTTACTTGACCATCCTGTGACATCTGACATTGTTGACTGAGCTCTCCTCTTTGGAAACACTCTTGACTTCTGTAATGTTCTGTAATTGTTCACTGTCAGGGAGATTCTCCACTGTGCCTCGGGATGGCTTTTCTTTTTTGACTGATTTCTTAAGAGTCCATCTTCCTATAATTTTGTTATGATCTTTTTTACATTAAACATTATGCTCACAGTCTTTTGATGATGTCATCCATATATCATATCAACTTCTAAGCATAGAGTGAAGAATCAAAAATTTATACTTCTGGAGGTTGAAACCCTTATCTCAGAATTTTATTAGAATTTTTTTACTTAGATTATCTTCTGGTGCTTCAAATTTAATAGATGTACACTGGACTTGTTATTTTCTGCAATGCTTCTCCCAGTCTTCCTGTTTCAATGAACAGCAACAACTACTTGCCTAATTAAAAATCCTCCTGCCTCAGCCTCCCATACCTAATAAAAATCCTAGGCGTCATGCGTGAGTCCTCTCCCTCCATTACACCTCACAAATAAACAATTTCTGAGACTTGCTATATCCACAATCTAATCACTTCTCATGCTTACCTCTATCTGTATTCACCTCTAAAGTCTCAGTTTAGATGTCTTTAGTTGTCTCCTGAGGATTGCCTGAGATCCTAAGAGCTTGTCTCAAAATCCTCTTTTACAGAGTATTACAGAGTCTGCAATGTGATCATTTCTGCCACTTGATTAAAGTCTTTCAAAAATTTACCATCATCTTTATAAAATCCAGACTCCTAAAACCATCAATATAATATATTCTGGATGTTCAGATTTCTTTTATTTTTTTGGTTTTCATTCTTTCAAATTTTATTTTATTAGTACATGTTTGCAATACATGAAGTTTGCATTCATTTTAGGGCATAGTACATGTACATAACACATCCTAATTCTTTTTTATCACCCTTCCCTTTTCCACCCTCCTTTATCTCCATCTCCAGATTCCCTTTCCCCATTATCATTATTATTAATTATAGTTTATATTTATGGAATATAATGTTTATATTCATTTTGGTTATTTGGTACATATATGTGACACATCATAAATCTTTTTACTCCACCCTCCCCCAGCCCCAGCCCTCAATCTTGTGGACCCCTTCCCATTTGCAAAGGATCTATCTCCCTATTTTCTTCTGTCAGCCCTTTATTTTGCTCTTTATTTATACTTTAGCTTACTCAAATAAGCAAAATCATTAAGTATTTAAAATCCTGTGTCTGATTTATTTCAATATTTTGCAGGTGTATCCATTTTGCTATAAATCTCTGGAATTTATCCTGCTTTATAGCCAAGTAGTTTTCCATTACGTATAGATACAACATTTTCTTTATCCATTTTTCAGTTGATGGACTGCTTCTAGGATTTCACTATTACAAATTGGGACTCTATAAGCACTGGTATGCATGTATTGCTGTCCTGATGCCTTTTGCTCTTTTGGGAGGATACATAGAGAGGAAACATCTGGGTCAAATAGAATTTCTATTTTTAATTTTTGAGAAATCTCCATATTGATTGTACTAGTACTACATTCCCAGCAACAATGTAGGCATGTTCCTTTTTCACTTCAGCCCTGACAGCATTTGTTATTTTTTTTATTTCTTGATGATGCTCATTCTTTTTGGTATAGGGAGAAATTGTAATATTATTTTAATTCGTATTTTTTAATGTACAGAGATGTTGAACATTTTTTCACATGTTTATTGGTCATTTGTGTTTCTTCTTCTGAGAAGTGTCTATGCATTTCACTTGCCCTTTTTTAAATTGGGTCTTTTATTTTTATCTTTCAAAAATTTCTTTACATTTTCTAACTACTAGACATCTGTCTGAGGAGTAGCTGGCAAAAGTTTTTTTCTCATTCTGTAGGTTGTGTCTTTACTCTCCTGATTGTTTCTTTTGTGGTGCAGAAGCTTTTTAATTTGCTATAATCCAATTTATCAATTTTTGCTATTATTTGTTATGCAATTGGGGTTCTGTTCAGAAGGTCCTAGCTTACAATTTTGGTTCTATATAAATTTTAGGATTGTTTTCTCTACTTCTGTGATGAATTCTGTTGGTATTTTGATTGGGATTGCATTAAATCTGTATATCAGTTTTGAAAGTTTTACCATTTTGACTATATTTGTTCTGCCTATCCATGAACAGGGAACATGTTTCAATTTTCTGATGTCATCTTCAACCTCCTCTTTCAGAGTTCTATAGTTTTCTTTGTAGAGATCTTTCACTTCTTTGGTTAGGTTAACTTTTAGGAATTCAAGGGTTTTTTTTTTAATGCTATTCTGAATGGTACTGTTATCCTAATTTCTTTCTAATTGAGTTATTTGGTTTTTAAAAATTCTTTTATTGGTACATTTTAGATATACAACACAATTACATTTCTCATTGGGAACTTGTACCTTTACATGATGCATCTTGGTTCTTATGTTTTCCTCATTCCTAGCCCTCCCTTCACACCCTCCACCCTCCCCTATTTACAAAGACTTTATTTCCATTTTTTCCATTTCTCA
>NW_004624799.1:14057020-14079557 GCF_000247695.1 Heterocephalus glaber | reverse complement strand
TGTTCCATCTCATTTCCCTTTGGGGTTGCTGTAGGTGATCTGGAAGTCTGTTTTTGAGACTTATTTATGTGTTTTCTCATTCGACTGTGTGTGGGGGGGTGCTGTTGGCACCCATGCAGCTCACCTCCTCTGAGCTGGGAGAGGTGGGACAGGGGCCAGGAGTGGCGGGAGGGATGGTGGCCAGGAAGCCCCTTCCTCTGGACCAGGAGCAGTGGGACAGAGGTTCAGAAGCCCTACCTCTGGGCTGGGAGTGGAGGGATGGATGGTGGCTGGGAAGCCCCTTCCTCTGGGCTGGGAGTGGTGGGACAGAAGGCAGCCCAAAGCCCACTTATTTCTATACACAAAAGCATATTGATTTTTTTTGTGTTAATTTCGTATCCTGCCACATTGTTGAAACTGGTTATTGTTTCTAAGAATTTTTTGGTGTATTTCTTTGGATCTTCTTTTTAAAATATCATACATCTACAAATAATTATAATTTGTCTTCTACCTTTCCTATATGTATCACTTTCACTTGTTTTTCTTGGCTGATTCCTCTGGCTTAGGTTTCGAGGATTATGTTGAAGGGAAGTAGTTATAGTGGCATTCCTGTCTTGTTCCTGATTTTAGAGGGGAAGCTTTCAATTTTTCTCATTTAATATGATGTTTGCCATTGATTTGTTATAAACAGCTTTTTCAGATTCAGTTAAAGTCCTTCTCTACCTATTTTGTTTATGGTTTCTATCATGAAAGGGTTGGATTTTCTTAAGAGCTTTTCTGCACCTATTGACATGATCATGTGGTTTTTGTTCTTTCTTCTGTTTATGTAGTGTATTACATTTATTGATTTGTGTGTGTTGACCTATCCTTGGAATACTGGGATGAAACCTACTTGGTCATAATATATGATCTTTTTGATGATGTGTTGCATTCTATTTGCTGATACATTATTGCAAGGCGTTATATCTATGTTGATTAAGAGGATGGGGCAGTAGTTTTCTTTTTCAGGAGGGTATTTGTCTGGCTTTGGGATCAGAGTGATGCTAGCTTCCTGAAATGAGTTTAGAAGAACTTGCTCCCATTTTCACTGAAGAGTTTGTGTAGTATTGGTGATATAACATCCTTAAATGTTTGATAGAATTCAGCAGTGAATCCATCAGGTCTTTTTTTAGCCCGTCAGATCTTTGTTCAGTTGGTAGATTTTTTATTACTGCCTAACTTTCATTTCTTGTCCAAATTTTTATGTCTTCTTGGTTTACTTTTGGTAATTTGTGTACTTCTAGGAATCTATTTCTTCAAAAATTTCTGACTTGTTTGAATACAATTTCTTTTTGTTGTAATTTGGCCTTTTTGTTTTTAATGGTATTGATGTGAGTCTTTTTTCTTTTTCTTTTGATAAGTTTGGCTAAGGGTCTATGTATTTTTTTTTTAAAGAATAGCTCTTCAATTTGTTGATTCTTTTTATTGCTTTTATAGTCTCAATCTGATCTTTATAATTTCCTGCCTTAATTTCAGTTTGTGCTTCGATTGTTGTCTTTCAGGTATGTTCAGGTTCATATTAAGTTATTTATTTGAGCTTGCTCTGTTTTTCTAATGTAAGCATTAATTGCAATAAAATTCTCTCTTCAGACTGCTTTCCTTGTGTCCCACAGGCTCTGGTATGTTGTACTGGGATTGTTATTTGCTACCAGAGATTGTTTAATTTCTTTCTTTCATTTCTTCTGTGACCCATTGGGTGGTCAAGAGTGTGTTATTAATTTTCCAGGTGTTTCTAAGTTTTCTGTTTCTTTCTTCCCTGATTGATTTCTAGTTTCATTGCACTATGGTCTGATAGTAAAAATGTAGTGATTGCAATTCTTTTTTATTTATTTAAGCAGACTTTGTGGATGAGTATGTAGTCTATTTTGGAGAAACTTCTGTGTGCTTCAGAGAAGAATATGTACTCTATTGTAGCAAGGTAAAACACTCTGTAGGTATGTATTAAGTTCATATGCTTAAAGGTGTGCTTCAGCTTTGATATTTCTTAATTGATTTTTTTCAGTTTATTTTCCCTAGTGGGCTACTGAGGTCAGCTACTATTATCGTGTTAAAGTTTATTTGGTCATTTATGCCCAGCAGCACTTTTTTTATTAAGATAAGTGCTTCAGTATTTGGTGCATATATTTTTACAAGTGTCATCTCTTCTTGTTGGATTATTCCCTTAACTGGTATATAGTCACCTTCTTTATCTCTTCTGATCAGTTTTAACTTGAATTTTACTTTGTTTTTGAGTAAAATTACCATCTCTGTTTGTCCTAAGAGTTCTGATGCATGAAATATTGTTTTTAATACTTTCAGTTTTAGTCTATGAATATCTTCTTGGATTAGGTAACTTTTTTTGAATGCAGCAGAGTATTGGATTCTGTTTTTTGTTCTAGTCTGCCAATTTGTGTCTTTTAAATGGGGAGTTGAGGCCACTGAGAATTACTTCTAAGAGATGGTGATTAATTCCCATCATTGCACTTTGTGATGATTCCTGTTTTTCTTTTACTTTTTAAAAATTTATTCTCCTTGATTGGTGTGTTCATTACTTCTGGATTTTTTACTTTTTTGACTTCACTGAATATATCTAGGATATGCTTGGGTGCTTTCTCTAGTTCTGATTTGGTATTCATAAATCACTTGATTTGTTTTCTTTCATGGATTGTCCTTATTTCTCCATTTATTTTAAAAGAAAATTTTATTGAATATGTTAATCTGAGTCAAAAGTTGTTTTTTTCTTTAAGGCTTGAAATAAATTACTCCATGCTTTCCTGGTCTTTAAAGTTTGTGTTGATAAGTCTGATACAATTCTAATAGGCTTACCTCTATATAAGATTCTTTTGCTTTTCTCTGAGAGCTAGTAATACTCTGCTCCTTTGGCATATTAATTACAATGCATTGCGAAGGGCTTCTTTTTCATTATGGTTTGTGTTCTCTAAGCCTCACTTATTAGTATGTTGAATTCCTCATTATTGGAAGTTTTTTATTATAATTTCTGTAAAAAAATTTATTATTCTTTGTGTAGTATCTTGTAGTTTCACTCTAATTCCAATTAGTCCTAGGTTGGTCTTTTAATGTCGTCTAGTAGCTGTGGGATGAATTTTTGTTGTTCTCTTATTGTCTTGAAGCCTTCTCTCAGAGATTTATTGTAATATACCATTTTGTCCTCTATTTCAGAAACCCAGTCTTCACATTGGTCATTTCCACAATTTATGAATTTTATACAACTTTTATATCCATTATTTTCGTCTATTATCTTTTTGTGGATTCTATATCTTTGGCAAATTTGTCATTCGTGTTTTGAATTGTTTTTTTCAGCTTTTCCAATTTTTTATTTGTTTCTCTCACATCTACATTGGTCACTTTGCATGAGAATTCCATGAACTTTGGGGTCCTGTCCTCTTTGAACTCGCCAATTTCTTTATCTCTTCTTTCACCAAGTCAGAAAGCTCTGCTACTTGGGGTTTGCTTTCATCCCCATTGGTTCCCCCTAGTTCTGCCTTAGGAGAATTAGGAGACTGGGGAGGCCTTGCCTTGCCTTGCTTTCCCAAGTTCCTGTGTACATGTATATGTGATAAATATGTATACATGTATATATAAATATATTCATAAATATGTATCTATGTATATATAAATATATTCATATATATGTACTTATAAATATATTCATATATATGTACAGTATATGTGTGTGTGTGTGTGTATGTGCACGTGCACAAGAGAATTGAGATCAAATAGAGGGAGGGGAATTTGTAGTTAATATCACAATCTTTTTAGTTAGATGTTTTCTTTTCTGCAGTATATTATCAATGTTAGTTGCCCAGAGATAATGTTCACCCCTTCTGCTATTTAATTAAAATGGTTTTGACCCTGCCACTGTGTTGGGAAGAGAGAGTCACTATTGGTTATAACAGCATCAGCAGATCATATCAAACATCGCGATTATAGTTTCTTTCTTTATCAATCACCTTTCTAGCTGGCACTCTTTTATCATAATTAGTCTTCAATGTGAAAAGAGAAGGAAGGAGAAGAGATAGGAGGATGGGTTAAAGGAGAGTGTTACATCAGTCAGAAAAGTGGTAGATAGGAGAAATAATTATAGGTAACAGCCACAAAAAATAGATCCAGGATCAGATTTTTAGAGGTCTTTTAGGGCTGAAATAAAAGGTTAATGGTGAGAGTTAAGATATTTGTAGGGGTAGTGGGGGGATTTAGGATGAGTGAGATATAATTAGGGATTAAGGAATGCTGCAAAGTTGCCAGAACTTGTTGATTTATTTGCGTATCTATAATGTGGAGAAGAGACAAGGGAGGACAGGAGGTGAGGTAAAATAAGGAGTAGTGAGAGGACTAGAATAGATAGGTCAAAATGTTAATATAAGATGGGACTATCTGAAAAAGAGTGAAATTTAGGGGAAAAACTTGGAAGTAGGAATTTGAAAAGTGGAAGAAACAAGTATATAATGAAAATAGTGCTGTTACAGATGCTATAGTTAAAGAAAAAGAGTGATAAGATGAGAAAGAAAATAGAAACTAAATCAAAGCAAAAAAATTAACAACAATAAAAACTACAAGAACAACAAAAAAATAAAAATAACTTCTACAAGACCCATCTCCAGCACTCTAGCAAATGAATGCACATGCAATTTCTTCAGGTCTGCTATGCCAGAAGGGCTACACAATTCCCTTCCTGTCTTAGTTGCAGTCTGGTTGCAGGTGGTCACACATGGACTCCAGAGACCAGTGTGCATTCTGGTGACTCAGGTTGTGAGCTAGCACACAGTGTGATTGCAGAATGGACTGTGCCTATGGGTAGGTGCAGGTTCCTGCTACTCAGCAGGCACACAAGCTTGCAGGGTGGGTGCCAGATGAACTGTGTGTGTGGGGTGGTGACTCAGCAGGTGCACACATGAGCTGAGTTGACACCAAGCGGAGTCAGCTAACCTGACATTCACCTGTTTATCCTCTTTCTGGCCAAGAGTCTGGGTGATGACTTTCATGGTAAGTGCTGGAGAGGGAACTGCAAGAATGCAGCTTTCCTGTATGTGTGTTGTGGGGAGGAGGCCAGGAGAGGGGCTGGTGTATGCAGTTTTTCTCTGCAGTGGTAGATTGGTCCCTCAGGCTAATGGGAGCTGCAGGGTAAGGAGGAATGGGTGGACCAGATGCAGTAGTGCTGCTTCCTCCTTTGCATTGTTCATTTGTTTGGTTTGATCTATATATATTCTTTCCTATTAATTTTATGTTTCAGGGTGAAAGCTCCCCCCTACTTCAATATACCTTCTTTCTCAGTGAATCTTCTCTGAGCTTCTCAGATATAGCTCCTCCTCTTGTCAGCTATGTAGAAATGATTTCTTTACTTTCTTTCTCTCCTTTTTTAAGCTGTAGCTTCATCTTCATCTTTGGCTGTATTTTTTCTTGTATTCTGCCCTATAGTCATGTTGAAACGATGAACGTTACTGAATGACCCATTTTCTATTTCTTCTCTGGGTCTTTGCATATGTTCTCATTTATCAGCCTCACCCCCAGCTGAAGAGGCGTCTTCATTTGGAAACACTTCCTTGATCTTTTCAAATACAGATCTGAATTTTATGCCCCTCCCTACTACTGTTACAATAACTTATGCATGTGTATTTTGTATCCTGCATGAAAAAAACATTTTCAATTACTGTTATAATTACAATTACTATTACTTATCTCTACCCTTCCAAGATCTATTTATTTAACTACAGGCAGGAGTTACATCTTTTCAACATTATTTCCTAATGTGTTTTGTAGTACTTGGTACGTGGTAGGCAGTCAATAGACACGTTTTGGAATTAACGACTAAATTGTTCAATTACAACTCTAGGAGAAACAGGTGACTCAAAGGTTATGCTGTATTTTGGAGTCACTAAACACCAGATGAATCTCTCTGGTCAGCTTTCAATGGCTGGTGTATGCTCAGATGACATTTCACATAGGAGAGTAATAGAGAGATCTTAGACAATTGACCTGAGGCAACAGTAGCCACACACTGGGCTCTGAAGTCGACAACTAGTGCTTCAGAAATATTCTCTGTCTTTCTAGGAAGAGAGATTTTTCATTGCTTTTGAGACATTATATGCCCTATGGTCTCTGAAACCAAGGAAATACTCATCCCCACATCCATGACTTTTGAGATCTCGTGTGGAATCCAGCCTGCTGGACATAATGCTCCATAAATTTATGGGAATCAAATCAAGGTTGTCAGTGGCTACAGACTGCCAAGAGAACTTGATATTTCCATAAATTTTCTTCCACATGAACCTTGGGATGAGTTGTTTGTAGTTCTTCCAGGAGTCTCTCCAGACTGTGAAGTGTAGGGAGCAAAACCACCATGAACATGCTCTCTGGTCTCCATCCTCCTGCTGTTGCATGTGAAAGGAAACCTGTCAAACATGTAGCAGAGGTGGATTATTGAAATTATAAAGGACTTTTGAGAGGGCTTAAAGTGACACTCATCCAAAATTAAAGCAAAAAAAGAAGGATGAGTAAGTGAAGAGTTAAAAATCACATATTTTGTAAATTAGATTTATGTGTAAGCTTTAAATATGTGCAAACATATTTTTAGTAATCTGGTATGAATTATGGTTTTGTTATTAAGCAGCTATTTTTTATCCTTATGTGTGAAGTGAAAAGAGATTTGCTTTGCTGGATTATTTTAAATTTGGAAAATATTAAAATTTGAGGGAGGCTAATCTTTCCAGCCAAATTGAAAAAATGTTCAGAATTTAAAGGATACTCCGTCTGAATTCAAGCTGTGTTTCAGTTTGACACTACTCTTTTTTTGGCTATGGAAAGGATGTTTGAGTCTTATGACTTAGTAGACCTCAAATAAGCTTGCATGTACATCTTTATTCTAATGAGTAAGATGTGGAGAAAATCAATAGATAAGAACAAAATTTATCTGAATATAAAACAAGCAAGGATTTAAAAAGATAGATATTAACTACTTACAACTAAGAGCTTTGAGATTTTTTAGCTATATTTTGATTATCGATATTTGTTTTTTTCAAATTCTAAAAGTGACTGGATTTTCCCAGGCTTTGCTGTTTATTCTACATTCCTCTTTATAAGTTGGAGAAAGAAAGTAGTTTTGCTGTTTTCAAGGCTTGGAAGTAAAACAACTGTCTGTAAGTTACATGCCATAACATTGAACACATTATCCCATTAAATTTTACAACTTCTTTACACAACAGTATTATTTTCTTTACAGATGGGAACAATGGAACTGAGATAGGTAAGGAGATATGTGCAAGGGTATGAGGTTAGTTGAGCTTCTAGCCCTGTCTAGCAGCTCTTCCCTCAGGCTGGAATATTCTAAGTCCAGTACTCCCTTGGCTTACTCTTTCTCCTAGGAAATTCTTACCTTCCCTACTTACCCTGGATAATTTAGGTGTCAAAATCTCAGCTCTTTCAAAAGACTTCTCTGCTTTTCTACCCACTACCAAGTCTTAGTGTTCTCTTAAGATCTATGGGCCTGCCTCCATCAAGAACACATTGCAAGTATATGGATTCTTTCTTTAGTTATGCTCA
The DNA here is from genome assembly GCF_000247695.1 of Heterocephalus glaber. Next base: position 14,072,003 of record NW_004624799.1, on the reverse strand, counting down.
ACATCTGAACACCATCATCTCCAATTTACAACTGAACTTTGTCAACTTCATATCCTCAGTGATTCATGTAGCCCTATATAACAATTAATATTAGCGTAATCAAATAATAAACTAATACCCATTATTGTTTCTATAAATAATTGCTCTACTGTTTTATCTTAAAAGAAAACCTCAGTATCTAATAAAAATTCTTCAATAGAGGCCATTCACTGGGTAAAAGGAGACTGCTTGCTATGTGTCCTCATGGTACTTTTGTCTATTCCTTTAATGTCATTAGACTTCACCTCAGAACAAAGGCCACACTATTCATTATATTCCTTTTCCATATTTTTAATATGTCTCAGTACATTGTTTTAGGATCAAAAGATAGAGCCCCAAGGAGTCAGTGTTAGTGGTTTGTTTGGGAATTCAATTTCAGCAGAGCAAGAATGAGAGAAAAGGGAAGTGAGGCAGGGCTGAGTAGGCAGCCGAGATAGATGCATTACCACACGATACTTCCTCTCAAAGAGACTCTTCCTATTTTTTGGCAAGTGCTACTTTTGATCACACAGGACATTTTTGGGCAGGCTTTTCAGATGAAGTAAGTAAGGGTCAAGATGGTGCCACAGGAGATTAACTGCTCTGCATTTTGGTTTGGGTCACCCAGCTTCCTTGGCAGCCTCTTGCCAGATGCAATACCTGTGGCAGCATTTCCACAAATCTTGAAGAAATAGGGGAAGCCAGAATCTGTACAGTATAGTAATTGTTTCCGAAAGGCTCATTGAATTATCCTGTGTGGACACGTTTGTTGCACTGGTGGGGGAAGTCCTATAAGCAGATGACATTTGGCACAGGGAAAGCTGAGAGACTCAGAGGTGACATTTGAGTGTCCTAAAGTCATGTTTCCACCTTGTATTTACAATCAATTTCTCTTTTTACACTATTTTCTGTCTTCAATCTCATAGTTTTAAAAGTTCGGTGTAACTGGTTCATATGTCTGAATGTCTTCTACTGGATAATATCCTGGCAATTTAAGTATAGCACAGGAGGACATCTAAAACGTGTAATTAATGCTTTTCCAAATAAGATCTCTTCTGATTTTCACCTTTTCTCTTCATTGAAACATTAATATTTATAGTCATTCAGTGAACCTTCAGAATTTCAGGATTATCTCTGATTTCATCTCTCCTACTTACAATCAGGGCCCATCATGTGAGTATATATGCAATCTTGCAACAGTGACAATCACACTCCCTGGCACAAAGTACACATTCAGTAAGTATTAGAATAAAATGAGTGGACTGATTGGATCTCTTTGCTTTTCAGTTTACTGGTGCATTTGTATAGGAAATGCTAAGTTTGCTGATGATGAAGTAGAAGAGAGTGTAGAGAAAACAATAAACCAAGTCTAGTTGTTCAATGAAACAGCCACATTTCCACTGTCTCTTGCCAAAATCATCTCATCACAAGTCACTGTGGTTGAATGAACCCACAGGTAGAATGGAAAAGGCCAGTAAGAAATGAAATAAGAGTTTTAAAAGGATACTGATATGTCATTGGGCATAATTATTTGCTTTTGATGGAAGCATCTCAGACATACTTGGCTGGTGGCCTTTGACCTTCAGTTCACTACTGACATCTTATAAAATATTTTGTTTCTTATTAGGTAATTTCTGACTTCTCTTGCAAAGCATGAGACAAGTTTCAAAAGGGAGTAAAATATATTTCTTCTTTTTCATATATTTTTGTATATTCTATTTTTATTCTAGACTATACATACAAATATATTTACATTACAGCTTTTAAATCTTCTCTTTATTTTAACAAGGAAGTTTTGAAATATTGTAGGGAAAAGACATGCAGGCATTTGGAATTTTATGTGAACCAGTATGTCAGGGAATTTAAAAGTTATAGATGTTGCCAGAAGAGGTGAATGAGATCTGTCACCTCAGCTATGGTTAACAATGTAATATAGTTGAATCACTTTAACTATAGTTGATAATAAATGTAAAACTGTCAAAATCTACTTATCAGGAGTTACCAGTCTGAAGGAGTTGCCATTCTTTCATATTGCTATTGAATCTCCCTCATATAGGAATAAAGCTAAACTTCAGGAGTGATATTTTGCCAGCAACATATCTAATGGTCTTTTCATTTCCCCGAAGAACTTGACGTAGCTATGGAAATTTCGATTTCCTGTGTTGGACCAACTTCAGAAATGTGCATGTTAATGTGCTTTAAATTGATTTACCAACTAATGAACAAAGAAGTGATATTTTTTGACTGTGTTTAAAAGTGTTTTGCTTAGATCTTAAAGGTCAGGGCATTTGGGGGTCATGTTTGTTCCATAATTTTTCTACGTAACTTACTCGCTTCCCATTAAAATCTAATTTTCTCTACCAGTAAGTTTCCAGGTTTCTGATCCCTTGTGGAAGGTGTATTTTGTATAAATTACTTCATCCAAATATATGTTCTCAGTGAACCTGTCATCAAGTGAATTTGATGCCTTAATTTTTTCCTTTTGCAGCAAGATGCCTAACTGGTTACTTATGCAGGGTTGTTAGTAAAATTAGGGGAATAAAAAGAGTAAAACTATGTACAAAAACTATTACTGATTATCTGATGCTGAAATTTCAGAGTTAGTCAGGTAGTCTTGTCATAGTTAAAGATAAGGGTAGCTGCTCTCAATTTTCTTATTCAACAACTTGAATGAAGACAAAATTATGCCATGTATTTTGTTTTCTATGGTGACATGAGAAGTACGTGATTTGTCTATTCATCTACTGAGGTAAGCTCTGGAGATACAATGACATGTGGCACAAATAATTGCAAATATTAAATAGGGCTGATACTAAATAATATGTTGTTAATGAGGAGCAGATAATGTATAGTAGATCAGTATATAGTAGTAGCTAGATGCATGTGAGTGAGGATTAGAGAGGGCTTCATGAAGGAAGCAACATTTGCTCTGGGACTTGAAGGGTGGTAAAGATTGAACATATAGAAATGCTAAGGAAGATTGTTTTCAATAGAGGAAAATGTATTTGTAAATGTAATGTATTTGTCAACTTTGTGTTACTACAATGAAATACCCAAAACAACTAAGTTTATAAAGAAAAAAGTTTTATTTAGCTCACAGTTTGGGAGGTTCAAGTTAAAGATTGGAAAGACTCATATTTTGGCCCCTGGTGAGGATGGCACATCACCATAGGAATGTGTGTAGAAACAAATCATAATGTCTTGAATAGGGAGAGAGTCAGAGACAGGACAGGCGAGGTCTCATAATCCCTTTCACGGACCTGCTCCCAAAGACCTAAGGTCCTCCCACTAAGTCTCACCTCCTAAATGTCTAACAAACCTGCCATTAGCATCATTCTGGGCACCAAGCCTTTAACATATGGGCCTTTGGAGTTCTTATCATACTCAAATCATAGCAGCCCTCAAATTCTCATATCCTGTAGTTATGTGATAACAAGTTGTGGTGAACTCAAGATGCTTCTTGGAATTGTAGCAAACTAAAATGGCAGTATTGGTTGAAAGGAATTCCTGAGATCAACTCCCAGAGAGTTTTAGAGGTCATTGTGGTGTGCCGTAATGGACTGTCTCTGAACAAAATTTGTACAGATTCTTTAGTTAAATACTCATGGAGTTAAAATTTTGGTTCAGTGTTTGAACAAAAAACTCAGCAATCCTTTTTTTGCGGGGGGCGGTGTTGAGGCAGGTTTGTAGTTCAGGCTGGCCCTGAACTCACCATGTAGCCCAGGCTGGCCTCACACTCTCAGTAATCCTCCTGCCTTAGCCTCCCGAATGCTGAGATTGCAGGAGTCTGCCATCACACCTGGCTCCTGCAAGCCTTTTGAGAGAACCAAATAAAGTAAAAGCTGCATTTCACTGGAGACTGTTTATGAAGCAAGTTAGTTTTCATTATCACAAAATTCTTAGAACTATGGCTCCTTGATCAGCATTCAATGGGATTTTTACTTATATTTTCAATTTGCCTTCAATTATGTTTATTATAGCTGTCCTAGTTTATAACTTAGGTTATTTAAACAACTAAGATACAGACTGAATTTAATTTCCCTAATATAAAGGATCCCTTTGAGCAGAATTAAATTTATAGCTATGTTGGCTTCCATACTAGAATGTCACCATTGAAGCCAATGTGATGCCATTATTATTTTTTAAAAATGAACTATAAAGTCTTATGTAAGTATAAAGTATGCAAATATTAGCTGATACTTCACTGATGTGCCACAGATTTGAAAGTTTTTCTCTAAGGCCTCAAATTTGATAGTAATTTCATATATAGTAGTAAATGTTTCCCCATAGTACAAAGAGGTGGCTTACATGTTTTTTCTTTCTGAATAAGTCATAAGGGAATCTTCTAAATGAAACAGATGAACTCCGATAAACTTTGTCCAATGTCTGATTTGAGCATGAGAATGCATTTTATTTACTTGAACCTACATAGAAATCAAGGACCTAGTAATCCAGTGATGAATTAATACCTTTTCCTTCTTAACCTTGACCTCCAGACAAAACTACCATCATAATACTGAATTTTAGTTTATTTTTACTTCAATGTATCTTATTAAAAAGAAATTGAAATGGCATCACACTGTAAGACTTGTCTTGTAATTTGCTTTATATTTTATTAAAATATATCTTAAGTTTTTTTATTATTAAAAATCTTCTATAGCATAATTTAAATAATTATAAGAGCTCCACTATATAATCATATTATACATGTTTACCTCCAATATGAATATATTGCAGTTGTAAAAAATGGTATAATACCACAAATAAAAATGGCTCACTTTACTCATAATCCTAAACCTCATCTTCTCCAGATTTAATTATCAGTCTTCAAATTCACAGATTTGACATTATGTATATAATTATGTTCATTTGCATTAACAAAGTTTTTTCTTCAAAAAATAAATATTTAATACTTATTGGATATAATTAGAAATATTTGTCATATATGGTATAAATTATTTATATGTGGTATAAAAATAATCCAACTAATGAGATATGTGTATCCAATCATGTAGTTCTAGGGCCGGGGATTTAGCTCAGTGGTGCCACTGCTTGCCTAGTAAGCACAAGGTCCTGAGTTCGATCCCTAGTACCAAAAAAAAAAAATCATGTAGTTCTAGAAATAGATTATTGATATTCTGAAAACTAGTTTCTAGTCTGCCCTAATTGCCTTCTCTCTGGCCCCCAATCATTATCTATGTCTAAAATTTGCTGTAAATAATTCACAAGCTTTGGTTTATAATATTATGACACACATGTATATCCCTGGAAAAACATTTTTAAAGTTCATATGATTTCACTATGAGAGAGGTGGAAAAATGTTTTCAAAATGTTCTTGATTAGAATCTTGCCTTTAACAAGTAAGTCTTCCATTCACTTGGAAATGACTTTTGTGTATGATATGTAATAAGGGTTGAGTTTTATTTTTCTCAAATATATAACAACCAGTACTAACATCATTGAATGTCAAGTTAATTTTTGTCAATCTCTGGAAGGCACAGCTCCTAGAAGACTGCAGAGATCTGCTCAGTGAAGGTTTCAGGAGAAAAGGGCCCTGCAGTTGGAGTGGCTTTGGTGCAGCAGAAGACATCAGCACAGCCTGCTACTTGGTGTTCCTGAAGGATGGGATGCTGCTACAAGCTGGGCTTTCAATGGCACAAGCCATCTGCAGAAGCTCTTCTCAGACCCTTTGCACAGTTATCACAGAGATGCCATCATTTTTCCTGTGGTAGATGTAATAGTCCATTAGAAATTTAAGTAACATTTATATTGCAATAAATTGTCAAATTACTCTGAAATAAGTTCTTTGCAGAAGTAAATAGTTTGGATGAAATCATGCTGTAGAAGAGTGTGTCATCAATACTTGTGAATAATGTCTTCCTGAGAAGCTGGAAACATGTAGAAGGAAGACATGACAAACACATGAGGCAGATGCTAGATAAAGAGAGACACTAGATACATCATCATCCCAAGGAATACCAAGGATTGCCAAAGTTGGGAGAGGTATAAAACAGATCCTTCATAAGTAAAAGCCTCCAGGGATACATAGCTTTGTGGATGCCTTGATTTTAGACTTCTATTCTTCAGAACTAGAAAAGAACAAATTTCTTTTATTTTAAGTCACCAAATTGGTGGTACTTCATTACAGTAGCCATTGAAAACACAACCTAATCTGTGACATGGACAATATCAACCCATTCCAAGAGATAATATGAGGATTAAATAGAACAATGTGTGTAAAATATTTTACCTTGTTTTTCCAGAATAAGAGCTTGATGAATATTACCTTTTTGGATTTGATTTTCAAATATCTTCTGTCTGTGACAGTCTCTGATCTTTTTCTTTACAGTGTACATATGTATACATATTAACAACATATACATATCCAGATCTCTGAACATACATTTCATGCATTTCACTGACTCAAATTGCCCTTCATTCAGATTTCATTCCAGCCTTCCAGCTATTAACTCACTAAGATTTTCACACAGTTTTTTTGAAATTGTGCTCATCTGAGAGCTTCTCAGTTTCAAAACAGATTTCATGAAATGGAACATTAAGGTTTTACCTTTAAATAGGTGAAAAGACACTCTTCAATTTATAGGAAAGTTCCCAAAATACTATATTTTGGTGATGGGAAAAAGTTCTATCAATGGGAATGGGAAAAAATAACAATAAAGATATATTATGTAAAGGTACAAATCTCCAATAATGAATGTATTGTATATCTAAAATGTACCAATAAAATTAATTTAAAAATTAGTTAATGCATTCTGGGCTATTTTTCATTACAAAAACCACCCCCCCACTCAACCCCCAGAAAACTTCATCATACATTTTTTTTCAGGAAATAAACAGAGGATGACCACTACAGTGGTTTGCACTATGGACTGCTCACTTAGGACCAGAGTGAAAGAAACAATCTCACTACATGTCATGAGTTTAACCAGAAATTTAGTTTGGCCATTTGAACCAAAATGGGAAGAAAGGGATGGAGTACTATAAGAAAAGCTAAATTTAGTCTCCTAAACTCTAATATATTAAAGTTCTTCTGAATCAAAAATGAAAGCTTGATTTGAAATAATGTCTAACATAAATATAGACAGTGAATGGACATTAGGACTGAATGACATTATTTTTAGAAAGTGGCTTTTTCTTCCTTTTGTCTCATTTTGGATTTTAGTTGGCAAAGCATAAAGAAAATTCTGTGTGCTGTTGTGTGGCATAGGGAATTCTGAATATTCCACCTCTTTTAATATGTTTTGATACTTTTAGAATAATTTTGCATTTAGTATATGAATAAAAATAATATCATAGTGATTTAAAGATGATAGTTTGCTTATATTTGGACTGAAATCAAATAGGGAAAACATTAGGAAAAAACCATCTTTTTAGCAATATGTTCTGCATCACATGTAGATGTTTTTCCCTTTTAAAACCTCAATATATAGCTCAATTTACATAGGATTCATTTTAGGTGAATCTAGAAACATGCTCCTATTATACTTTAAAGAATCAGATCAATTAATGTTCATGAACTATCTTTTGAAGGATAGTGGAATAAAACACTTTTGTAATTGTAGAAGTCCCTTGAAAACTCATTTATTCATTAGCTTATTTGTATGTTTATATATAATTTTATTGCACACTAATGATAGAAGCTACAATAAGTACCGGAATATAAGTAGGGAAAGGAAGAGATAAAATAAAAATGAAATAAGCAAAATAAAAATGGTTATGTGTGATTTGGAGGAAAATAAATTTGAGGAGGAGGATGAGGAGTCTAAAAGTATGCTGCAATTTTTAAAATAATGGTCAGGGAAGGCCCTACTGAGAGACACCTTTTGAGCTAATACTAGAAAGTGTGGAGTATGTATTCATATGAAGTTATAAGATTTGTAAATCTTAATTATAGAAGAGCAGCTAAGGTTAGAGATGATTGACATTAAACTGTTTAGAGAAACTTATTAATTTCTTGTTTTTAATAATATTATGTTTATTTACAAAAGATTCTGAAACTCTAGACCAACAATAAAATCATTATTTAATCCTGAAATTTCTACTTTACCAGTCTTTATTTGTTCTGGAACCGGTTATGATAATTTTGCCAAGGCTTTAATCAAAATCCATTTAGATATATCGAGGTAATTGTAACCTCAGCTATCAAATGTATAACTGTTTTGTGGTTTGAAGTTAAGTCTATATTTTATCATCTTAGGAACACTATATACTGCTCTGGTTCACTGAAAAGGGCAGGAACCATGAACACTCTATTACTACTGCAACTTCAGAAACTATATCTGCAGAATAAAAGATTAAGTGGTTTTTACAAAGACATTTTTGGTTCTAATGTTCTATAAATACATGCTGTTTATTTTAATTCTTTTGTGGAGCATTTAAAATTGTGAATACATTGTTTGACTCACCAGATTTTCTGCAAACATGTTTCTTTGCCATTATCAGTAATGGATATTTTTATGACTTTTATTCATAGAACTCTCATTGAGAAAATGTATTTACCAATTTGTGTATTCAGAAAAAAATGCTGTTTAAAATGAGCTTAGACTATTTTCATGAAATGTTTATGAGATTTTGTCTTGTTTGCTTTGATGTTTAAGGTAGAATTAATAGAAACCTAATCTGTTTTGGCACATATACATTCATTAAATCTAGAAAGATTTTAAACTCCTGAGGTCTTGAAAGTATTATCTTTTGGTTTATTCTGGTTTTTATCATTTTTGAAGCAGTTACCACTTTGTCAATTCCTTAAATCCCACATGGCAGGCAGTAATTTTTGTTTTGTCTGTTTCTTCTTCACCTCACCATTTTTCAAATCTTTGTTGCTCAAAAGTAAGAACATGTACACTTGCTGGGCTTTAGAAGTGCACTTTGTTTCTGACTATTGCCTTTCTTTCAAGTGTTAGCATCAACAAATCAACTGAATGGCCAGATTCTTCTCTAACACTAAGTATCACTGATTGAATCTAGAGAGAGAAGGAATACTTAGGAAAACATAAGTGACTCACCTAGTAGTGTAGTGGCAAGTTATATGCTTCAAAGCCTCCCAGGAAATTTATATTCCTACATGAGTTGAGAAGAAGGAAGCAATGTCAATCAAAACTACTGAATGTAGGAAATTCATTTTACAGATGAGTGCTTAATATGTTCTACCTATTAAAATAAATAGCATATTTTATACATTTTTATCCCCTGTAATAAAAAGTATCAGGAAAAATATTTTTTAAAATTAAATGTAGTGCTAATAGCCCTATTGAATACACTTCAGCAAAGGAATGATTTAAATTTATTTGAAACTCTTTTGTTCACATAACATTTGTGGTGGTAGCCACAGAGTGTGCTTCCTCCAGAATGAATTCCTGAGATGTGGAGCAAATCAGGCGAAGCCCTTTTTAACTAAAATTCTGGCAAACTGAGATGGAGAAGCAGAGATGATGCTTCAGATTTAAAGCCTATATACAAATGAATCTCTGGAGTTTGCAGCCAAAATAGACTTGAAAAACAACTAAGAATGAAAACATAGAATCACCCCTTTGTGATATACATTCTTGAGCATATTCAGAAGGAGAAATATTACAAAGATAAAATAATGAGATGTAAATATGCCATGAGATGATGACAATGGCAGGAAGTAGTATTTGTTAACTCTTTATTGTATGTCAGACACTAGATTCTGCTTTTTCTTTTTCTTCATATATTACTTCATTCAATCCTCACAACAAACTTGTTAGGTGCCATTGTTACCCCGTTTGATGGGGTTTAGAGATGTACAAAACTTCTCATAATTATGCAACTATGAAGTAAATAACCTGGAATTGGAACAAATATAATATGTTTAACATATACAGATATTTATAATTTTTCAGTGAGAGTTTTAGAAAAGTAAAAAAAACAAGAGTAGAATTAATTTATATAAATTAGCACTTGCATTGGAGGCCACAAAGAACAGAATTGATACTGTTAAAAATGTGAACTGGGCCAGGCGTGGTGGTGGGGCAAGGCTGTAATCTCAGCACTTGGGAGACTGAGGCAGGAGGATTGCTGTAAGATGGAGGCCAGTCTGGGCTACACAGTGAAACCCTGTTTAAAAAAATGTGAACTGATGACGTTAAGGACCCCTTGAAGCCATTACTACAAACCAAATAGATAAACTATTAAAGACATGATGATAGATGTAGAAGTCTCATAATGTAAACATAGCTTAAAAATTACATGCACTTCCAAAGAAGAAATTGCAATAGAGACAGAGCATAAAGATACACTTGAGATAGTTTTTCTTAAATGTAAAAATACCTTGCAATGCAAATCAAAAGGACTAGCTAAATTCCAAGAAAAAAATCAATGTTAATATATCTTATTCCATCTTTATAACATTTAGGCTCTACAGATTTGTGTTTTTGTTTTGTTTTACAAAAAACTCCCATAAACAACATGGTATAAAATTCAGACTATCATCCAGATTCATCCTTTCAACACTAAATATCAGGAAATCATGGAGTAACCAGTACTGAATTATGTGTGAGGACAACACACAAGGAGATGTTTTCAGATTCCCATCAGTTCAAGAAATATACTAAATACTCCCTTGAAAAATGGAAAATATACATTAACTCATCAATAGAAGATGCTGTACTTAAATGAATAAGTTATGGAGTGAACATGTAAGGATTTTCTCTCTCTTTTAGAAATCTATTCGAGGGAAATAAAATGTAATGTAGGAAATAATATATATCAAAATACATTCACCACTCTAGTATATGTTATATACAACCTGTGTTTTCCTGAGAATAAGACCTAACAGGAAAATAATCAGCCTTGAAAATTAGAGATCAAAAATGCCAGCCCCAATCAGCCCATCTTTGCTTCACCTGCATCACTACTCTCTTGCTTGGTGGCTACTCTGTAAAGCAGGTAAGGCAAGGATAGGCTGATTGAGGCTGACATTTTTGACCTCTAGTTTTCAAGGTGGATTATTTTCCCACGAGGTCTTATTTTCAAGAAAACAGAAAAACTGGAAACAACCAAAAATTCTCCATTGGAAACTATGAAACATCATTTAATTATCAAAATGATTACTACAAAATGACTTAAATAATGTAGGAAAATCCATTCTCAGTTTTCATTTTGTGTAATCTGTTATGTAAAGATAAATACATTGAGGAATTATTGAAGGAAAATAGTTGATTTTAGTTAGGATTTTGGTGGAGGGATAATGGATAATATTCAATTACTTCTTTATATTTTTTCATTCTTTGTAAAAATTTTGCAATAAACATGTAAGACAATACAGAACAATGGAAAACTAGGCCATATGGGATAGAGAGTTGATCTTTTCAAAATTTAGGATTTATTTTAGGAAACCAGATATCTATTGATTGACAAGATTGACATCACATTGAAACTTTTTCAAAAAACCTGAGAGTGTAAATCATATAAATATTCCATAGGTTGCAGGTCACATGTTCAGAAATCTTTGCAGTAAAGTTAGCTTTGGCCTCAAAACTTGGAAGAAATGTTCTTCTTTTGAAATATTTGCTATTTTTCACCCTCCAAGCTTCTTTTTTTTTTCTTTTAACTGAACTGGAACTTTTGCTACAGTTTCTTCAAACCTTGCAATTTCCTCAAGCCATTTGTAGGCTAACATCTCAAGTAACACTGAAATTTTTAATAGGTAACTTCATAGTACGTTTCTCAAAGGTAAAATGTGCTTTTATCCAAAGTCATTGGAATAGATCCACTTTTGGCAGACTCTTTCCTCTCAGTGATATTTATATAACAGAAAATTTTGCTGTTTTATGCAGAAATACTTTTCAAATGGACCAGTATGCTCCTTTTCCTAAAATACTTATGTAAAAATTATCATTTTAATAAAATACTCCAATGTATCTGCTTTTCCCAGAAATGCTGAAAAGGATTTATGGAAATAATGCACCATCATTCCAATCTGATTCTGCATCTCAAAGATTCATAAAATATAATGACTAGGTAGAGGTCAGCAGCAAAGAAAACTAAATATTGATTTGATTAGTTCTTTATGTTGTACCAGTATTTTTGAATATCTTTCAATAATTTCTGATTCTATTATTTATGTGAACTTTTTCTTTGTATTTCTTCCTTCATACTACCTTTGTACCAAATAACTTTTTTCCTTCTTATGTGATTCAAAGGAAATGTCTGGTTTTGTACTTGACTGGTAAATGTTACATTTCTCTTCTGTTATATTCTCCTTAACTTCATATCTTTCCTTTCCTCCTGAAACCAGCAATTCCATGTGCTAGCAGCTAAGAAAAACACTGAAATAATGACTTGGTGCTTTTAAGAAAGCCAATTGTCGATTTATTCATTGTCAAATTAAGGCAATTAATTTATGGTGCTATGTAATTTGTTTACACATATGTCATGCTAAAACAAAAACAAAAAGCAGAGCAAAACTAGTCACACAAGAAAGTCTTTCTGAGGGATGAGTACTATTTATTTTTAAATACTTGTTTTATTGTCCATGAAAGTAGTAAATTAGTATCAGCTATTTTTGGAGTTTTTTCAGACCAAAATCTCAACATTATTACCAGTCATAGAAGTCCTGTGTTTTGGATAACCCTGAAACTTAAAGTTGTTATTGAGGTTGTTTGCTTTATTGAGGCAGAAGAGCGGCTAAATTTGAGCACTCAGGAGCCAAGTTGCTCAGTTTCAGTTTTTTTTCCACACTTATGGTTGTCTAAACTTGGGCTAATTATGTATCATTCCATCCACGTTTTGTCTATTATAAAATGAAGATAATAATAGTATCCACTTTATGGTTAATTAATGTAGGGGACTTAGAAGAGTGTCTGGCACACAGTAGATTATGTGTTTGATGTTAAAAATTAATTATTATTAAAATCAGGATTCTCCTAGAATGTCCTAGGAAATAAAATGGGAGTTATTACTTTAATTAATGAAATCTACAAAAGTGCTTGTTGGGAAAGATAATATTCAAGCTTTATATTGGCAGTCATATGAAATTTAATACTGCAATTACAATAGCTAACATTTTACTTTGTACCAGCTAATTGCCACTTATTTTTGTTTTTTCTTCCTTTTACAGAAGTGTTTTGATTTATTTACATTAAACTGATTCACATCCTTCAAACACAAATTTATATCATGATTTATATCAAGATCACTCCTCTCAGAGGTGGGGCTTTTGAAAGGTGACTGAATCCTGAGGAAGATAGAGCTGACTTGCTGTCAGGAGGTGGGGTCTAGTCTGAAGAGGAAAGTCACCACTGCACATGACCTAGAAAGGTATATCTCGATTTTTGGCTTTTCTATTTTCTCTGTTTCCTGGCCACAGTGGTGTGTGTGACTTTCCTCAGGAAAGGTCCTCTGCCATGCTGTTTCTTCCTTGGAGCCAGCTGACCATAGAGTGAAAGGTGAGCCAAAATAACCCTCTCCACCTTTAAATTATGGGTGTCTAGTATTGTGTCAGTGATGAGAAAGTGATTAAGACAACTTAAAATAGGCAGAATTAGACAGCAGGTTTAATAACATCTATACTGTACCTGGAATTTGCTAGCACTTCAAATCAGCTGCACTAAAGGCTACTCTGGAAAATATTTAGGAGAACATTATCTTTCTGGGAATATCTAGTTATATGTAAACAGGATATTTGAGTTATGCCTTTGGCTAGCTGATTGGTGTGTAGGAAGAGTGTATAAAGTGCACATATATCTAGAGCAGATCTTTAAACTTATTATCCTATCTTTAGTTCATAAAGATAAAGAATAAATCATTTGGGATCTCTGAGGTGAAAATGTCCAGAATGGAACTGCATTGCTACACTGAAAAATTAGATCAACAGTCCTGATGTTCCTTGGCTATCTCTTGTTATAAGACAGTTCTAACAGCAATTCTGTGAATTTATTTATTCTTATTTATTTATTTATTTATTTATTTATTTATTGGTACCGGAGATCAAACTCGGGTCCTTGCACTTGCACAGCAGGCGGCAAAACCACTGAGCTAAATCCCTAGCGCATGAATTTATTTTTTTATGTTTATATGTGCTCAGCATATATATATGTATAACAATCTACTATGTAAGCTAGTATATAAAATTTTAATATCCCATTTTATACAGTATAATCTCCGATATATATATAGAAGCTTACCTAGTAGATTACATTATACTGTATATGAGTGGAATATTAAATTTTTAGATCTTCTACATTTATTTATTATTATTTTGTTTGTTTATTTATTTATTTATTTATTTATTTATTTATTTTTGGTACCAGGGATCGAACTCGGGTCCTTGTGCTTGCGCAGCAGGTGGCGAAACCACTAAGTTAAATCCCCGGCCTAAATCTTCTACTTTTAATTTGTATTTATATTTTAATTTCTACACTGTTTAATTTTTTTCCCTTATTGACATATTGCACCTAAGCTTGGCTGTTTGTATTTGGAAACTTTCAGTAAATATGTGTGTTTTGTTACTAAAATGTTTTTAAGGTCTAAGAATTATTCAATTTGGTTTGAGACAAAGTCTGTTTCACCCATGATCTAGCAAAGGGGAAAAGAAGAAAGAATTAAAAAGAAATCAAGGTGGTTCTTATTAGAAATATAGTAGAACATTTCTCCATTAGCGATTTCTTATTTCATTTAACCAATATGAAAAAAAAATGTTCGAAAAATGAGTTGCAAACCCTAGAGCCTGTCCTCAATAACAGCTCATGGCAAACGTTATTGTGACATTTTGTTGTGGCAAAGTGGAACAGCTCGTTGCTATAGCCAAGTGCTAAAGTTCTGAGGCACAGCCCAATGTTACAGCTCAGTGTTGCAGCTACTGCAATTTGTTTTTTTTCCCCATTGTTTATTGGTACATTTTAGGTATAAAATACAGTTACATTCATCATTGGGATCTTGTACCATTACATGAGTCTCTTGGTTCTTATTTTTTTCCCCTTCC
>NW_004624799.1:14041639-14055618 GCF_000247695.1 Heterocephalus glaber | reverse complement strand
TTATGGATTCCATTTGTTTCTTATGTTGGGATTCTATCATATTCCTCGGGTCCTCTATTTTTTATCTGTGTCTTCTCTAGATTTATTAATCATGTCTTGCACCACGAGCAAAATCTTTGCTGTTATCTGAGTAATTATTTCTGATTTCATTTTTCCAAGATCCTCTTTTGTTGCCAGTTCAGAGAGTCCAGGTGGTTGAATATCAGAGTGTTCCATCTTGTTTCCTTTTGGGGTTGCTGTAGGCTATCCAGAAGTCTGTTTTTGAGGCTTGTTTATGTGTCTTCTCATTTCCATGGTGGAGGGGCGTGCTTCTGGCACCCACGTGGCTCATCTTCTCTTCCCTAGGAGCTTGGGATGGTAGCGGGGGAGCTTCCTTCTGGGTGCTGGGACCGGCTCAGCTTCTCTGCCCTAGGAGCCTGGGATGGAGGTGGGGAGCTTCTTTCGGGGTGCTGGGACCAGCTGAGCTTCACTGACACACAGAGTAATATTTATTTCCACACTCTCTGCCTACTTGTGTTCTGGTCATTCCATGATTTTTCCCCCTTCTTCATTGCTTAGTCCAACACAAATGGTTTCCTTTCAACACACAGTTCTGCTCATTATTTAAGATGGAAATAAGGCTAGAAAGGCATTTTTCATGTTATTTCTAGGATACCTCAAATTCAGCTTTGCCTCTAGGCCAAGTCCTATGGAAAACCCAATCAAAACTTCTGGAAAACTTAACCATTGTCTTCAGTACAAGAAGTTTTAGATTCTGTAGCCTGTTTACCATCTTCTCCAGTGAATAGCAAATTGGTTGGACTGGATTGCCAATATAAGACTATTGTAGCAACAAAATTTATGGAATGACTCAACCATAATTACAAAGAAAAGCCAACATAGCAATAAAGCAATTTCAAAGAGTATTTCTCATTTCACCCAAATTTTTTATTCTGGGAAAATGGTCATTCTAAACCCAAGAATGATCACCAGTGGCAGGAGACAAACAACAGACTGTTGATGCGTTCCTTAAAAAGTTAATCTCTTCCCAGGAAAGCATGATTCTATACTATAAAAATGCATCCTAAAATTTTATGGGAATAAAAGTCTCCCAAGAATGATGAGAATGTTCAATGTGTTCTCACAATTAACTGTGCTGAGATGTATAGATATGCCTGTTTTAGAAATATGAAAAAAAAAGCTAGACTTGAGGAACAATTCTAATATTGGAAGCTTTGCAGTCTTCAAACTTCCCAATCTTCACAATTTTTCACAATCTTCAAACTTCTGCTGGTGTTGAGACTTCCAGGACAAAGAATTAGAAAAAGTAGTGTAGTTTGGTGTTTGAAGGTATGGATTTTAGTCAGACAGCAGAACACTAATTCAAGTCAACAATGTTCTTTTACTTTTTATTTGAGTGTTCCTTGAATTCTTTATTGAAATCTTTTTATTGCATTTTTAATTTTAAAATATTTAATCAAAAAAGATTGTACACATTCAAGGTGTGCAATGTGATGGTCTGACATGTTTATATGTTGTATAATGATTACCACAATCAAATTAATACATCCACCACCACCCATGCAGGAGTTTAGATCCTTAGAACTGTTTATCTTTTCATTGAAACTTTGAACCTGTTGGTGAACATCTCCCTGTTCCTCCCACTCCTTTTGTTCTCCAGCCTCTGGGAACCATCTTTCTGCTTTCTGCTTCTATCAGTTAGAGATTTAGATTCTGCATATAAGTGAGACTGTACAGTGTTTGTTTTTCTACATATGGCTTATTTTGTTTAGTATAATAGCTTCCAGGTTCATCCATATTGTGATTAGATTATGAGGGCATTATAGCTTACTTTCTGTTAGGAGGAGGTGTCTGGTTGGAAGAGGTAAGTCACCGTGAGTGAGGCCTAGAAAGGTTTATATTCCATCTTGGCTCCTCCATTTGCTCTCTGCTTCTTGGATGTCATGAGCAGCTATTCCTCTGCCATGCCCCCATGCCATGCTATCCTGTGTCAAAACCAGATGACTCTGGACTGACACATGATCCAAAATAAACCATCCTTCATTTTTTATGTTGGTGTTGGGTACAAAAACAAAGTGATTAAAACATATATTTAGTTTCTAAGGTTGTCAGAATCATCCTAAAATTGCCTTACTTCCCCCTTTCCATATTTATTTCTCCAGACTTCTTATATATTTGTCATGACTCCATTTGTTATGCAACTAATTTGATGATAGTTAATAAGGAAAGCAGTTTCTAAACCCTCCCAGGATATAGGCATCTTCAGCAGAATTGGTTTCTCTTTGTTTTAAAGGAGTGCTAATGGGAGAGCTGGATCTTTATAACAGGTATGGAACTATTAGGAAATAGAGACATGTTGGAGCATATATTTTAGTATGTAAATGGTATTTCCTATTCTTTTGTCTTGGAATCCACATACAGAAAAAAGTGTGCAGCCCCAATTTTTGACCTGCCTAGACTTTAAGCACAAAAAATGAATTTTTTATTAAATTTAGGGAACACTTAACTTATAGTCATGAGAAAATTTCAAGGTACAAAAATATTAAAGGAAGTTTGCCATTTTTCTGAGTCAATGTTTTGTAAATCTCTGAGTGACATATGAAGAGGAAAAGGAGAAGAGAATGTGTTTTATGAATTGTCCTCAGATTTCTCTGTCTTTTAGGGTCAATTTCTTTTTACAGGTCCTTCCTCCTTTATCATATTATACATGGGGTTTACAGGTTTCTTTTCTCATACCACTATTCTTCTTACCAAACACTCTGGAGTGATTTCCTTTTCTGGAATATCCATAACAACCTACTTTCCCCTTGCAAACATTTCCTCTTGTACTCATATTGTCAGCTCCATAGGACAGTTTTATGTTTCTTCCTGTGAGTTTTATGGACTTCACAACCTCAGTGCATATAAAATTAAAACCTTCCTCATGCCCAGTCAGCAAAATAATCTGTCCTGCCACTGTCCATCTAGTCCTCAGCTTAAAGTCATCTACAGTTCTTTCCCTTTTTTCGGTTCCCACACCTACTAGAACTTGACAATTTTGTTACTTTTTTCTTGAATCTGTCTCTTCTAGCCTATATCTTACTTCAGTGTATTATATTATGCTAAAATATTTTTTGGTAGAATTCTAACTAGCTCCAGCCACAGAGCCACAAAATGGTGGGTCTGAAATATAAATTTTCTTTCTCCCACTGTCTTAGAGGTGCCTCCCATTTGCCAGAAGGCAAGTGAGATCCTTCATAAGGTTCATTCAAATCAGACTCCTGGAACACAGAGTAGGATGAATCAGGGTAGAAAATAGACCTGAAGGGGAAGATGGAAAAAAAAATCTGGCACAACCCATTAGAATGATGATAGAATTTTCCATATTGATATCGACCAGAGAACTCTAAATCTTTCTTAATTTGAATGGTCATAATTATGTCAAAACAGAGCAATATGAACCAAATTGGTCCACTGATAGGTTTTCCCTTGATAACAAATTTCTGGCATCTGTTTTCTTTGACTATAAACTCTTCTGAAAATTGTGGGAATGGCTTTCATGGGTTTACTGTCTCCAATTAAAGATAAAATAATAGACTTGTAAAAAAACCCAAACTCTTAGATTGTAGTTATCTATGAATACAATTACAACAGATGAACTCATGTCTTTCATCTAGTTATGTCATGAATATTTGTACTTGAATTGTCTTGCAGTTGTTTATGAATGTATCAAAACATTGTTCTGCTGGTAATTAACTTATTGCATGGCATGGGGATTTACTTAGAGCTTTTCAGCAAATCTTAACATATCTAGGTAAGAGTCAAGACCTCTGTTAAAAAGGTCATATATAACATGTATAGAATGTAGAGAATACTATTTTGAGTTGAAAGTCATTTGAATGGAAAAATAATTGAAGAAAAAGAACTTTTTATAGGCAAGTATCAATGTCAAGGTCTCAGAAGTAGTTAAGAATAGCTTATTGAAGGTAGGGTGGAAAATTCCAATGTGAATAGCTAGTTTGGAAAAAGATCAGTGATAGACAAATTAGGTAGGAGGACACATCTACCTAAAACAGTGTCATCCATATTGCTATCTGTATTATGTTCTTCTCTAGCTATCAAACAAAAGAGCAAAGATTATACATTTGAAAAAATGCTGATGTGATAAGTATACAGTGACTCAGAAAAAGATCTTCCTTGGGCATGGAAGGGATTTCCTTGAGGTCTAGAACAGGTCCATTTGCTTAATTTCTATGAAATGGATAATATTTGATATTTACACATAAAACAGATCATTAAGGAAAGTATGTTAGACTGATTATAGATAGGTATGAAAAGTAAGATTAAAAATAGAGATTGGAATAAGTTGGTTTGGGGATTGATAAAGTAAGGAGAAAACACAAATATGACCACCATAAGGAACAATGTAAAAAGGGGTAAATAAATATTCCTAAGAATTTCATGATATATCTGGGCCTCCTTTTTGGAAAATGTGGCACATAAAACATATTTTTGGGGGTGTAACCAAACAATGGAAAAGCTTTGAACAATAGTTACTACTGTCAACCCCTGCATGTCCTTGTGACCTGGAAAAAATCTATGCATTTGGTTGATGCTTGCTCCCTTATTTGTGAAGACTAGAGCTGGGATAAATAACTCAAAGGATTTCCTTTAGTGCTAAATTTATATTGTACTAAGTAACCCTGTTTCCCCAGCTGTCCTTAATCTTTCATTCGTTTGATGACAGTCAACTCACAAATAATATGCTTGTAAGTACACAATTCTCAAGTGTAGAGCTTGGTGAATTTTTACATACATCTGTGTAATCACCACCTAGATCAAGACATGGAGTATTTTAAACACCTCAGGAGATTTCCTTGTGTCCCTTCTGTCAATACTTTCCTGCCTTTCTCACCTCCACCTGATTTAATGTCCATCCTAGTAGCTGAGATTTTTCATGCTCTTGAATTTTATGTATATAGGATCATATGATTTTCAAAAACATTGTTCTTTAATTATTAGTGCTATTCCAAATAAATAACCTTAACTGTAACTGGTACTAATTGCCTCAGTTTGGTATTAAATAGCTTTATGTGTCCTTTAAATTTTATCCAAGTTAGGTGATAAACTGTAATTTTTACTTAGTGAACCAAAAACAAATTGTTTTCTCCAGGTGGATGCACTCTTTTCTCTCAAATATGACTGTTTAGTTCTCACTCAAATTTGAAGATATGCCCCAATTCTCCTGCCTCTGTGAAATATGTTTTCAAATTCTTCCACTCCACATTCTTGCCTTGCTTTCTGACCTCTGTAAAACTTTGTTCATACTAAACATAGACATTAATCATACAGTGCTTCATATTATTTAATATTTCACATACTTAAAGTGTCTTTTTTCTTAAAAATTGCACATGCCAATGAAAAGACAGCTTCATTTGTTATTGTTTTGAAATCCAAGAATAATAGAAATTTATACATGCATGCTAAGTGTTCAGAACTTTTCATCTTAACTAGGCTTTTCAATCTTATATTCTCTTTCAAAGGACTATTTTTATATGGAAATACTACATTTTCATTAACACTGTTCTGGTTTTAGAATTAAGCTGGTGAAATTT
Source organism: Heterocephalus glaber (assembly GCF_000247695.1). The sequence goes on along the minus strand of NW_004624799.1, from coordinate 14,050,024 downwards.
GTTTAAATACTTATCTCAGAAAAGTTCTAAGAGTCACATCTTCCAGATGATCAGGTAAAGAAATAACTTTCTCTCTTCCAGTGTATCTGTTGGTTTTAATCCATGCTACCAGCAGGAATTTCCATATATTCTGATATAACAATTATCAGATTCCTATTAATGACCAAAAGTAATAATATTTGTGTGTATGTGTGTATGTGTATGTACTGCCATCACTTCTGTGAACAATTTTTTTTATGTCATCTGCACTCTCTCCTGTTTCTTCATTGACTCCAATCAGACTTATGATATTCTTTTTTCCATTGTCTAGCAGCTGCTGGATTGATTTCTCATGGTCCCTTACAATTTTAAAGCAATTTTTCTTTTCCTGGTCACTAATTGCAATCTTATCTTATATATCTGAAATTGTCTTCACATTGCGTTATTCTGCTGCATAGATTTTCAATGAAGTTTTTAGTCTCCTGAGAATCTGTTTGCATCTGTTTTATGGATTCCAATTTGTTTCTTATGTTGGGATTCCATTATGTTCCTCAGCTCCTCTCTAGATTTATTAATCATATCTTGCACTATGGGCACACTCTCTGCTGTTATGTGAGAAATTATTTCTTATTTCATTTTTTTCAGATCCTCTTTCGTTAATAGCTCAGGGAGTCCAGGTGGTTGAGTATCACGGTGTTCTGTCTCGTTTCCCTTTGGGGTTGCTGTAGATGATCTGGAAGTCTGGTTCTGAGGTTTGTTTATGTGTCTTTTCATTTTGACATTGGGTGGGGGGAGTGATGGTGGCTGCCATGCAGATCACTTCCTCTGAGCTGGGAGCTGTGGCACGCCTACCCAGAAGCCTCCTCTGTTCTGGGAGTTGTGGCATGCCTTGTGTGTGTGTACTGCATTATGTTTGTGCCCGATGGACTAAATACCAGTTAATGAGAATGACATGAAATATTACTGTCTGAACAGGGTAGTTTTCTTTAAAGAATTCTTCAGTAAATCCTTGAAAAAATTAAAAGTAAAATATTAGAAGGAATATCAAAGCATGTCTTTTTCCAAGTGACTTAGAGCTACATACTCAAAGAAATGAGACATTTATTTGCATCCTAGACTCTGGTACCACATATAATTTTGCAGAAATATTTCTAAAAGATTAGGCCAACACATATTAAAATTAATGCAAAGTCATTCTTTTGAAGATTGTAATAAAAATGAGTAACAATCTTAACTTCATATATTTTAAAAGTACTGACCATTTAAATCAAGCCTTCAGACTGGAAGTCCCATTTGACTCCACTATTCCACTGTTGGGGATATTCCCCAAAGAATTAAAAGAATCATACCACAGTGATATATGTGCACCCATGTTCATAGCAGCACAGTTCGTGATATCTAAAACTTGGAAACAGCCCAAATGCCCATCAACTGGAGACTGGATAAAGAAAATGTGGTTTTTTAATAAAATGGAGTACTACTCAGCCATAAAAAATGAGAAATTAGAGACATTTATAGCTAAATGGATGTACATTGAGGCGATACTCTTAAGTGAAATAAAAAGGACACACATGTATAAATACCAAATAGTTTCTCTGGTGTGAGAAACTGAAAGTGTAAATAAGGACTAAAACATATAATAGGTAATATGAAATAGGAAGAAAAGGGGCAAAGGGGAAGGAAGTGGGAAGGCTAGGGGAAAGGAAAGAAGGGAATGGAATTAGTATGAGAAAATGGAAAAATAGGAGCAAAATCTTTGTAAATAGGGAGGAATGGAGGGGTTGAAGGGAGGACTGGGCAGGGGTGAAAGATGGGAACCAAGAGAGATTATGTAAAGGTGCAAATTTCCAATGATGAATGTCATTATATTGTATACCTAAAATGTACCAATGATTAGAATGAATAATCGATAATGTAAAATAGGAAGAAAAGGTCCAAAGGGGTGGGGGTAGTGGACGGGGCAGGGGAAAAGAAAGAAGGGAAAGGAAAAATGATGAGAAATGAAAAAATGGAAATAAAGTCTTTGTAAATAGGGAAGGGTGGAGGGGGTGAAGGGAGGGCAGGGGAATGGGGAAAAAATAAGAACCAAGATGCATTATATAAAGGTACAAGTTCCCAATGAGAAATGTAAATATATTGTATACCTAAAATGTACCAATAAAAGAATTTAAGAAAAAAAATAAATAAATCAAGGCTTCAAATGCAGAGCTGGAGAGGAAGGGGCACATCCTTGCCCCCATTTACTGCTGTAGTTATAGCCTGGGTGCAAACTATGTCATGGACCTTCTCCTGCATCAGCCTTATGCTCAAGTTAGCATATCATTATTTATAAAAACCACAAACAACAATGAAAACTTTTCATGAACTCCCTGGTTAATGTAGTTTCCCTGAAAAACTAATTAATTCTGACATAATACCCTGTTTTTCTCTTGTGTTCTAATTCTTGAATATTTATACAGAAATTTTGGTCATACATTGGTAATGATGTAGATTTATGGAGGTTTATAAGACAATTCATACAAAAAGGTTTTTTTTTTCTTCCTTTCTGGAATCCTCTTGGCAGAACGTCCAAAACTCAGCCACTAATAGAATATAAACATAGAGTAGTTATGTTTCTATTTCTAGAGAAAAGAGTGGTGACTATAGTACTTAACACATGGGGGTGGCTGGATTTTACTGCTTCCAAGATGGCAAAATATACTTATTCACAACTGTTTAGAGTCATGTTCATTCAGAGTTTATCTTGGTGTTTTGTAATAGCATAGATGGCTTTTGGGAATGTGATTTACATACTCAGCCTATATTTTTCAGTTAACTTTTTCCAACTTACATTTGGAGAAATTCATTTTGGGTCCTAAGAACGTTCTGGAAAAATGAAATAAATAGGTGTAGAGCAAATACATGAAACTTCTAGATATTCTTTTTGTTAAACATGCTAACAAAATTTTAATAGTTCTTTCTTCAAAATGTTTAGCATTTGCTTCCTATTATATTCACTAGGCAACAATATTAAAATTGGAGTTGGACTTCATTTTGATATTTTTACAATGCAAATCTTTTGTTTTTAAGTAAGAGAAGAATGTGTCCTAATTTGAAAAGAAAAAAGAGAAACATGTATTAACCTAAATACATAAGTTCAAATTTTATCATTTAAAAAATATTTATTTAAAAAAATTAATTTTCAACTTTTTATCCAAATCTAAAAATAATCATTCCTTCCTTCATGCTTCCTTAATATTTGGAAAGGGAAAAAAATTACTTTTTTTAAATACTAAGGCTTAGAATTCTTTCAACATTCACCAAATATTTACAGAGGTCCTGGTATATCTCAGATGCCTTGTTAAGGCCCAGAGTTTCAGTGCTGAGAAAAACAAATGCAGACTCTGCTCTGGCCTCCTAGAACTTATAAAAATCACACATTTTCTTCATATCCTTTATATCTTACAATGTGATTTATACATTAATTACCTATAAATATCTTTACAATGTAATTGTATATATGCATACATTCTTAATTATATCATATAACTAAGGACTGATTCAAGTATGGAGAGACACAAAATATGCTTTGCTTTTAAGTTTCTACTAGATGAACTAAGTACAAGTTAATGTGAATGATATGAAATATTACTATCTGAATATTTAGGGTAGTTTTCTTTAAATAATTCTTTAGTAAAACCCTTGAAAAATTAAGAGTAAAATATTAAAAGAAATACTAGAAGAAATCCTGCTTTATATAAAACAATTCTATGTGGAATCTCCCAGTGTTCTTGAATGTTTACATTTGATTGCTACCAAATAAATTTACAAGTAATTGCCAGATGTCGTTTGCAAATATTCATAAATAAGACAAAATATTTGTGTATCCAAATTGTATTTTAAGCACACACACACTTTAATCAAAAGCAGACACTAAGATGATAATTAATATACCCCAAAATGCATGAATACAGGACTTTCACAGAATGTACATTTATTAGGTTGAATACCTTCATAGCAAATATAGATGCTTACTACTTAAACTCTGCATGATATTTGCTTTAGAAATTAACACAGGGAAATATCTTAATTTCCATATTATTGGAGTAATTATATGTTATGATCCTTGTCTTCTCAAAACTGTTATTTCGTTTATCATTCATTAGAATTCAACATCTTTAAATTTGTTCTATCTTTCCCAGATAGATTAAAGAACTGGTAGCTGTTGTAGCTCTAAGTCAGTGCTTCTTTCTCAATCTGAAGGTGTTTTATAATCATTGTATCATAGTGAGCCCAAATTAAACTCCAAAATTTCTGTCTCCTACTGATGAGATGATGATCACTAGATTTTATACACACATGCTATGATGCTATGCGATGTACCATCTAAGTAGAAATTGCTCTCTTAGCTACTCGGAATGTTGCTAAAAAAGGTCACTAGCTGTCAAGCCCTCTTTGGAGATGGTGTTACACCCCATGCATGAGACAGCTCTCATCTAAGGGCAGATTAAACAAAATATAGAAACCTATACTGTCTTTTAAAGTGCTTTCTAACCCTTGTGCCTTTGGAAGGTCCCTGATGCTGTTAGTGTTGTTGGGATGGGCTACAGCTCAGCTTCTCTGCTACTATTACAGGTGTTAAATCACGAAAGCTCTCCTAAATAAACATTCTCCCTTAGAGTGCTCTGTCCCAGGAATCCAAGTTTGAATGTGCCCATAGATTCAAAAGTCAATTGTCACAATGACTTGCATCTTGACAGTAAATTCTAGAACTTATCACTTCATTGGAATGTATTCTGGCCAATTAATTGGTGTAAATATTAATGATGATAAAGAATTTTCTTTTTACTAATATTTTTTGATTCCCTGAAACAATAAGCTTCTAAAACATAGCTAGATAGTAATTAAAAAGATAAACAACATAGCAAATAATTCAGCACATTATAAAGATAAATCCATAGAAATCACATTTTCTTCTTGTGAAAGTCTCTGCATTATTTTGACCTGCTGATTTAGCAGCCTGTGGTGTGATTTTAGACAAAGGAAAGATGAAACAGACACTTGGTAATCATGCTGGAACTTCTAAAACAGCTGTTGCTATGGGAGGGATTGTTCCAGTATTTCTTTTGAATTTTACATGAAGACATTTACTCCTTTTTCCACTTCTTCAAATTGCAGAAGTGATTTAGATAGCTCTGATGCACACAATCCCCTTCCCTGTTTAAATACACATCATTGCTCTTTGACATCCATTTGAAGGCATTTCCTTTTCAACAAAGCAAGAAAAAGCCTATGAACTGTAATTGCTCACTGAAAATGTGTTTTTATTATTAGTACAATTTCTCAAATTGTAAAGAATAGAGACTGTGCTTAGGGAGTTAATAAAACAGTATCTCTGTTTTTCAAGCCAGTTTTTCCAGGTGCAGTATCTGCCCCTTTCAAAAAAAATCTATAGTTTCTGAGTAGAATAATCCCTCCACAAGTATCAGTGGTCAAAATCAGAGAGGTAGGGGGGCTCATCCAAGAGAAACATGATTAAAAATTCAGCAAGAGACAGAAATCTGGACTTGTACCAAGCAACATATCATCAGCATGTCTGCCCAAGAGGAAACATTTTCAGGTGTTCTCTTTCCTTTTTCTTCAGAAATGAGCTCAAAGGCAAGTTCCCAGACACTATAACAAATGAACTGCTTTAGGCAAAGAGAAGCATTGATAAATGATGCTATTGGCTAAAGGTAGCTTAGATACCCTGCCTCTTCAAGTCTATGTCAAACCCAGTTTTGACAAATCTCTCTGTAGTTCACATTAGGACTTATCCTGTGCTACCCCTAACTGCACAGGAGTAGGATCAGGTGGACAGGGCAGATGTGGAGAGTAGGGTGAAAGAGTTCTTTTATAAATGACAACTCCTTCTTCTATATATGTGTTTCTAGGTTAGGAAAATGGCAGAATTTCTGAAACTCATTAACTACTTCCTCTTATTCATTTATTTCCCACTTAGCCTCTCTTTTAGGCCTAAAATGGATGCCAAGGTCCTGAAGGCAGCCCGAAAGGGCCAGGAGCCAGCAGAGGGCGCACCGGGAACTCTAAGCCAAAGAGGCTTCCTTCTACCTGTCTGCTGGAAGTGAACAACTCTGCTTCCAATTGAGTTGCTTATTCTCTGACAATGTTACATGGTTTTAGCCAATAATCCACCCCTATGAGGCAGGAACATTTAGAGGTCAGAGACATTGAAAACACAGGGCTCAAGTGTTTTGTGCTAAATGTGTTTACAGGAAAAGGAAAACCTGGTGAGTCATCCTTCTATTTTCTAATGGAAACTACCAAGAATTTGTGTGTGCACTTTGCAACTCGATGCATTTAAATCGACCAAGCATTAAATGTTAATGTGGGTGAAGTGAGAGCAGAGTGCTGCTTACCAGGTAACTATAATTGAGTGAATTCAAAGGTCTCATGAAAAGGTGGGGAATTAGAGGGCGTTTCTCCTCAGTTATTTTAATTTTTATCCACCTGGTTAACAACAGGCACACCATTCAGTATTCAGAAGGGAACCGAGGAAGAGAAAGATTACCCTTATTAGTAATCCTGAATTACAGCAAACTCAGGCCATAGGCCATTAGATCATTTTGAGTGAAATATCCCTAGTACCTAGATTATGCAACATACATATTACTCAATGCTTTTGAGAAAAATAGATACCATAAATTCATATTCTCCCTCCTGTTTTATGAGACAGAGACAAACAAAAAACCCTGGGACTCACAGAGATTAAGTATTTTACCCAAATATATATACACAGTGATGTGGCAGAGCCATTTACTTTTACTTAAACACTAACAACTTTAGCTACGGGTAGAAATACACACTAGAAATAATGCTTCATTTGGGGGAATACACAGATATCTAATATTCACTACATATTATATCCATTAAGCATTTCCTAGCCAATATATAAAAAAGGAAAAATAAATTAGGATCAAATATTCCCTCCTTGAACAGTGGCGGACACTTCAAGAGTAAACTTGTTATTCTTCTCTGTCATTCTCCTTATATTGGGAGTGGTGCATAAATTAATTTAAAATTATAACTTCCACAACTTCACAGAAGCTCTCAACTTGATGTCACCAACAAAATGGGTAAGCTTTCTGTGGATTCCTTTAAGTGATGTAAAGGGCCAGGGATTTAGCTCAGTGGTTCTACCGCCTGCCTCACAAGCACCAGGTCCAGGTACAAAAAAAAAAAATGTACTCTTAAGTGATGTAAGTACTGAACAGAATGAAATCTATTGCTATGTATCGAGAAATCTTCCTCTAGGTTGCTACTCTTTCTTTAATTAGTATTCCTTAACATAAGTTGATATACTGCGAATTTACTTTGGTTGAATCCACTCTTTCTGTGTTGCCTATAAGACAAGACTTGTCAAATGACTTATTATTTTTCTGAGGCAGGAAAGTACAGTACTTAACCATAAATTTTACCCTAACCCTCCTGGGTTTAATTCTAGGCTCAACTGTGTACAGGTAACTGAATATCTTTGAGAAAGTTGCTTAACTTCTCTGTGCTTTAGTTTTCTTATCAGTACAGTGAGGATAAAAATAGTATATACCTTGTGGGGTTTCTGTGTGGATGAGATGTGTTAGTGACACCTGCATATGTGTAGATGGGCATGGTGTCCATAGTCACTACTGCCCATGTGTTTATTGTTATTTTCATAATTATCATCATCTAAAGATCCTCCCCATATGGCTATCCTATCATAGCTTGTTGGTATTTAACCTATATTGACACCCAGTGTCCAATGTTCACTTCAAGGTGCGCTCAAAATGAAGGTCTTGAAGACATTCTAGACCATTTCTACAAATATTTCCTTTTGAAGCAACTCTTTAACAGCAGGTCTTATAAACTGGCTAGGAAATTCTCAAAAGACATAGTATGTAGTGAATATTAGATACCTATTATTGGAAGCTGAGCAAACTCTCAATCACCGGATCAGGGGTATGGCAGCAGGATTAAAAAAAAGACAAGACAAGATCTTAATGCATAAATGGAAGACCTTGTTTAATAAATGATCAAACCTCTTATCTGGCAAAAAACTGTCTCCTGGAGCTTGTCCCTATTTATTGAACATGCAGCTTCTACAAAATGTAAGGGGCAATGTAGAGAACAATGAAGTGGAGAGCACTGATGCGAGCAGATCTTAGCAACAAGGGATGAAACATTCTAGTAAAAACAGCTCGTAGATTAATGGGAAATTTGTTTCTTCCCATGATTATTTTTTGCCTCTATAGGAGTTTTTTAAAATGAATTGTATTGGTACATTTTAGGTATACAATATAATGACATTCATCATTGGAAATTTGCACCTTTACATAGTCTCTCTTGGTTATTTTTCACCCTTGCCCAGCCTTCCCTTCAACCCCTCCATTC
>NW_004624799.1:14018114-14038124 GCF_000247695.1 Heterocephalus glaber | reverse complement strand
CATCTCTTCCTCTTGGATTGTTCCCTTTACAAGGATGTAGTGTCCTTCTTTTTCTCTCTTAATCAGTGTTGGTTTGAAATCGACTTGATCTGCAAAGAGGATTGCTACTCCTACTTTTTTTCAGGTTTCTGTCAGATGGAGTATTGTTTTCCACCCTTTAACTTTCAGACTATAAGTTTCTTTTTGAATTAAGTGTGTTTCTTGTATCCAGCATATTGTTGGATCTTGCTTCTGCCAGTCTATTTCTTTTGATTGGTAAATTGAGATCATTAACATTGATGGTTATAACTGATACATACTGACTTATCATTATCATGACTTTTTCTTTTTGCTGGATTATCCCCCTTTCCTTTAATTTCTTGTCATGCCCAATGCATTCATTCTGCTGGGTTTCCTGGGATTGTCATCCTCATTGTCTTTTCCTAGGATATTGTTTAAAATTTTTTGGAGTGCTGGTTTTGTTTTCATGAAGTTTCTAAGGTTCTCTTTGTCATGAAAGTATCTTATTTCTCCATCAGTTTTGAAAGATAGTTTTGCAGGGTACATCAATCTGGGTTGGAGGCTGTTTTCCTTTAGGGATTGGAATACATCACTCCAAGATCTTCTTGCCTTGACAAGTCTGTTGTGATTCTGATGGGCTTTCCTTTGTATATGATTTGTTTTTCTTCTCTCACTGCTTGTATAATTTTGTTCTTCTGTTGGGTTTCTGGAATCTTAACTATTATTTGCCTATGTGTAGATTTTTTTTTTGATCAAGGCTAGTTGGAGTCCTAAATGCCTCACTTATCTCTATGTCAATTTTTTTTTACCCTACTTGGGAAGTTTTCTGCCATTACTTCTGTGAGCAGTTTTTTAAAATTTCATCTGCACTCTCCCCTGTTTCTTCATTGACTCTAATCAGTCTTATGTTATTCTTTGCATTCTCTAGCAGCTGTTGGATTGATTTCTTGTGGTCCCTTACAATTTTAAAGAATTTTTTCTTTTCCTGGTCACTAATTGCCATCTTATATTCTATATCTGAAATTCTGTCCTCACATTGGTTCATTCTTCTGTGTAAACTTTCAATGGAGTTTTTAATCTCCTGGAAATCTCTTTGCCTTTTTTTATGGATTCAATTTGTTTCCAATGTTGGGATTCCATCATGTTCCTCAGCTCCTCGATTTTTGTTTAATATTTGTCCTCTCTATATTTATTAATCACTTCTTGCACTATGGGCAGATTCTCTGCTGTTTTCCAAGAAATTATTCCTGATTTAATTTTGTCTAGATACTCTTTTGATGCCAGTACAGGGAGTCCAGCTCCTTGAGTATTGGAGTGTTCCATCTCGGTTCCCCTTGGGGTTGCTTTAGGTGATCTGGAAGTCTGGTTTTGAGACTTGTTTAAGTGTCTTCTCATTTCCTGGGGTGGGGATGTGCTTCTGGCACCCTGGAGGCTCACCTCCTGGGTGCAGGGGGTGGCTCTGCTCCTCCTATAAGAGTTTTCTGTAAGAGTCATGCTGCCCCTAGCTGCACTATTGTCTTGTCATCCAAGATGTCATAGCATCACAGATCATTGAGACCTACACTGTGACCAGTGGTGTGGGGAGTTGTTCCTTTCCCACACACCAACTGCTGGCTTTTCAGGCAAGCCATTGTGAGCTAATAGGCAGACTCAGACTTCTAGCATGAAGCGCCAATTTATAAGTTTGCTGCTTGCTCAGGTTGGTCTCCATCAGCCTATGTGTTCTCCCAAATATAGCATTATTTCTTGGGCATACTTATGCCTAAAAAGCAAGTGGCTCTACCACTGCACTGTCTGTACATCCTTGGGTAGGTTACTTAATCTCTGTGAACTCCAGGGATTTTTGTTTCTGCTTCATAAAATAGGAATGAGAATATAAATTTAAAATTTTTATTTTTTCAAAGCCACGATATTGAGTATAGGTATATTGGATAATCTAGGTACTAGAGATACCTAACTCAAAGTGATTAAAAATAAGTCTTTGCTTTGATTATAAGCAAATATAAAATGCATGTATATATTAAGGAACAAAAAGTCCTATAAGAATGTAAAACAGAATAAAGTGCTAATGAGTGGTGTGGAGAAGTGGGTAGCAAATTATAATATCTTTTCTAATAGTGTATGTTGGCATGTATGATAATTATTGAGGTTACATATGTTGTATATACAGTGTGAACCTTTTGACTGATACCAAAAAGTGAGAAACTCTCTTTTTACAACTGTACATTATACTCTTCTCAAGAATCTTCTGTTTGGAGCTCACATCGAATGACATGCTAGGAACAAGGACAGAGGGCTTTTAGAGGACAGTTGCTCCAGAATGTCCCTGTGTAGAAAGCATACCTAATCATGACCTAAGGAAAAAGGCAACTTTCCATATTTTCATAGCTTCAGTATCTCTTCATGAGAAAAGGATGATATTTGTAATTTTTTAGCAATGTATTCTTTCCTGTGAAATTATTCAGACAACACTGGAGCTAATATTATGAGTATTTTTAGATAGAAACTAATTCTCACCTGGGGTCTTCTTAGCAGAAGCATCAGTGGTTTACCAATTTCCTATATTTCTACCCTTTATAACTTTCTCCACAGAAGTTTAGATGCCTTTGGGCCTTCTTAGTTCTTATAGCTTAAGAACACAGTGCTGCTAAAAGACTGTGGTTACTGAAAACAATTTCTAGGATATCTGAGATATTTAATAGAAACTCCAGGAAACTCAGTGGCTTCTGCTTATCACATGCTATCTTAATATGGAAGATGTTTTTCATCTGGCAGAACCCCACATAATACAATAGAATTTATTCTTCAAGAACTGTCAGAGAGGTGCCAAAAGGACTCATAGGCTCAGTTTTGGCCTTAAGTTGCCTAGTTTTAGTTTCTCCAGGGTTCAATTAGTCCATGATTAAATAGACGACCCCAACTGACACTTCCTCTCAGTATTCTTGTGGTGATATCACCCTTTCCTGGGCCACGATTCATTTCCAGTTGAAGAGCTCCAAATGTGTAAACCCACTGTAGAAGTTCGACACAGAGAATGTACATGAACTAAGATCTATTTTCTATATTTTCCTTGTCAATTGGGATTGTCTGAATTTCAAATCCTGTTAATTTTCTTACTCTGGCAGAATTTCTTGTTTCTTTTGTTGATTGATTCTTGATATTAGATGATAGTTTGTATAAGTATTCTTTTTAATTATTTACAAAAATTTCTTTGTTTTTAAGGAATATTCTGGGCTTTCCCTCTAAATTGGTCAATATTATCCAGAACTTGGATATCTGAACAGACCTCCCATGAAGTGCATTCTCCCTGAATTTACTCTTTGAATGTGTGTTATGAAATAGCACATTGGGTCTTTATATTTAACACTAACACTAAACCTGTGTCCACAGAATACTATGTGTATAGTTCAACAGGTGAATTATGTATTTCTGTATTTCATAGAGATTAAAATTCTCTCGTGTAGAGGAAACATGGTAAAACGCTTTTAAGTTTCTTTAAGTTTCAGCAACATGAGAATGAGACATCCTTACCAGCAGGCTGCCTACTCAAATTTAATGTTTTTTATGTGGACTTTCAGAAATGCAAGTGATATGAGAAAGAGTAAACAGTCATCATTTGTTCTTTTCCAGGATCTGATTACATGATAGTTTCTTAGGTATTGTTCAATGTACTGGATGTACTTTTTTGTATAAACACAGATTTCAAAATATCTGTAGATACATATCCTGGGTCAGACATTTTTAGTTTATCCAGAGACTGCATGAACTCATTTTCTCACAAAAAGGCACTGACCAAAAATGTTGTGATAAAAATATGAATAGTCAAATGGACATCCTACCAATTGCCTATCACTCAAGGTACAAAAAAGTTACAGCTAACTGGACCCTTAGGAGATGCAACATGTCTACTAGTACGTGCATACTAGTGGATGTGTACTGTGATACTGGTTGCTTCATTTTAGTGAGTTTCCTATTAACTTCATTGAATTTTTATAACCTACCTCTTCCCTCTTCAGATCTGTCAATTCATTCCATTCAAAACAGTTATTTGGTATTAACTACTAAGTTCCTCCTGTGGTGCTGCAGGAAGGAAATAATGTTTGATTTGGGACTCAGCATTGGTTTCTTGCTAGTCCATTCCAACCAGTGGTATTGAGAGCTAGAGAAATGAAAGACAGAGGTCCCAGGGCATTTTCTTTCCCCCTTTTTTCTAGAATGGATTCAATGAAGATAAGATAAACCAGAAATTCTTGTGCAAGACACTGCTAGCTTCTCCCTTTGTGGGGAAGTGCTTTTGAAAGTCAGGCCTTAGAAGAGAGCCAATGCCTACATCTGTTCCTGGTTATTTTCCCTGAATTTCAACCCAAGAGCCACGTGCCCTGTCGCTTGTTTGCACTCAGAAAAAAATGCTTCTTTCTTTAAAATGTTTAACCTGCAGACTCTACAGTTATAAAATTGCTTATAGGTGGGTACTTTCAAAGTGCAAGCAAATAGCTTAGAAATAGTTTTTGGTAACTTAACCTTTTCTTAAATAGATTACAAATGAAATACTGAAGAAGCTACCTTTAAATTATTTGAATCCTTTATAATATCCAAGACATTTACAAAAGTTCATTCTCCATTTCTCTCTTTTTCCCACCCTGATCTCCTCAAATTCTCTCATTATATTTATTTTTGTAATTGGAGAAATGAACAATTTTCATAATCCTTTAAAATGTCTATGAGAGATAAAAAGAAAAATGTTAATCAAATGGAAGAATTTCTGGAGGGATATTAGTTTCAAGATGAATTATTTCAACATGTGAGGTTTTTTACTAAGCTGCCAAAGAAAATCCACAGAGTATGTCACAAGAATATAATCAGTAGCAAGGCTTAAGTTTTTGGTTTAGCAAAATTTAAGATGGGTGTTTAGATAAACATTTTCTAAGAAGTTGGGTGATTTGGACTAGAATATGTACTTACAATTATAAATTAAACAATAAATTTTGGGAAATGTGACTAGAAGATAATTTAATAATTATTAATCTTTGCCATTAAGAATAACCCATACTATTTGACTGTATTTTGTTCTACTATTTTAAGTTACATACTGGGGTAGAAGGAAGAATTGGGTTACAGTCCTGATTTTGTCACTAATAAGAAATGTAATTTGGGAAAATTTCTTTAAACTTTTGTAAACTATTTACCAAAGGTGAAGCATGTAATGCCTAATTAGCTACTTTTTAACTTTCTAGCTCTGGTGTGTCCTTAGTTTTCTAAGCAGACTTGGTTAGAATGAATACCAGATCACTGAATGTTTTGTGGTTACTGTAAATCTGTGCTATTATCCAGGTATCCTTTTGTTCCTTACACAAAATTTGAGAGACAGTGATTGTATGGCTTGGATCTTGAATGTTCCATAAAGGCCATGAAAGCTTGGTTGACTGGTTGACTGTCTGTGGCACTAGTGGGAGTTGGTAGAGCCTTTAGGAGGTGGTGCCTAGTAGAAGGAAGTTAGATATTGGGGATGTCTGTCATTTTGCTTCCTGTCCATCATGAGGTGAGTGATTTTGCCCTACCACATAGTTCCCTCCATGATGCCCTACCTTGCCATAGGCCCAGAAGCAACAGAGCCATCTAACCATGAACTGAAACCTCTGAAACCATGAGACAAATAATCTTTTCTACTTATAAGTTGATTTTCTCAAATATTTTGTTACAGTGGTCAAAATTAGCCAACAGTCACTAGTGCTATAAATAATACACATGAAGTAATGTTTCTGTGCTACAAACTCAGATGACTTCTGAAGGATATTAAGGTTTTATGGGGAAATTTGCTCTAATTTATGTTGTAGAAGGTACCTATTTCCAGTGTTATTCTGAGCTAAGTAATATTTTTGTGCTTGCAAATTTTAAACACATAGCTTTGAAAATACAAAAGGCTTAGAAAATAGTAAACCTTTGGATTCATAGAAAAGAGCTGTTTTAAACCACCCCCCCACCCCCCTCTTTAAAACATAGACCTTGGAGAGTTGGAGCAAAGCTTCACAAACTCTTATACAGGACAACACACTAACAGGCACTTGCACACGCACACACATTTATATACAATCTTAAGAGGTTCTAAAAAGGCAAAAACTATCAGACCTTTCTTGAGGCCTATTAAACCATCATTGTATCAATTTTTTGAGTAATCTTCACTATCTGCACTGTGGCATTAGGAGAAATAGAGCAGATAGTTAAAACTCAATTATGCAAATAAAAGGAAGAACATAGTGACATCAATAAAACCAAATTAATGGCTCATTCTCAAATCATTTTTCTTTGATAGTGTAAGACTTATTTTAGATTCTTTTAACTTGTGCTAATTTTGAAATCTGTATTTCTTGAAAAAACACCAGTTGTTGGCTAGCTGCATTGGTGGTAGATTGCTGGGGGAATCTGAATTTAAAATGTGCTGTGGATGGTCTACAAAGTGAATGCAATATATGTGGATAATTATGAGCTTTCAGCAGGTTTTATGTGTTAATAAGCATTTGTTCCAAGAAGAAATCTGCTTACGTTCAAAAAGCTGCAATAAGTTCCACAGAAATGAATATATTTTAACATAGCATGTGAATAGACTTTTGGCTATTCAAATTGAAATTGGTTGCAATTTCTCTTTCTAGATTTTTCACATGAGAATAATATTCCATGTTTAGAGTTATATTCCAAAGTGGCATGAAAGAGAAAAAATAGTTTTACACTTTTTACTTTTTTCTCTATTTCTTTGTGCTCACTTTCTAATTTTAAATTTTAAAGACTATTTTTGGATAGGATTTACTTAAAGTATGGTTCTGGAGAATACATGAAGAAACTCTACAGTAATTCTGTATCTGATTCTTATCAGGGTCATAGCTGAGCAAAGTTTGAAATAAGTGAAACCATTTGTGATGGTTTATTTTGAATGCTAATATTCACCATTTCACTCTTACAACACTCTCAAGTAGATAGTATTCACAATGTTTTATAAAATATAAATCAGGAATCTAAATGGCTAATTAAATTTAAAAATGTTATTAACATTATAAATGTCAGAGCTACATATTTTCATTCTCCTTATGTAGCTTTAGCTTCTTTTGCTAGCAGGTTTTTCGGGTATAGAAGGTTCTTAATTAAATATTTAGTGGCTGTTGATTGAAGGATATAGCTAACCTCAAAACTGTGCTAGTTTCTGGATGTGACATCTAGCCAAACAAATTATTCATCTTCCTCCACTCCAGACTGATAATGAGTTTTCATGGTCTTTGAAGCAGAGTGATAGACTAGACAACTTCAGCTGGAAACTTCATGTCCTAGAACCTTTAAAACCGAATAAATATCTTCACTAATAAACATTTTATTCTTTGCAGTTGTAGACACAATGATTTAAGACCTTCACACATGCCTTTTAGGTAATTACACATCTTTTAATCAAGTACTACAATATTTGTTTAAAAATAAACCAAAGGAAAAAATAAAAATAAAATAAACCAAAGAAAAGCTGAGCCATTAATATCCTGGTATTTTATAATCCTAAAACTATTTGTTAGAAATGTCTGGAAAAATTAGGAAATATTAAAAGCTGACATTCTATGTATACACTAACATTTTACTCACTAATAATGAAGTTTGAATATTGGAAAATATTAAAGCAATTGCAACCAGCATCTATATATTTAATTTTCACTGAAAATTCAAAGTAGCATTCTTATATATGATATTTAGTTCAGTCTTATATTAATATTTATATTAGAGAGTCCTTGAATGTCTTTTTTATGTTTTTAGACAAAACTTCAATAATGAAATGCTTTTTTTTTCAAAAGACACATATGTCATGGTCATTCTACATTTAGTTCAAATCTTAAGTCTCTTGGATTTTTTATATTCATGTAAATAATGGTGTATTCTAAGGAAGTTGCTATCGTTGGGAGTCTTGGACATGCTGAATCCTTGCATTCCTCTTTCCTTGGTTGTTGATT
This sequence comes from Heterocephalus glaber, assembly GCF_000247695.1. The sequence goes on along the minus strand of NW_004624799.1, from coordinate 14,030,145 downwards.
ACCTCCCTGGGGTTAAGGGGAGAAAGCAAAGACAGGAACAAAAGTTAGGAGTCTCTTTACAGTTTCATTGTTGTTTAACTGTGTTGTTTTTTGTTTGTTTGAATTCCTGTACTTTACTTATTGAACTGGATGAGATCCTTGATTGAATGATGAAAAGATTAATTATTACAAATTCAAATATGAGACGAGACACAATAAACAAGCTATGTTGTGTTGTGATGTGTTTTCTTGTATACTGATTAAGAATAACTTGTACAGATATTGTAAGAAAAGATAGTGTATTGGTTAGGTTTTTATTGCTGAGCTGCAATACCCAAGCCCCACAAGCTAAAGGAGGAGATGTTTAATTTGGCTCATGGTTCCAGGGAATTCAGTTAATAATGAGCTAGATCCAAATCAGAAAAAACATGGTAGAAGGGTGTGGTGGAACAAAATTTCTTAATCTATGGCAGCTGGGAATCAGTGAAGGGGGGCAGCACCAGAGAGAAAAGGGGCTAGGAATCATATATTATACTTAATGTAACACTTCCATGAACCACCCAGACACATCCAAAAGTGTGCTTCCCTAATCTGCTAGGTGTTTCTTACTCCAGTCAAGTTGGTGGTCATGATTAGTGGTTACAGGTAGTTTGTAGGATGGTGGTCTATGTCTGCCAAAGGGATGGCTAGAAGAAGAACAAATAAAAATTGGGGGAAAATATCAAACCTGAGATTTAGTCTCCCTCTAGGCTATGCAGAAATGGGCTTCTGTTGACAAAGTGTCCCAAGAAATCCCACATTACTTAAGTTCCTACTTTATAAGTACATTCTATGATATCTGAGCACATTTGTTATTTGATGATTGGCCCTCTAGAGTATCCTTTGCTTTCAAAAAATCAATTTTTCCTAAAACTACCTCCAGACTCAAGATGCAAAAGTGAAAGACTTTTCTTTGAGAAGAGAGCTCCAGGGCACCTCCCTCGAGAAAGGCTGCCTATGAAATTAATTCCCTGACTTCAGCCATCCAGGCACCCAGAGGCCTCTGAAGCCATGACTGAAGGGCTTGGCTACTGCTCTAGTTGGTGGTAGACTTTGGCATTATACACTTGATGTTGGTTTTACAAGCATATAGAAGATAAAACTTGTGGAGTGGGGAGATTTCCAATCTGATTTCAAAAGAAGGCCTGGGAGTCCAAACAGTGTGCCCCTCAGAGGACAGTGTGTGAAATTGTGAGAATGAAGCCACAAATGCAGTGGAGACAATAGAAAATTAAAGAAGCCAAGAATGGGAAATGTTTGAGAAAAGTTTCAGGCTGTGACCAGAACCAGTCCAAGAGAAAAGCTGTAAAGGCTACAACCAGCAATGCTTTAGGGGTGGGGCTGCCCAAGCCCTTTGGAGTTCACATCTTGTGCTCACTTCAACAGCACATATACTAAATTTGGAGTTCACATCTTTCCCAGAATTTCCCAGGGTGCTGAACACAGGTAGAGGATTAAATGTTTTCCCTGCTCAGTTTTAGTTTTGCTTTGGTCCACTTTCTTTTTATACCTTCATTTCTCCTTTTTGGAACATGAATGTTTACCCTGTGCCATTTTATGTCACCAGTGTTTCACTTTCTTTTTGATGATTTTACAGGAGCTCACAGCTGAGAGTTTGCCTTGAATCTCAGAGGAGACTTTGGACTTGGACTTCTCAATAATGCTAGAACTATTATAACTTTTAGAGATGGACTAAATTCATTTTATACAAATAAATGGACATGTGTTTTGTGTGGTCCCAAGGTAGAATGTTATGCTTTAGAAGTAATATTTTTCTTAAAAGTTTCATGTGTTTGAAGATTAGTTGGATCATGGGGGAGATATACTCATCAGTGGACTAGCTCATTGCTATATGGAAAATATTTATTTTTTATACTTATTTAGTAATTATTTGATTTACCAATTATAACAGTTTTTCAATTAAGTAGATATTCTTAAAGAAAATATTTGTTTACTAAGGGTGTTTTGGTTTATTTCTAGATGTCTCCCCCAAAGACTCATGCACTTATAGGCTGTTGAAAGGTGATTGTTTTACAGGGGCATTGTGGTTGATTTGCTGTTAGGAGATTGGGTCTGGACTGAAGAGCTAGGTCACTGGAGGCATGACTTTGAAGGGTATATCTTCCTTCCTCATTCCTTCCTTTACTCTTTGCTTCCTGTCTGCCATGATGTGAGCAGCTTTCCTCCACCCAAACCCTTCTACCAGGCCTTTCTGCCACAGAGCCAGCCAGCTACATGGTGAAAATGTGAGCCAAAATGAACCACTTTTCTAAGTTGTGGGTTGTTAGGTATTGTTTCTCAGCAAGGAGGAATGTGACTAAGGAAAAGAGCTTTGAGAAATTAATATTTTGGGGCTTAAATAAAAATCATGTAATTATTCTTTAAATCTCTTTATAGGGTAAACTATTAATATATTTCTTTATGTTGTTATTACATTTCTTAATAATATATATTCTAAGCTTTCATATATTAGAATTTCCATATGTTACCTTTACTCCTAAACTAATGTGTCTTTCCATTGTATTTTAAAGATTAATTTTTCCTTCATGATATACTAGGTATTGCAATATTGTTTTCTGGTTTAATGTGCTGCTGTGGAGAAGTCAGCAATCAACTTGATTGCTCCTTTCACTTCACTGGGTTTTTCTGCCTGGAGAGAAGAAAAATATTTCCTTGTCCTTGAATCTTAATAGCTTAATGAGGATGTGTGCAATTTTAATCCATCTCTGTCTTTTTTCCTAGTAAAGAAGGCCTGTTCTTTAATCCGTTTCTCTTTACTTTCAAAGAATTTTTAATTTTTCTGAATATCTTTCTTTCTCTGGGCTACAATGACAAGGACATAAAATGTCTATCAGCTATACCAACTTTGCTTTCTATCAGCTTCTTTCAAACTCATTTTCTGATGTTAATATTATATCAAGCCCTTCTCATGTCCCATTAATAAGATTTTCAGCATGTCTTCTTTCTTACTATTTCTAATTTATCAAAAAGACACGTAGTATTTCTAACAATGTTGCTAGGCTTTCAATTCATCTCTGCCATCTGGGTTTATATGTTCCATAATTTCAAGAGCTTTCATTCTTTTGGTTTTTGGACTAAGTTTTTGCACACTGTGAAGCAACATCAGGGAATTTCTTATGCTCTTAAAAATTTTTTTTCACAAGGATTTTGCTGCCTCTTTGTGTGCTGTGGCACTTTTCCTCCCTGCATTTTAGCTGTATAAAACAGGAATTTCACTTAAAAAAATAATCTTGCTCATGGTTAACAGGGACAGCCTGGACCTTTGCTTTTCTCCGGAAACTAGGTATACTCTTAGGATTAGGCATAAATTATACATTTTCACTTACACACTGAGGACAGTGTAGCTATTGCTGAGTCTTTTTTTAGCCTTACATTGTGAGAGTGGGAGACTCTGCTTTCTTTTGATTTGGATTAATTTTCTGTGTAATAATCCACTGCATCTAATTAAGAGTTCTTTCTGAACACTTCAAGTCAGTCTTCTGGTTTGTATGTGGTGCTCTGAAGCTCTGAAGCTCATTCTTCCAATAAAGAGAATTAGTTCAGGTTGCTTAGTATCCTGGTTTCCCTTATACAGTTCTCCCAGAGACTGTACTCCACACTAAGAACAAGAAATGGTAATGCTTCCTGTGGAGTTTAGCCCATTATAGTTAGCTAGGGACAGAGGGGATCTACTTCTGTTTAATCTCTCAGCATTTGGAGCTCATAGCCACACTCTCCATTGTTGTAGTCAGGGTTCACAAGGGAATAGATTTAGTACAGAACACAAAATTTATAGGGTTATTTTATAGTATTTACCCAAAAAGTCAAATGCAGAGGAGTGCAAGAGATCTTCCCACATGGTAGAGACCCAAAGAATCCAGTTAAGGGCCTAGACTCTTTGGCAGTGTCTTGCACAATTCTAGCTGAAGGCCTAGAACCGACAGCAGTGTTCTCCATGAATCCAGCCAGAGGCCTAGAGCCCACGGCAATGTCCTATGTAAGTCTGTATCAAGGATCTACACTGGGAATGCCCAAAGGGTAATGGTGGAAGCTATAAAGTCTGCAGTGGGGTGAAGGATCTACACCACCAGGCTGAGAGATCCACACTGGAGCCAGGAAGCAACATTCAAGGTGAAGACCAGAGCTCCCTTGAACAGTAGCCATCCTGGGGTACAGTGAGGACCTGAGCTCCTCTGATGAAGAGAACAGTTGTGTTCATATCAGGAAAGCCAGCTATGGCAAGCTTCTCCAGGAAAATCATTAGCTTATGATCTTCCCCTCTAGTTCTCTTTTATGCCATTGGCAACAATTCTCAGGTGGGTCTTCCATGCTCAGAACCATGTTGACTCAGTTCAGCTGGGTGTTCTAAGTTGGCCATTAGTTAATCTACCACACCCATTTATCTCCTTTTTTATTTTTGTTTTAAGATCTGGAATGTGTTGCTGGAGATCTTTGGTTCCTTCTCTTTCTTTCTCCCCTGGTAGTACATGTTAGAATGACACTCACTGAAAGTTTTCTTCTCTGCCATTGAAGACTCTTTGGTGGAGGTATTTACCCAGCTTTTACTTGCTGTACTTTCTTTCCAGTAGTCTGTGCTCCCAATTTCTCCCCACTTTAAAAAACAATAGTAACACTTTTAAGAAGTTGGTTGAATCACCTAATTTTCCTACCATTTCTTCTGAAAGATGTGGATAAAGTTAAAAACCAAATAAGCATCTTTTATGTATTTGCTTGGTTCATAAATTTACGTTTCTTGTTTATTTTATTGAGTGTTGGGGCAGCAGGAAGATGCTTTTATCATGCATGTCTTTACTGTCTGAACTGAGAAGTCTAAATTACTTTTACTTTTCTCTTAGTCCTTTCTAATGAGATAGGCCAATATGTGTTTATTTATCAAACAAAATTTTCTACTGTGGACCTATGTTTCTTTGGTTAAATTGCTTAAAAATAAGAAAAAAATTAAGTGGCAAATTTTATCATTTATTTGAAGTTGGATAACTGATAAGATTTTGAATTATTTATTTAGGGACAAGTGGAGAAGATGTACAAGGAAGAGAAGGAATTTGAACAGGAGTGGCTCTTGAGTTAAGGACTAAGGGTCAACCTGGCTGAATTTTTGCAGCAGGACTACTGGAAGGGACATTAGATGATACAGGAGGTGAAGAAAATTTTATGTTCTGAGGTATGTGCAAAGGGCCAACAACTGCAACAGAGGGAGACATTCGGCCAGAGTTGGTTGTCAATGGGGCTGCAGGAATTGTGCTTGGCTGTGATCTTTTCATAACTTGAATTATTGAGGATGAATTGAAAAAGACAGGTGTAATGAACTGAGGCTGGGCATTAGACTGAGCAGCTTAATGTCCCTCAGAAACCATAACCTTTTACCCACACTGGGCTTTGTGATGGCTGTTGACATCAATGCAGACTGTAGGTGAGTTGGCAGGACTGCTGATGTGTTAGCTGAAGTGGTTATGTGATTAGAAGTAACAAATACAGTTATTTGATTTGGGGGAAAGGGAGTGGAAATGGATGAAGAACTAACAGGTCTTGAAATTACTGGAGGGATGGTCGGTGCAACATTAGAACTGACCTCACTCAATTCTGGATGCACAAGAGTTGAACACAGCTCATTACTGTGAGGTAAGTTTAGGGAATTAGAGGGTTCTTTAGAAGATGACGGATCCTGCAGAGTGGGAATGACAGATGTTTTCTTGAGGTCCTCCCCTGAAACTACCAGAGGTATTACTTCCAGATCTGTAAGCCCAGGTTTAATGGTCACATTAGCAGCTCCAGAATCATCAAGAAGTTGACTTAATGATGTTGGTGCTTCTCTCACGGCAGTTTTGTTCTCTTTGACAATGGGAAGTTTGTTAGGCTCTAAAGTTTGCCCATCATTTTTGGATTGATCTTCAGGGACAACCATTTTAACTTCTTGGGCAGGGACTGCTTTTAGCTCAACATTTACCTGCTCCTTCCTACCCTGGGAATTCTGGCGATCATTGTCCTGAGGCACATTCAAGCTCTCATTGTTATCCTTGAGAATAGCCTCCACTGCAGCCACAGGCACAGTGGGATTCTGAGGATTCAGACCACTGCTGTTAGGATTAGCCAGAGGAGTGGGGCTTACCAATACATTTCTTGGCAACTCAACATTCTGCAACAGGACTGCGTTTGTTTGAGAGGTCAGAGTAAGTTTAGGGGCTTTTGAATTTTGCCTTCCAGGACTTGGGGTGGTTTTCCTACTAGATCCAATATTAGATCTGCAACTGTTGCTTGGACTTGCTCTTTTCGTTGCTCCGGAATTAGATTGCTTTCCAAAATTCTCCACTACAGAATCTAATTTGTGAGTTTGTGGGGCACCAAAATTAGAAGGATTATTCATGGACAGATTTGAAGGTGCTTTCCCAGTAGCCTTCAGAGCTGTTGGATTTAAGCCCTATTGATCAAAGCCCCTGTTTAAATTTGGCCTAGGAGGTAAAGGAATATTAATCTGTGGAGGGAAGAGTCCTGCTATGGAGGCATTGAGTCTTTTTGGTGACAGACTGATTTCTGAAGGTTCTGTGCTGGGAGGGCAGTTGTTGAGTGTCTGAGGATAATGGGGTCTGGGGCTGGCTCTCTTTGGTGTTTTAGGTCTAGATGTCTGTGTTGGAGCAGCTACATTTGGAAAATCGTGGCCGGGGGAGCTAGGCAGGGAATTTATAGGGGGTTGCTGGGGAGTTGCACCTTGGGTTGTTGAAAGGGGTGATGGTCCAGGTTTGGGCTCTGCCATCATTAGCTGATTCTGGGAAACTACTAAATGTGAAGGCATATGATTTGGACCTCCCGAGACAGATGGTACTTCACTGCCACTTGCTTCAGGAAGTGACAACATCTTTCCTAGTGGTGAGCTAGAAGGATTCTGTGGGTTCTCCTGGTATACCATCTTTCTTGAGTTACTTCCTAAAGGAGTATTCACAGGCATTGGCATTCTTTGTATATCAGGTGATGGTGGTATAGAGGCAGGTCCTTGCATACTGACCATGACAGATACACTGCCACTCTGCTGCATGGCATTCTCTGGGAGTCTGGATTCAGAGGGCCCCTTGGGATGTGGACATTTTGGGAGACAGGAAGCCTAACAGATTTGGGATCTTGCTGCATCATGAGCATCATCATCATTTGTGGTTGGTGCTGCTTCTGCTATTGCTGCTGCTGAGACTGGGGCTGACTGGGAGGTAGCTGTGGCTGCTTCTGTGGTGGCAGTGGTGGGGGTGCCGCATGTTGCATGAGTTGAGGAGACATCTACTGCAGTGGTCTCTGTTCTACTGGTTGAGTAGGGTAACCTGGTGGCTGGTTTGAAAATTCTGGCAGTTTAGGGCCTGTATTGTCCAAGTTAATTCCCTGTTCACTAGGCAACGGTTGCTGATCAGCCTCTTCCAGACCACCTGGGCAAGTATCTGGGGTGTTTAGATCTTTCTGACTATTTTTCTTCTTCCGAAGGGGTTTTTTCTTCTTTGATTTATTTGCATTGCTATTATTTTGCTTATTCTCTACCCCCAAATGGCCTGCAGAGTGGACCAACAGTAAGTGGACCAATAATGGGCTTGTCAGTGTGACATCCTTATTGACTGGGAAGCCTGGATTCTGACCACAGGACATTTGATTTCCATTGGGTGCTCCACTGAAAGGCATCCCATGGCATGAGAAGTGGTTTCCCAAGGCACTGTTTCCCTGCATGGCCTGCACATGAGGGGGAACCATGTTGGTTTGTTGCACGCTAACATCAAACATCATCTGAGACAAGCTGACATCATTATTTGCTGTAGTAGTAGGATCACATGCTGCTGGGCCATGTGGGGGCTAGGCCCTGGTGGCTGCAGGACTTGCCCTTGAATCCCCATAACCTGAGATGGACTGTTGTTTACGGGCCCTTGCTGGGGCAGCATCTGTCCTGACATTTGTTCTGTAAACTGAACCATGTTTCCTTGCATGTTAGGAGTTGATCCCTTCATCATCTGTGTTGGTCCCAGCATGACATTGGATTGGTTCTGGGTGTTAAACTGCTGCTTATTGTCCTGCATCTGATTGGTCCTGATCTGCTCTATCATTGGGTTCTATTGGAGCAAAACTTGCCCTGTGTCCCCATCATCTGGTTATGTGGCGCCATTATTTGTTGGCCCTGCTGGGAAAGCAACTGCTTGGGTGGGGTCATTCTTTGGGGTGAAGGCCCAAGACTTTGGTTCTGAGCGTTCATCATCATCTGGCCCAGTGGCATAAACTGGCCCCTTGAAAAGATCATAGGGCTCTGAGTGTTCAAAGTTCATTGTTGCTGAACCATCTGGCCCTGGGAGGGCACAATCAGCTGGTGCATGCCCATCAGCTGAGATGGTGTGCCTTGCTGGGGCTGGCCTTGCATATTGCCTAGGTTCACTTGAGGAACCCCAGAACTACCATCTGGCTGGTTGTTCCTGTTGCCGTGAATTCCCATGAGGCCAGGCTGCATCATATTTGGTGGCTTGTGGGAAACCTGCATCTGGTTTTGAGGAGGACCAGCTCCTTGACCACCTGCATGCTAGACACTTTGATTTGCTTGCAGCTGGGGGGCTCCTGAATTCCCAGGGGTGGCTGCTGTGGTGAAAGGCACCTGACCTTGAATAAAGAAGTTTGGATTGGCCTGTCCTTCTGAGAAGCCAGGTGGGAGGCATTCAGGCATTCCTCCTAGGGCTGGATGTAAACTCTGTGGCCCCAGGTTTGGTGGTTGCTGCTGCATCACCATGAAGTTTGGGGGCACATTGCCCTGTTGAACCATAGGAATACAACCTGGAGAGCTGATGGGCTGCTGAAATCCCTGGGGAAGTGGATTATTTTCAGGTGGCCTTGGTCCCATCTGCTGCTAAGTTTGGTTAATCATTGGGGAAGATGCAGGGGATCCCTGCTGGAAGGAGGAGGGTGAGGAAGCAGGAGACTTGTGGGTGAGGTGGGGCTGCTGCAAGGGGGTTGGGACCCTGGAGGGCCCTCCCTGCATACTCTTCATCTGAGGAGCTGTGAACTGGCCTGGGTTGCTCATCCGAGAAAAGTTGGTATGGGCTTATGAGGCTTGCTGGCTGCCAAAGGGATATGGAGGGGGAGAGTGGGAAGGTGTCTGTACTGTGGCTAAGGGTGGTCTTGCCTGGAGTTGCTGTTGCATTGGGCCAGGCAAGGAAGACTTCTTCCACCCGTGGTTTGCAGTCATTGTGCCCAAAGAACCCTGGGCTGGAGGAGGCTGAAGGGCTCCAGAAGGCAGCTGGTTTGAGCCTGGGGAACAGACACCTGAGTTGGGGCAGTAAACTGGGGATGAATCCCCTGTGGCTGTTGCTACTGATGTTGCTGTGGGGGTCTGGCCTGCAACTGTTGCTGCTGCAGCTGGGGAAAATTAGCTGGGTTCATTTGTCTGTTCACAGGAACAGGTTGCTTTGGGTGCTGTGGAGGAGCTAAAGATCCTGAGGGATGACTCTGCTGTAGTATATGGAGCCCAGAGAGGAGTGGATCCATTGCATCTGACTGAGAAGCAGGGCGAGGGGTCCTGGGCTGCTGTTCTGGATTGGTGCCTGATGCCATCATGGGAGATGACATGTTTCCACCTGGGATATCATAACAGTGGCAGGGCTGGTCATCCTTATTAATCTTGGACCACCTGCCATGGGAAATCCTGCCTTTATTCTAACTGAATTTCCAGCTCCCATGGGTCCATTCATCCTCACATCTTGGCTTCAGTTCTGAGCCAAAGCCAGGTTGATAGCACCTTCCTCTTCCATCTGAACAGAGAGGATCCCCAAATCCCAAAGCTGCTGGTTGTTGCTCTGAGCCAGGATCTGTAGCTGTTCTGCTGCTTCCTGGGAGATGTTGAATGTCACATGCACACTCTTCCATGGCTCCACCTTCTGTACCTTTAGCTTGCTGGATTCCATGTGTAATAAATCGGGCACATTCTTTAATATGGTATCCAATTTCCATTTGAAGTCTTTATCATCCATATTTCCTTTGAAGGCCACAAAAATTGAAGAATCCTCCAAAATACTATCCTTTTTTGTGTCATCATCTTTTAGTCCAGAGTCAAAATCCATCTCTGAGTCTTCCACTGTTGATGAACACAAGAAAGTATAGATGTCTTCTAAGTTTGCGAGATCATCCAAAACCATGGTGAATATTATTCCAGAAGCATATGCCAAGTGGAGAATGAGAAAATCGAAATATCTTTCTTAATTTTTGTCATTTATCCAGGGCATCTTCGAAGTCCAAACAAGCTGGCATTTTTAGGGCGTGTATTTCAAGGTAGCAGCCAAATCAAAGTTTTATTTAAGAACTCCCTGACCACTCTCAGAAAAGAAAGACAGTAGGACCCCTCTCCATTCCTCCCAGGACCTAAGCACAGCCCCGGCCCTCCCAGGTGGGCCTCAGAGCACCAGCTCTGGCTGTGCATGCCCCCGCCCTCGCCCTCCGAGAGTCGGCCCTGTCAGTCCTTACATTAGCCAGTCAGTCTGGCCCTCTGCAATCAGCCTCCCCCAGCCCCACCCCGCAGGGCCTCTGGGAGCTGGTGGGGAAGGGGATGGGCCAGACCAGGCTGGGGAAGAAGGGGGAGGGGGAGGGGGAGGGAGGGAGCGCTGAGGGGGGAGGCGGGACGGACCCCCTTCCTTTTTCAATTTAGAAATTTTTTCTTCTCTAGCATCTTTATTATTTTTGTCCAATTTATTTGTTTTTCCTCTGAGTAGCAGTTATCAGAATGTTGATTCCATAGTCTGTATTGTTTGTTGATTCTATTTACTCTATCATTTTCCTCATCCTCTTCACAGTGAAACTGCTTTTTAAATTCGTCATTATTTTCAACTTCAGAAATATATTCTACTCTTTACCAATATAAAAACTTCTTTTATCTATTCATTAATCTTATCCTGAAGTTTTTCAGATTAGCTTTTACATATTTTATGCTTTTCTGCTCTGGTATTATAGAGTTCACCTTTGTAATTTTTAGAATGCCAGAATAACAATTACTTCAACAACAATCATAAAATAACAACTACAATAAAAAAACGAAAAGAAAAGAAAGATGAATTTGATTTTTTAAGGATATTTTTCTGTATGATACTGTAAATATTTGTCAGAAGCAAACTCTTTTACAAAGTTTTTGGACTCAAGATGAATTTTTTTCTTTCTAATAGCATTACTTTGAAGGACTATGAAGATATCTGATGGACCTGGTGCCCATTGTAATTTTTAGATTCTAGGACAACTTCACCTCTCTAGGATAATGCTGGTTCTCTTATTCTTACATTTCATTTTTTCCAAAAGCTCTATTTTATAAGACACATACTATCATCAGGGGTTTTCCTTATTTTTTTCAGGTTTTATTTGTTTCGCCTAACAGTCCACATTATTGCTCTCCTGTTTTCTTGGGGGTGCTATTTGAACAAATGTAGATTGATTGGTTAGAACTCAACAGTGACTAAACTACATAGACATGGAAGAATTTAGGTGCCCAGACATCATGCCTACGTAGCAGGCCAGAGAAAGGAAAAAGAACAGAATGGCACAAAAGGAACCTGTGATTGTTAATTGTGATATGTCAACTTGACTTGAATAGGACGTGCCTAGTAGATTTGTAAGGGTCTGGGTATGTCTGTAGATGATTGACATGGAGGCCACAAACTGAGAAGGGAAGATCTACGCTGAATGTGAGTGGCACCACCAAATAGACTTGTAGACTGGATAAAATATAAAGGGAAAGAAGAAAGAAATTCTCCCTTTTTCTTCTTCAGAGGAGCTCCTATCTTCACCATTAACTTTAGGTTTGGCTCTAGTTTTCAGGCTTCCAGTGAAGACTCTTCAGCTTGCCAGTGCTTTCCAACACAGACTCACACCAGACTCTGCAATGAGTTTCCGACCTTTAACATTTAACTGGATCCTCTGACCCTCCAGCCTACAGACAGACATTTTGCATCTTCTACCATTGATCCCACAGAAGGCTATGGTAAATCTGTGTAGTAAATCCTATATATAA
>NW_004624799.1:13998586-14017944 GCF_000247695.1 Heterocephalus glaber | reverse complement strand
TATATATATAAAATCTGTTTCTCTAGTGAACCCTAACTAATAAGAGCCCTTTTAGCTAAGTCAGTTGCATTTAAAGGATGTGCCTGAAGTCACATTTTGTCACAGATGGAATTAAACCTCATCCCCACCACTAAGTGTAAGGGTGACTGGGAATGTAGTCTTTTAAAATTTTTTTTGTATGTTAATATACCCTGGCAGGGGGGAGAATACTGAGAAAGATGAGGGAGAAGAGATGTTTGGCCACAGCCTAAGTGTTTTCTATTGTCAACCATAAAATAGGGCCATGGAGGTCACATTGATCATTTTATCCCAGGTTTACTTACATTACTTATATTATATTCACATTTATTTTCCCCCTCAAACAATTTCATGGAACTTGCTATGTTAAAAATAGGACACAAACTATTAGGGTTCCATGTTACTTGCTTCACTTTTCCACCCCCTCCCTTTTGTAGATCAAGTTATTTGTTGTCTTTCTATGGCAATGACTAGTGAATTATTCACGCAATGATTACTCAGCTTTGGTTCCCTGATTCTATATACTACCCCCCCATTATCACTCATCACAGAGTCTTAGAACTCCTGCTTTTTGTCTTTCCTGCTAAAACTACAATTAATTTTTCCATTATATCTTCCTGCTTGACTCCTACTCAAAACATTAATACCGTCAACAGCAATGACGAACATCTTCACTGTTCTTCACTTCTTACAAAGTATTTCCTCATTTTTTTTTACTTCTTTTGCACCTCACAAAAATCCTGCCATTTTTTTCTTATATCTTCACTAAGGCTTGCATTTTAGAGGTTAATGATTAAACAAATACATGTTATTAAGTAGTGGAATTGTGATTTCCACCCAGATTTCCTAAGCCTACATCTCACTATCTTTCAATAACACTGTGCTGCATGTCATAGCTCTTATATGTTGCCTCTCACCAGCAGGAATTAAAATAATGAAAAGTCCTGGGTTAATGAATACATGAGAAAGTAGCCTCACATGCATTGAATTAAAATAGAGATCCTGGGACCCAATTAAGTGGAGAGGATCCTCATTACAAAGTACAAATGAACAGTGGCTCCAGATATCCATGCTCAAGAACACTTGGACTCTAAAAATCTTCTTTCTCCTTACCAAAATATTCCTCAAACATGGCAATATTAACTGGACAAACATTGCAGAAGTTCACAAATAATGAACAGCTGCAATAGCAAATCCTTCCTTCCTCCAGAGTGTTTTATCAGAGTCCATGTGCTCCTGGCTTAGTTGTAAACGCTTCACCAAGGGAAGTAATCCATAGGTGGAAGCAACCATGCAGATCAGAGAAGATTAGCTTTCTCTCCAGTGGATCAGGGTCTCATGGAATAGCCTCACAAAAAAGAGGAAATTGAGGGCAGAAAGCCCTGAACTTCAGAGGTTGGCAGGGGCAGAAAGGTGAATAACGTGGCAACAATATAATGATAATTTTTCTGAAGGGAAAGTCAGGTCAGACAGCTTTTTAGTGACTGTGAACAGAATGTACATTAGTTCCGATATAGCTTCTAAGCTTGGGTTCTTCAGACTATTTCTCAATTTTCTTTGAAATCACTGAAATCTCTAATAGCACCATTATTCAAGTTTCTGTTTTCTTTTGGCTACTACATAGACCACACTCAGACAAAGTTTGCCTAATTTAGCTTCAGTACAATACATTCAGCATTTCACCAGTAATTCAAAATTTTACTGCTAGTAAGAGTCCCTAATGTTTGATCCCTGTGCCATTTACTCTTCTGTCTAATGTATCCTTTAGTCATCACTGTGATTTGTGCAGATTAGAGAGAATAGAGCTGGATAATGTTTTATGTAACAATGTGCTTGTTTCTTTTATGTATTCATTTATTCACTCATTCTATCATTCAACAGATATTTACTGGGCACATTTACAATGCATCTGTCACTATTCTAATTGCTGGGGATACAATATTAAATACGAGTGGTAAAGAAAGTCCCTCTCTTTAAGAATCTAGAGCTTGCAGTACTCTGAAATCCTCATGAATAGCCAAGAAGAAAGAAGAAATAGACATCACATCTTTGTTTTCCATTAACTCCAGACATGCTCCCAAATGAGAGGCCTGCTGTACCATTGGCCCAAATATATGTGTTGTTTGGCCTTCTCAGTTTTTAAAAAAATGTTAGTTTAATGCTTTTTGAGGTCCACTCCCTTTCCAGTGCACAGCACTCTCCATCACTCTTTATTATATTACAATTCTACTGGTTCTTTTATTTACTTTACTCTTGTGGCTCCTGTGGGTGCTGGACTTTCAGGCATTTAGGCCTAAATCCTAAAAACTTAGAAAACTGTAAAGGAAGTCAAAGTAATAAAAGGGTTCTTGAGTCCCACAGAAGTGTGTGTTTAGGAGCTAGGGAGTTCAAGAACTCCAATTCCAACCTGTCTGAGGCAGGGAGAGAAGTGAACAGTCCCCAGAATGATATAGCAAGAAACTAGAAAGGAAGCATTTTGGGAAACTTGGGGTGCTTTACAAGAAATTCTTATGGTAATAATATTATGAGCAAGCAGCTGATGAAGATGAGTCCTGTGGCTATCCTCAGGGTTGAGTGCTATTTGATGTCCACAGATCACTGAACTCCACAACTGGGCCCCACTGTAAGATCCCTGAATGATATCCCAACCCTAGGGTAAGGAGGACTCTTCATATATAGCTAAGGTTGGATTTTCTCAGCTTGGATAGAACTTGGATTTGGCAATAAAGTTGAGTCCTGAAACATCATAAAATTGGTGTTTTCTCCATTCCTTAGTTAGTAGAGATTGAGATTCGTATCTGTTTTACTAGCTTATAGAAGGAAGTTTCTGCCACATTTCATTACAGTGAGAAGGGAGGACTGGGAGATCCTATTTTATGGTGCAGGACAATTTTTCCTTGTAATCTTCTTTAGTTGCTACCATTCTATAAGGATCTTGGTCTGTGATCTCTCTTTCTCTTTTAAGTTTTTCAGGCAGTTATGCCCTAATTATGTAGTCTTTTTTATTCTCATAACTTTTAGTTCAATCTGACCACATGGATGATTTCTAAAACCACATTTTCATTCACAGATTAGCTGTTGATATAGCCCAATGAGTGTGAGGTCTTTACAGTCGCAATTCCTTTCCTAAACTCTTTCTCCTGTCTCCTCTTAGGTTTCTACCTTAGGTTTGCCCAAGTTTTTCCCTCTCAGAGCAATGGTGTTCAAAGTGTGCTCCTCAGGCCAGTGGCTCAGCATCTTCTGGAGACACATTACACTGCAAATTCTTGGGCAAAACCCCTGACCTAATGAAGTAGCAATCCATATGGAACCGAACCCTTTAGGGATTTTAGAGGCTTTCTCATGTTTGAGAATCACTGTTCTAGAAGAAAGCACTTTAAGATAGTGGTTACTATGGCAGACAGCAAAAGGAAGAGTCCCCCATGGATGAGCAAAAGTGCTTTATGAGAGGTGCTGTTATCTTTTGGGCAAACAAGTGATTAAATCTTCAAACTCTTCTGGAAAAATTGCAACCATGTTTTTTCTATATGTGAGCCAAATTTAATGTTCTAACCTTGTGGGAAACTTTTCAGGAGAATGCTAAATTCCAGTGACTTCATTTTACTTTTAGTTTTCCTTGCCATGTTATCAGTTAATTGATTTTCCATTCCATCCTTTGTGTATTTACTTTTATATACATTTGATGTATTTGTCTTATTATTGGCCAGAAAAAATAAATAAATAAAAGAAGGAGGAGGAGGATAAGGAGGAAGGGAGAGAGGGGAAAAGATGATTTGAATTTACATACTGTATGGGAAAGTTAGATGGAAATTCTTATGGGAAAGTGCTATATGAATACTAAAGTCTTTTATCTGGAAATTATGTACTTATTTATGACACTCCTCTTAAAAAGTAGTACAGAAAGATGAAGTTAAAAAAACTGAATGAATTTAATATTTCCAGGAAGAGAGTCGGCAATCAGCAGTATTTTTTTAGTTTCTGTGTTTTCACAACATGTGAGCTTTGCTGCTTACTCATTTACATTTTCACTCAGCAGTCTAACATAGTATTTCACTTTTTGTCAGCCAGCATTGATTCTGCATCACAAGGGGAAAATATAAAAGTAGGTCTTTCAAAGATGACCTCAACCACAATTTTAGAAAATTGCTAAGTGTTAGAAAGCTCAAGTATAGTATTGGCAGAGAACGAAGGTTCACAATTTGTGAAGCATAGTGTAAAATCCCTAGACTCTGTTTTAAATAGGCAAACCAAGTCAAAACTTGGGGGTCAGTTAAATCCCTGTTAAAATAACAAGACTAAGAAATGTTCACTGTCATGCATTTGAAAGAAAAGAGTCAACCATCAAAATAGATGGCTAAACATAAACCCTGGACATTTCTAACATTGAAAATAAAATTCCCTGTGAGTCAATCATGGTCTCTGAAAAAATCTCTAATTCCTCAAAATTACTGAATCTTGTTGAAAAATATATCTAGGATAATTCTACCTCTTCAAATTTATTGTTTGAAAAAATGTCACTCTGATGGTACGGGTAGTTTATTTCTGAGTGTGTTATTTTCTTTCCTAGCAATATTCACCCACTCAGAATCATTTTCATGCTGATGTGAATTGTATTTTAACTGATGGTGCTGTTTCATATTAGTTTCACTGGCTATCTTTTCCCTTCTTTACTTTGAGGGAGAATATTTAGGCATCAAATTATTTCTTTAAAACAAAGAATGTGGGTGTTGTTAAGGGACACTGAGAAGATTTACTTTGTTATCCGAATCAGTTTGTTATGAAGTAGTTTGTTCAAAAGAGAACCAGGTAGAAATATCTATATTTTATTCTGAATTAAACTTAACATTTGTGTATAAATAAGTAACCTAAAGGAAAAAAATACGATAAAGGCAAAAATGAGAGGCCATTAGCTTCACTAAATTTTAAAAAATGTATTTTTTGCTCATCTACTGCAGGCAAATAACTGAGCTTGGTACAAAACATGGATTTAAAACAGAATGGGTCCCTATGACTAAAGCAGTGCTCAAGGCTTAGCAAGTTACTGGTGTCACAGACATGGACACATAGGAATTAGAATACCAGGTAGAGTGTGCTACTATAAAGTTATTAGTATAGTTTAGTGCCATTATTACATAGCACAGGAGGGAATTTGTACTTGTTTTTATAGAAGAAATACCCTTGTTCTGAACTTGAAATCTGGATAGTATTTGAAACCTGAAGGTGGGAGGAAATGCTGTTCCACATGAAGGTAACAGAGATGAGTAATGTGCCCAGGTAGGGATGCCTAATATCTTCAGTTATGGTTATGGAAAATGCATTAATATAAAAATAATCAGACAATAACACAAGACTGTAGTAAAAGGATTAAAAATAAGAAGAACAGTCCATCCCCAAACTTGATGAATGCATCAAAGAATGAGGGTATGTCCCACAGACGGTCAGTTATACCCTCCCACAGTTTTCACTTCATCCCAATGACTGGAGATATTCGGGTTGACAAGTATACTATATTGTCTAACCTAGAGGCCAAGAAACAGAAATGATAATAAGTTTCCAGGAGCAGTAAGCTCCATGAATCTGTCTGTAAAACACCAAAGCATTCAAAAATTTCAGGCTGCTATTAATCAATCAAACATTCATTTATTCAGTGTATGCGCTACATATATTATTTGTCAAAGACGTTCACTTTGGGCTTCACATTTCATAAGCAAAATTAATAGGTTATTGAACTAGATTTTATAATTAAATTTAATGGATATTTTGAAATTGTGCAGACCTAGCATATATGAAAAGAATTTTGGTTAGTAAGTTGGCTAGAATTATTGTTAAACAAAAGCCATAGCACTTTGTCATGGGGTTGAATTTAGTTTTCCTACCACTTTTTTTTCAAGTGAGTCATTACAAAAACATCCTGACCCCACAATGTGTTACCAACGAAAGCACATCTTTATTTTTCTCTGGTTTTTTTCTTTGGAGCCAAGCAAGGCTTTGGCTGTATTATATTCATCAGCAAGAAATCCCCAAATACCAGGAGGATACCGGCATCTGCATGGACCGTGAATTCAGGACAGATTCCAAACTCTGGAAATGAGATTAAATCTCTTCCTCTTCTTGGGCATGTTCTAAGGCAAAAAATGATTTCACTGACCTATGTCAGTCTTAACACTTTATTTCTCAGAAACAGAAAGAAATCTCCAGCAGGATTCCTTTGTTGAGGATGGCTGCATACAGAGTATGAAACAGGAAATTGGCCTTTGTAGCATACAAAAATAAGCCTTTGGCCATAGTACAGTCTCATTTTAAACCTTAAAAGCCAGAATTCCTGCTGAGACTTATCCTGAGTGTTTACATGTTAAGATCAGAAGAAACCATTTCCTTTTTCAAAATTGGCACTGCTGTTCTAGGAGGCCAGTAAACATTTTTTACCTTTAGCAGTGGATACTGTAATAATAATAAAAAAATTCAACATGAGTACTGAACAGGGAAAATGCATTTGTCAGTATCAGCCTGGATCTCTATCCAAACAGAAGCTAGTAGTAGAACAGGTATTTTCACTGGCTGTATCTCCGACTGCAGCAGCTGTCTCTTTCACAGTAATCAGCAGTTTAGCATAAGAGTGAGACTGAGTTGCCAGGAGAGGGTGTGGCCCTGTATGCACATCCATGACCCACCTCACAAAAGCTGCTGTAGCCAGAAGGAGCTTGCCCAGAGCAGATATGGGCTTTTATTATACCTATAACAATAGCTTTTCTTCTCTCTGAGTAGCAGAATGAGAAATTCTGAGTCTTTAAACTTGAGGGCATATATTATGATCAATTTTTCCATCTTTTAATATCTCTGGAATGGAGAATGCAATGATTTAAAATAGCCTAAAGTGAAAACATTTAGGTATACTATTGACATAGAATTTAAATTTTATCTACTATTTCAGTAAGGGTAGAATTGAAACTCAACATCTGGAGACAACATCCCCAAATATCCTAGATTATTATTTTCTGGCACTTTTGTACTGAAGATGTCTTTGAAACTTTCCTCACAGCATAAAGAGATCTATGATTCACCAGAGGATATGTTTTTCATTTTTCTGTCTTTAGAAAAGCGACATTCTTACCCAATGTTGATAGTTAAGGGTCTTTGGATAATTTTTTTGGTTCATCCTCTGTTAAAAAGACTGGAAAACTTGTATTTTTAAATTCAACAAAAGGATGTCCTTCCTTTTGTTGTGTTTTGTTCGTTTAGTACTGGGGATTAAACCCAGAATCTTTGCACTGACCTACATTCCCAGCCCTTTTTTATTTTTATTTTTTTACTTTAAGATAAGGTCTCACTAAATTCCTAAATTGCCCAGGTTGGGCTCCAACTTTTGATCCTCTTGTTTCAGTCTCCCAGAGGGCTAGAATTATAGGAGCATGCTACCACACCTGGCAAGGATGTCCCACTTAATGTGCATCTTTATATTTTAGGACAGAATCCTGCCATGCAAATGAGATGGATTTACGTTGAAACTCAAGTTGTATTATTTACTAATTATGTGAACTTGGCAATTTATTGTTAGGTGAAAATTCTCTCTGGTTCTTATATTTCTTCATTTTCAATTAGTGGCACTAATTATGTTGATTTCAGACCTTTTTGAAGTATGTTTATATAGTAAGTAATCTTTGAAGATAGAGACTGTCTCTCAGGGCAAAGGGAAAGCATACATAATAACTATTAATAAAAATTTCTGTAGCATAAACTATAAAAATTTCTGTTCATTATAAAATTCCTGTTACATAGCCTACTGATTGTTCAACCTAATCATCTTTGTGTTGCTCTGCAGGAACTGGGGTTCAGGAAAAGACCAAGGCTACTGCTATTGCTATAATTAACAAAGTTTTTTGGTTCTGACCTAGGAGTCTTGTGACTCCTATAAGCACTGGTGAAAATATGGCAAGGTAGCTTGTTAGCTCTCAAGATGGGTAAAATGTCAGAACTTTGATGGTTTGTGATCCTTATTTAAAAGTATTATCGTTATTTTCTTAATTTGTAAAGCAGACTTTAAAAATAGCCCTGACATTGTGAGGACAAGGAGCTCAGTACTAATTACATACTGAGACATCAATAAATATTTTTATGCAATGCTTTCAACATCTACATTCAATAAACAATTCTTATTTGCATTCTTATTTTCAAAGAAAACTTCTGTTAAGAAAATATTATGTTAAGAAACAAACATTTGTATAATTTTGCAATAACCCCACCAAATATAATTTAAAAAAATCATTTTATTTCATCTGTGAGGTTCACAATTTCTCTTCCCACTTTTTGAGTAGAGTTTATTTAAAATATTGAATGGATCTAATATAGAAGCTTACATTCAAAAACTTTTAAAATTATACATTTTCTGGCCTGGGGATTTAGCTCAGTGGTTCCGGCACCTCCCTCGTAAGCACAAGGTCCCGAGTTCGATCCCCAGCACAAAAAAAAAAAAAAAAAAATTATACATTTTCTCAATTTGCTTCCGTGGAAATAAACTGGGAAAGCTTTCTTGGCCAGGTTTTATTTATGATTAAAATTTAAATTTCCAAAATATATTTATTTCTCAAAAGAGCTGTGTGATTGCACACTAGAGAAGCTGGTTTCACATGTTAGCATGACGATGGGAGAACCTAAGAGTATGTATGTATATTTATTGATGCCTTTGAAATATGAAGACAGAAGAGATGTAAATTGCAGATATAGTCATGTTACACTTTTTAAAAAGTTGCATCCTTGATTTCCTTTTACCTACATGAAAATGTCCTTGGATCCCTTATGACAGGAAAATGTCATAATTTCTTGGCCTGATTTAATAGGCCCATCCAATCTGTCCAGTTTTACCCTCAGCCTATCTTCTGCTTAAACTCTTAATTCTTTATAACCTATAAACATTGTATGCTATTTCTGCTTTTCATGCATTTTAGGCACATCTTTCTTTTCTGTCCAGTATGTCTTTCCTTTCTTTTTGCACCCAACATAATCTTATTTGTCCTATAAGGTCAGTTCATATTTTTCTAGCTTTAAGAGACTTCCTTGCATTATACAGATAGAACTGCATGATTTCTTCTTTGTTTTACACTCTTACTGCCACGTTCTTGCCATTAAAAAAATTACTCTGTGTTATTTGGCCATGGCTTTGTTCACCTTACTGATTGCTAGGTGTCTGAGAGTTGATAATTGTCTTACTAATCTTTCACATTTTTGACATGATGTGCACAGCTTCTTTCAAGTGGTAGTTGTGTTTTTGTGTGTGTGCTTTTAATAATGGGGCATAGAACTGACTGGTTAGCGTTTTTGAGATTTACATTATGAAATTTGTTCTCTTGGCATTTGGTTCAAGCCCAGTGTTTCTCAGTATTGGTTGCCCATTGGAATTACAGTGCTTGATTCCAGAGATTTTGATGGTTACAACTAATCTCCATAGATTTGGATTTGATCTTAAATTGGAACTCAAGAACAGCAAACACCAATGGAAGTCTTATCACTCTTTTACCTTTCTTTTTCATAAATGTATACACACTATTCTTGAAAGTTAAAAACCACATAAGGCATTATTTCAGCCACTATTTTAAGATTTTTTTAAAATTAATTTTTAAACACTTTGTTTTGAAAGCTAAGCTTGAGAACTATCAAAATATTGCCAAGAAAATATAATCACTGAGACTGAGGTAAAATTCTGCTACAAAGTGGTAGAACTAAACCGGTTTCTTTTAACAAAGGCCACAGTTTTTGTTTTTAATTAAATAGGGGAGTGAAGAAACAATCCTAGTGTGATGAGTTGTGGTTAAACTGGAAATAATTTTCAGTGACTAAAGGAAGAATTCAGATTGCCCAAGAAGATGTTAGACATTAAGAGTCAATTTTCTCCTGAGACAGTGTTTTATAAACCAGTTTGCCATAATCATTTGTCTCTACTCAGTGGGGCTTTTCACTTTAGAAAAGAAAAGGCTAATTTGATCCGGCATTTTTACAATTTTTAAAAGGATATATAACATCTGGAAAAATTGAGACTGTAATGATTTAAGTAGAGCAAAATAATAGGAGATTTGCTAAAAATTGCCCCAAGTTAAAATAGTAAGTTTAGAACATTTAAATGAGAATTTTATGTATCGTATTTAATTGTGAAATAAGTATTTTCACAAAAAGCATAACATAACAATAGTTTGCTTTTGCATTAAAACATATTTTTCTAGGTTTCTCAAGGAACATTACTCACATGGTTCAGGCCACCCTTGGTACTGCTCGTAATCTACTATTGAATCTTGTTCTTGCTTTTCTCTCCCCTCCAACTCAACTTTGCACCTGCTGGTCAGCTTTTATAATTCCCTAGCTGTGCATAAAGGGTTGATGCACTTGAGTAGGCCTGGAATAAAACTGCCCACTTGGGTGGCACAGGGAATGGAAGCAAATTAAAAATCAGTCTCTACAGAGTAAGAAAACAGGGAGTCATTTAATGCCAACCACTGGGCATCAAAGAGAGTTAAACCAGAGTGAAAAGCTAGAAGAGCATGGCCACAGGGAAGCCAGAGGAAGCAATCCAGGAAGATGCACCAGCAGTAAGAGAGATGCTACTTCTGTCTTAAAAGGCACTGGCCATAGCGGTTTGGTTTCTACATCTTGTGGTAGAGTGAAAGCTGTTTCAGAGACAGGTCTTAGCATTGATTCATCCTAAAATGACAGTGAAGTTATAAAGAAAGGGAACAATAGAGGGCTACAACTGAGACTAAGGCTAACCATGCCTTAAAATAAGGTAAGCCATTATCATCACTTTGACACAAACTGAGAGGGAAGTGAGTTATAAAAACGACCTGATCCTAGGTCTCAGAAACAGACCAGAATTCCTTTGATGGACCAGCTTCCACCTCCAGGTAGTTTACCTATAGGTAATAGATGAATGCAATGTTTGCAATAAACAAACAAACAAACAAACAAAAACCCCAAACCCTAGATCTTTCTAGCACTTAATTCTGGTATCACTTGGAATCACATTTTTCAATGGTTCTCTGTTGACTATAGAAGAAGCCAGTCTTGTGAATATATGTAAAGTACTCTACAATCTGTTTTCAACTATTTTTTAATTCTCATTCTCCTTATCCTACTTTTCCCCCATCCCTGTACCTATTTGCTTTGTATAGAATCTACAATTCCATAATATAGACTAATTAAATTGTTTTCTTTATCTTATAACTTATCTCAATCCATTTTGTCTATGATAACATATCATAGCCTGAGGCTTGTGTCTTAGTTACTCTCTCCTAGCTGAGACAAAATACCCAACACCCTTAAGGTAAAGGAGCCAAGATTTATTTAGCTTACAGTTTATGGAGCTTACAGTCCATAGTCAGCTGGCTCCAAGGCAGGGCAGCATGGCATAGGGGCATATCGAGGGGAAAGAGCTCATGGAATAGCTGTGGAAATAGAGATCAAGGGAGGAGGGAGGGATACAGTCTTCTCGGCCACACCTCCAGCAACTGATGTCTGTCCTCTGAACAGGCTTTACCTCTGAACATTACATTTACCTATAAACTCACTGGTGGACTAATCCCCTGATAAGTATCACACCCCCATGATTCAGATCAGTCATCTCCCAAAAGCCTCACTTATAAGCACATGAGACTTTGGGGAGTTATCTAGATATAAACTATAACAGCTTGGTAATATATAAGCAACACAAACTCCTTCCTCTCTTTCTTCCCTTTCTCCCTCCCTTTCTCTCTCCCTCCCTTCTTGTTTTCTTTATTTCTCTTTTCTGCCCTCCTTCCCTTCTTCTCTCCCTCCCTTCTTCCTTCTTCCTGCAGTGCTGGGGATCAAACACAGTATCTTGCATATACTAGGTAAGTGCTCTGCCTCTGAGCTTTTGAATGATGCTCCCAGCCCTGTGAATTACTCTTTACACTTTTGGAGGCTGAGAAGTCCAAGGCTGAGGAGTCCATATCTGGCAATGATCTTTTTTCTGTGTTATCTTGTAGCAAAAATAGGAGAGAGAGAGAATGAGAGAGAGAGAGAGGAGAACATCAAGAAAAGATAGACATTATTTCTGTAACAATCTACCCTCATGATAATCAACTCACTCCTACATTAATCCATTCAGGAAAGCAAAGCTTTGGTGATCTAGTCACCTCTTAAAGATACTATACCGCTCAACTCTGTTGCATTAAAGATTATATTTCCCACATGTGAATTTTGGAAAACATTTAAGCCATACTGATTCTGCAAATTCATGTCCTTCTCAGATACGAAATATTCACTATATGCCAATAGCCCCAAGGTCTTAACTCATTCCAGCATCAATTTACAAGTCCAAATTCCAGAGTCTTATCTAAATCAGATATAGGTGAGTCTCAGAATATCAGTCACACTAAGGGAAGCTTCCTCTAGCTGTGAGGCAAAAGAAAGTATCTAGTTCTAAAATACCCTGCTGGGAAGGGTATAGGATGAACATTCTTATTCCTACAAAGAGAAATAGAAAAGAGAAGTAATTGGTCCCAAATAAGTCTAAAATCCAACAGGACAAATGATATTAAAATTTAAAATTGGAAAATAATTTCCATTGTCCTGAATCCTGGGCAAGGCTTGGCCCCCAAGTCCTCAGGCAGCCCCACCTGTATGGCTTTGCTGGGCTCAGCCTATGCAGCAACTTTGGCTGGAGTTGCATACTGATGGTCCTAAATTCTGGGGTCTTGGCAGCTGCCTTGTTATCATGGCTCCACTAGGCAATGCCCTCATGGGGTCTCTCTATGTTGACCTTGTTCCTACACTCTGCTGGGCATTGTCTTATTGGGGCCTGTTTATGATGATTCTGTCTTTGCTGTAAGTCTTGCCTGGGTCTCCTTTGAAAGTTAGGTGACTAACTTTTGCATTCTGCATACCTGCAGAGTTAGCGTCAGGGAAACTGCCAAGGTTATGGCTTACACTTTCTGCAGCAGGAGGTCAAACTACACTTGGACCCACTTGGGCCACAGCAGGTGAAGTTGAAGAATGCTAGACTGGAATTTGGGGAACAAAATTCCAAGGTGTCAGTCATAGTTAGTGAATGCTGAGTTCCCTTAGATGTCTTTCTAGTAAACTTGCCCTTATGGTATTGCTTAGGATCTGTGATGGAAAGGGCAACCTTGAAAGTCACAGAAAGGCCTTTCTTGGTTTGAGAAATAGAACATACCTTCCTTTTATATGCAATAATCTCTGTTGCCAAGTGTCTCTTGGCTGTATCCTTAATATTCTCTCCTGATCACACATCTTCATTCTTTAAATGGCCAGGCTGAGAATTTTCCAAATCTTTCCATTTATTCTGCTTCTCTTTTCAAGTTTCATTGTCCATAATTTCTCCCTTTTCTCTTCTCTAAGTGGGTGCCCTGAGCACATTGCTGCTTAGATATTTCTTCTGCCACATATCCTAGTCTATAATTTTTGAGTTCTGCCTTCCACAAAGTCCTACAAACACAATTTTCCCAAATTCTTTGCAACTGTATAACAAAGATGGCCTTTATTCTAGTCTACAATACTGTGTTCTTCATTTTTACCTGAGACCTCATCAGATTGGACTTTTCTGTCCATGTTTCTACCAACATTCCTATTATGACCACCTAAGTATTATCTGAAACTCTCATGTTAGGGTCTTACTCTCAGACCTTGCCTGTGTTTCCTTTTTTCTTCGGGTACTCATGAGAATCTCCCTTAATGGTCCATTAACATCAATCTAGGCTTTTTTCCAGTTTTTGTCTTCAAATTTTTCCACCCTCTACCCATTATCCAGTTTCAATGTTGCTCCCACATTTTCAGGTATTTGTCATAGCAGCAGCCCCACTTCTTATTATCAGTTTTCTGTCTTAGTCCATTTTGTGTTGCTTTGATGGAATACCAGAGTCTAGATCATTTACAAAGAAGAGAGATTTATTTTTTACAGTTATAGTGGTTGGGACCTACAAGGTTAAGAGGCCAACATTTGATGAAGTCTGCTCTGCATCATCTCACAGCAGAAGGTGGAAAGGTAAGAAACCAAGGGTATGTGTGTGTGTGTTTGCGTTGTGTGTGTGTGTTAGAGAGAGAAGAGGGGAGGGGAGGATAGGAGGGGAGAGGAGAGGAGGGGAGAGGAGAGGAGAGAAGAGAGAGCCATTTTTATAACAACATATTCTGAAGATAAGGAACCTACTCCCATGGCAGTAACATTAATCCATCATGTGATCAGAACCCCCATGATCTAATCACCTTTTAAAGGTTCTCATGGTTTCACTTCTTAAAGGTTGCATTAAGGATTAAGTTTCCAATGCATAATCTTTAATACTATCTATACTTTTCTAGCTAGATGCATTTCTCAAACTTTTCTCTATTATTTCTACCCATTACAGTGGTATCTTAGTTCAGAAACTTAATTTGTTCCATGATTTTGAAGTAGATGATCGAGTTTGTGTTTGTCATCCAATGTAGAATTTGCAGAAAGAAGCAAAACTTTGCCAAATGCTTCTGTTTGCAAACCAAATTGTTCTCAAACAAAAGTGTTCGTTAACTGAGGTACTACTGTATGTGGAAACAATTCTCGAATACCAAATTTTGGAAGTAATTTATTTTTTCTTCTTCTTTCTTCTCTATTATTGACATGCCTTTTGAAGTAAAAGCTCATGTTGAACTGACTTACTTTCATATATTTCCCATGAAGTTCAACATAATAGTAGAGACAAAAAGATGGGTTTCCAGGGATTGTGTTTTTTGTTCTAATTTATTGAAATTACTGATATTTTAAAATTACACTAATTTTTCACATGTTGTATTTTGTATACTTCATTGGATTTGAAAAATATTATATTCTTCTTGGGTGAATTATTCAGCTTCATCAGTAGACTCACAAACAGTATAAAAGTAAGATTTTTAAACTTCAATATTTAGTTGCCTTTGGTGTGGCTCATATTTTCATGATACTCAGAAAGGTCAAAACATTATAACATTACAAATGGTAACTTTAGATTTAAAAATTTAATAATGAGCCTAGTCATTACCTTACACCATTAATATGGAGTATTACCATTTATAGCATGATTGTGTATAAATAAGGAGTTGATCAGTATTTAAAATGTATTCTCAGTATCATATGCCAGTGGGTCTCAACCAAGGATGATTTTGACTCATCCCTCAGGGACATTTGATAATATATGGAAACATCTTGGATTTTCACAAAGAAGGCTACAGTGAGTAGAGGCCAGTTATGCTGTTGAATGTCTTACAATGCATAGGATAATGCCTCATATTAAACTTGTCCAGTTCAAAATGTCAATAATTCTGAGATTGAAAAACTAGATATAGACCAAGGTAAATGTTTGCTTCATTGAAATGAACTTAAAAACATATTTATACCTATATTCAGTTTAATGACAATATCAGCCCTAGAAATATATTAATCTTAACAATAACCTAAAGTTAATCAAGTTAGAAATTACATATAACTCAATAAAAATGTAGAATAGTGACTTTTTAGAGAATCTTCTTATTACATCAAAATTTACCTTACATTTTTGAATTTTGCTTAAATGAGTGGGGGAAATCTTTAGTTTAAAAAATAATTTAATAAATTGGAGGTTTTTGAGGTAATCATATAAACTGTGGTTTGTATTTGGTTTGGATTCACGTATGCTTAAGCTACATGTTTTAATGACATCAATGAATTTCAGGTTTTGTTTTGTGGTGTGGCATTACTAAGTGGATAGATATAAGGTGTCTAGTATGATGATCAGATATAGCTTTAAAGCTTTGTATAATTAGGCTCTTGTTGTTTATATCAAACTACTTATAACCAAAATGACTTACAAAGAAACTCTTCAAGGTGTGGTCAGTGTATATTTCCAGGCAAGAGGGAAAAACTCCACTCTGCTGTTCATTCTCAATGTTTTGTTTAGCCTTATCCAGTGAGCCAGATTGATGATCAGGGCACATATGGTGTATGAACTGGCTGGGGCTCCCAGCAGGCCTGAGCTGTACACTCTGTGGCCTGCTGCTGTGCTTTTGTGTTTGAGTTCAAACTTCTGTTCATTTGTGTAGGAGCAATGGTTCCACTTGTTCAAGCTCAGCAGGAACCAGCCCATCTGATACTCAGAATACTCTTCCAGAGGAAAAGTCCTTCAGCAACAAAGGCCTTCTCATCTGTGATATGCTTTTCTCTTCCATTGTGCTAGTGAGTTCTCTTTCCCAGGATTACAGAGCTCCATGGGGACACAATTCTTGATTTAGGCTTGTAGACACTTTCCATTTTGATTTCAATTTTGGGTCCCTGGGTTGAATTTCCTTTTGGCTAGTCTTGTGGCCACTCCAGGAGACAGAAAAACTGCTATGGGGATTTATAGATTAGTAAAACAAAGACTATCACTAGTGTTGACAGAAAAGCTTTGGGCCAGATGAAAGGTTTGTCCTGGAACCATTGCCCTGTTTTCAGTGTTGTGGAAATACTGATTCTTTATAGGCTTGAGCCACCTCAGTAAGATGGTATGGATCAGAGCACTGTGATAACTTGTTCACTTTTGTTTCTTTTGTATTTAATGGTCATGGTAACATTCACATTTTACACAGTGGTCCTGTATTTAAGAGGCCACGGTGATTTTATAAGCTCAGAAGCAGTTATGAGCATGGATTTTGGAATCTGAAAGGCTTGACTCATGTGTGTATCACATGTTACCAGAGGAAGCTTGGAAGTTATTAAACCCCATTCAACCTCAATTACCTAATCTGAAAAATTGATGTAATAGTTACTACACAGAGCATGATAAAAAATACAGTGAGTATTTAAACTAAAAAATTATTTCAGTAAAATACACATTATCATTAACTCCCTCAAAATACTTTTCATTATGTTGAACACACTTATCCCATCATTCTTGCCATTTCTGAAGCAGTTCTGGAGGTCAGATTTCATGAGTGTCTTTAGTTGTGCTGTCTTGATTGCCTCAATGTCCTGAACTGATTCAAAGAATTTACCTTTGATGTTCCTTTTGACACAGTGCCAGATTGGTGAATAAGGTGGATGAGGCCAAACCATAATGTTTTTGACAGAAATTGCTATATCAGCAGTCATGTGTGGCAGAGTATTGTCTGATGAGAATAAAATCATTTATTCATTTCTCAGGCTGTTTTTAGTACACACCATTTAAAAAAAAAAACAAAAAAAAGCTCAAGTAAACCATTACACCATTCACAGTTCACTGTTGGGTTTCTGGATACAAATTCAGCTCATGCAATTCCACCAATGTAAAAAAAATCAACTTCACCTTAATGTTGGATCTTGGTGGATGGTTTTTTTTCCTTAATGAGGAAAATTGGATGATTTTCATTGAGAACTATGAATCTTGGTCTTAGAATCATAACCATAGACCAAGTTTTATCTCCTATGATTATATTTCTTAAAAAGATGAAATCTGAAGTGGGACAATCTTGAAACTCTAATGAAACTGAAAAAATTTCATGTTAATGCATTGTTCGTGATCTTTCATTTAGGCCATACTTTAAAATATGACTGACTGTACATAACAGGTTGAAACTAGTCACACACTGTTTCTAAGGTTTGACACACTGCATCTTGTACGAAAGATTCCTGCCTTTCTATAGGATGGCACATGGCAGCAGCATTGACATCCACCGTATCTTTTGATCATACTTAAATGGAAATTTGATGGTGACTAAATGAAATAAGATATTTACTGTGTCGTGTTAAGAATATATACTTCAGAGCCAGACTGCTTGGGGATGTATGCTGCCTCTGTCTCTTATTAGCTGGGTGATATTGTACAAAATACTTCATTTTCTGTTCTCTATGGAGAGAAAAGTAAGAAATCAACTTTTCAGGCTGTTTTCAGGATTAAGAGACAATATGTAGAGATTACTTAGAACAATGTTGGGTATCACTCCATGCTTAATAACTTAGCAAATTATTATTGTGAGGCTAAGAACAATTTTCTCAGTAGCAGACAAACCCTTTTAGAAATTTATATTCATTCTATATATGCAGAACTCTTGTGAATGTACTGTGTAGAAACTCTTTGCATGCTTTAAAATATTTCATTATTTAGATAATTCCTCAGCTTTCCATAAGCCTTCTCTCATGTTGAGAAATTATTTCAGATGCAAAATTAGCTCACACAATTCCATCAAGGTAAAAGAACAATCAACTTCACCTCGATGTTGGATCTTGGTAGATGGGCTTTTTTCTCATGAGGAGAATGGGGGATTTTCATTGAGAATTATGAAACTTCAGATATAAAAATAGTTTAAAATCCAGGTGAGGGTATCTAGAATTGTTCTTCAAAATGAGTATAGTTTAGCAAAGCAAAAATGGACCACAAAATACACACGACTATTATGATAAGTGTGGGTGGAAATTTAGTCTAGTGAATTAAGCAATTCTTGAAATCTGTCAGAGTGTAGGAGTGTAAGAAAGCCTTGGGTATATTTAAGTGGCTTGTAAATTGAAGGTCTGTTTGTCACAGTGACTTTAAATCCCCTTCTATGCAACTGGCAAGTTAATCTATATTTTCCATTTTGCTAAACAGTGTTTGTCTAGCTCAGGAGGAACCTCACCACACGCTGCCATCTCTCTCAACCCTCCATCTCCCCTTCAACCACTGTTTCCTTTCCATTTCTCTGCTAGATGGCTCTGGCTGAGAAGTCAAGCTCACTTGTGTCATTAATATTTTAAAAAACATTTCAAGGAAGGCCTATTTACTCTTATATTAGACCCAATTTTACTATTTGAATTTCAGTCCAGAGTAGCTATATTTTAGGGTTAATGTTCTGATTATTATACAAAATAAGAGACTATTAATTTTACATAAGTGTTTTATTTTTTTAAATTTTTTTCCACCATTAAGTTTATTGGTACATTTTAGGTATAAAATACATTTACAGACATCATTGGGATCTTGTACCATTGCATGAGTATGTTGGTTCTTATTCTTTTTCCCCCTTCCCCTGCCCTCCCCTCACCCCCTCCACCCCTCCGGACTTGCAAAGATCCCATTTCCATTTTTTTCCCTTTCTCATATTTTTCCCCTTTCCCCTCCCTCACACCTCCCCCACCCCCCTAGACCTTTACTTCCTATTACACAATATCAATTACACATTTTTAAAATTAAAATATCAAGACCTAGGAGACATTACCACAAATTTTACAAAATTTAAAAGGGTATAGAAAGCATATTTCAAAAATCTGTTTTGAAATAAATTTGACAACTTCTAAGAAGAACCTTGGGAGACAAATTACTGAAACTAACTCTGGAGGAAATATAAAATTTGAATAGTACCTATTAAAGAAAGTATATTCCTAGCTTGAAAACCTACCTATATGACAA
>NW_004624799.1:13962772-13996459 GCF_000247695.1 Heterocephalus glaber | reverse complement strand
TCCCTTACAATTTTAAAGCAATTTTTCTTTTCCTGGTCACTAATTGCAATCTTATCTTTTATATGTGAAATTCTATCCTCACATTGGTTAATTCTGCTGCGCAGACTTTCGATGGAGTTTTTAATCTCTTGGAAATCTGTCTGCATCTGTTTTATGGATTCCATTTTTTTCCTATGTTGGAATTCAATCATGTTCCTCAGATCCTCTATTTCTTTTATCTGTGTCCTCTCTAGATTTGTTAATCATGTCTTGCACCATGAGCACAATCTTTGCTGTTACCTGAGTAATTATTTCTGATTTCATTTTTCCCAGATCCTCTTTTGTTGCCAGTTCAGAGGGTCCTGGTAGTTGAGTATCAGATTGTTCCATTTCGTTTCCCTTTAGGGTTGCCGTAGGTGATCCAGAAGTCTGTTTTTGAGGCTTGTTTATGTGTCTTCTCATTTCCACAGGGTGTGTGTGGGGTGCTTCTGGCACCCTGCGTGGGTCACCTTATCTGCCCTAGGTGTGTGGAATGGGAGCGCGGGAGCTTCCTTCTGGATGCTGGGACTGGCTCAGCTTTTCTGCCCTAGGAGCGTGGAGTGGTGGTGGGGGAGCTTACATATGTGTTTTATGAAATCTATTTGAGAAAAGAATGCAAAGAGGATTATGAAAATCAATTTATTTTATCTTTGTTATAATAGCACTTTCACTTTAGATAAAAAGACAACATGTTGAATCAGTGAACAATTATTTACTGAGAGAATATATGTCTGATGGCTTACTACTCCTTCCTGAATATAATTGCATTGTAGGTCATAAAATGCTAAGACAAACTGTAAATATTTTAAAGATTCTGTGTAAGGAACTAAATACCAGGAGTGAGATTGATTACATTTTATTTAATGTTTAGTTGACATATGTATTATGTTGCCTTCAGTAAACTAAAGTAAAAGAAGATTGATTTAAAAGATATTTATAATTCATCAATATATGCACAAAATAATTTTACCATATATTTACAATACAGAGTTGAAATATTTAAATTCAACCTTTGTAGGAGATTGGAAATATTTTTCATATCTAATTATAGCATCATGGTAAAATTGTAGACCATAATGAGAATCTTCTGAACTTTAAGAATTCCTTCAAAACAGGGAAGCATACTTTGAATTGTCTGAGTTTTTTACTTCATGTGGCTTGGGCAGCTTCCTGCTTGTCTTGTCAGAACTTCCCTGTTAAATTTAGTCCTATGTTCAGAAATTAAAAAAAAAAAAAGTGTTCATCAGTAGCAGGTTGAAACAGGAAATAAAAATATTGACTCAGAAAGTTCCCAGGACAATTTAACAACTAATGAGAGGATTGTAGTTCCTAAGGCCACCATGAATTGGAAAGTGGGCATGAGTACCTCATTTGGCACCTGTTTCATTCCATGATGCCTAATTTCTGGTTATGTGAGTAACATGGCAAAATAACCTTTTATTGCAGTGAAAGAAAAAAAAATTGTGCTTCCCAAAAGACTGATATTTTTAGGAAAACAGTGGAAGTCTCATTTGACTATTTTTCCTGTTTGGAAACACTTGGATTATTTTTGGCTTTGCCCAATCTTTCATTCTGATATTAGATCTAAAAGAAATGAAAACATACCTAAGAAATAATGACATTTTACCAAAGAGCAAGCTATTTTAGATCTAATATGACCCCATGTTAGAATAGTTAGATGGGTGGTGACACTGTCAAAACTTATCTTTTTTTCAGTTTCTGAATAGAACACCACAATAAATTATTTTGAAAGAATTATTTCAAGAGAAAGCTATTCATCTGAGTCATCTATTGATGATTTATCATGTATCAAGTACTCGGTATTAAGAGAGAGAAAATAGTGTTTATATTTTATCTGGGAAGGGTAAATTTGATAGGATTTACTGAGAAGTGAAGATTTTTGTTTTCAGAAAAATATAAAGGCAGTTAGCCATTTTATGTAGCAGTTTTCAAAACCCATGGCAAAATTTATCAGGCACTTGCTCTTAATGCATTTTGATTATGATATAATCATTGTTTTCAAGTGCTGTTTCTTGTATCCATTTCCTACAGATGACCTCAGGGGAATAACTTTTGTTATAAACCACACCTGATGGATTAGTTGAGAACCCAACGTGCCAGTGAGGGAAGGGTATGTGGAGAGGGAGTTTCAGTGAAAGTAAAGACTTGAGAGTTTTGGGAGGCTAGGAATTTCAGGAGGACAACAGAATCCACCCCTAACATTGCTACACTTCTACCAGGTAAAAAGGTGTTTTGAAACATGATGGCCTGGAGGTCTTTACTTGCTGCCATTTTGGAGCCTGGAAACGTGAGTAAGAAAAGTGTGCCAACTTACTTTGTGAGGCACAGTATAATCATAATTGCAGGAAATTTGACTTTCACAGGAGAGCACTATTGTCTCAGAAGCCAGTGGTAGCTGAATAGTTCTCTGTATTCTGAGGAGGGTATTCCAGGGAGGAAGTAGGCTAGGATAAATGTCTACAGAGCAAGTGGATACAGAAGACACCTGTGTTAAGCTAGTGCAAGTGATACAGGATAGAAGTGAAGATAGGTAAGAAGGACACCAGGAAGCTCCATTTTTTTCTTCCTTATTTTAAAGCTTCCAGATAGATTCCTGCTTAGCTCTGCACTTAGGTAATCACAGAGAGTATCTCTATTACTAAGTTTATTAGTTCCAAATTTACGTAGTCTATCTCATCTATCTCATCTTTTTTTTTTTGGTACCAGGGATCGAACTCAGGTCCTTGCGCTTGCGCAGCAGGCAGTGAAACCACTGAGCTAAATCCCCAGCCCTATCTCATCCTTTTTTAAGATTAAGGACAGCAAAATAAGAGTATCTAAAGTAATTTTCAGTGCCATTCAATTGCCAGCTTTTACAATATCCAGTTCTGGATCCCCCTGAAGTGATGTCTAAAAGGCTACAAATCTACAGTCACCTTGGATTCCAGGAAAAGCAGAGCCTTACCGATCACCCCATGATTGATCAACCCTTTCCAAGCAGGAGCAATCACTCCATAACTGGAATGAGGTAGCTTCCCTTCAAAGCAAGGACAGTCATCTCATGGGACCCAAACTGTCACTCAAAATATGAGGATCTCTCTGGAATTATGGAAACAGAACTGGAATAATGATTGAGTGGATCCTGGTCCACCTCTGCTAATCCTTAAAAGCTGCCATTGTGCTTTGTGAACATCTGAACCTCAGCATCAGAGTGTACCCCCTGCCCCAGTTACTCCACCTGGCATCTGTTCTTATTCCCTCTCTCATTTTTTACCTCTGCCTAATAAACCTTTCCATGCCTCACACTGTAGCATCCTAAAATTGTTTTTCCATTATGTGAGGTAGAGCCTACTTGGCAGACCAAGTTGATGTGCTCATCTCCTCTTTGGGAGGGAAGAACCTCCTTGGACCCCAATCTAGTGAAAGAAGGGTGGCCAAGCCTAAGATCAACCACCAACTCAACCTTCGACATCTTTACCCACTTCTCATGACTTGGCAACCTAGGGCAAGTGAAGAACCTAAGTCTGAATTAATGGAGTCTATGCTTCAGTTAACTAAAATCTCTGGAGTGACTGAGAAAAATACCTTTGAGAGTATACCAATGAGTCTTATAGCTGGATCAATTGGTAAATCTATTTTTAGTTTCCTGATGAAACTCCATACTGATTTCTATAGTGGTTCTACTAATTTACATTCCCACCAATAGTGTAGAAGGATTCCGTTACCCCACATCCTTGCCAGCATTCATTGTTTTTTGTATTCCTGATGATAGCCATTCTGACTGAGATGAGTTATAATTTCAGTGTGTCGGAAACAATGCTACATAATTTTAGGGAAAAATAATTTGATTGGCCTAGTTCTCCTGCCTGCAGCCCAGCTATAACATTCCAAGACATAATTCCATTTTGGCCTCCAGTCACAACTGAGACCTCAAGGATCCTGTGATGCTGTGATTCTCCAGGACGAGATTATACCAGTTGAAGACATCCTGGG
The DNA here is from genome assembly GCF_000247695.1 of Heterocephalus glaber. The sequence continues at coordinate 13,992,448 of NW_004624799.1, read as the reverse complement.
AGGAACAAAATCTTCATCTACTCAGTTCCTCATTGTTCTTGGATTGTTACATCTTGTTTACCCGATGTACTGAACTCTCTGCAAGTTGTTTGTTACATCTTGTTTACACAGATGCACTGAACTCTCTGCAAATCATTTGTTACATTTGTTTCTCCGGATATACTGAATAAAAAGTGTGGTAAACTGGGGGCTTTCGTCTTTGCTGCCCAGAGCAGCACTGATCAGACCCAAACCTCAGCTTCTTCTCAAAGTCTCATTTTTCTACCTTTCCTGTAATTTGCTTTGTGCTGCTGTGGCTCGCAGGAGACTAAGACGTACTGCAGAGGTTCTAGTAACATCCCCTTTCCCTGTTCCCTATATCAGTGTAGCTTTGATTTGCATTTCCCTGATGGCTTAAATATGTTGAATGTCTTTTCATATATTTATTGCCCATTTGTACTACTTTTTTTTAGAAATATCTGTCCATTTGTCCATTTATTGACAGGAAATTTATTGTTATACAAATATCTTGTTTCATGAAGAATTCAGTTTTTTCCAATTGCAATATCTTTACATATATAACTCAGGGGATCAAGACAATCTACACATTTAGTTATTCACTAGGTAGCAATACTTAGCAATTTATTTTATTTCAGTGATCAGAAATGTATAAAAGATATAAGACAATCTGGAGGAATCTCCACACAAAGTTGACTTCCTGAAAAGTACTTAGAGAATAGGCATCAGAGACATTTGTGTTAATAGAGCACTGGCTTTAGATTCACATTATCAAGTGAAAATTAAGGCATCATGAAAGATGGGTATACAAAGGCAGTTTGAACTCTCAGCTTGTAGGATGTGAATTTACCAACCTCGAATGAGGAGCTAGTGTACAAAAAAATATAGTGCTAGATTAGATAAAACACATTTTGCTTTGAGATTATATTGACTACTTAAATAATATATGAAGGCAATTGATTAAGAATGGAGAAAGGGATTAATCTCAGAAAATTATCTTTGATGAAAATTATGGGAGTTATCCATAGTATGCATTGATAAATTTCCTAGATCACATTACCAAATGTACATTCATAACTTTGTCATAGTGAGAGCTGTGCATTTTCTTATATCTTTTTGGAACTGTGTAAAAAAGCAAACAATCAAAAAATTATTCCTTTAAACATTTCATCCCTAGTGCAGGCATTGGTTGAGATAGCTTTATTTTTGGAATCCTAACATTGCTATATGGATTCAGTATCTATGAATACCATTATCACTGTGACAATAGTTGTGAATTATTAATCTTTGGTGCTCAAGGGGCAGATACTTAGCTATTTTTTATTTTTCTGGATTCAACTACTTCAAACTTTAAAACAAATATATTATTCAGTCCAGTATGTAAATCTAAAAGAGTATACAAGAAGAACATTATAACTAAAAGTGGAAGCCTAAGTAAAGATATTCAAGAACTTTTGGATGTTGTATAATATTAAATCATAATCCTGAAATAATTTAATATATTCCTGATAGGGAGAAATTTTCTACATATGCTTGTCTTGGTTACTTTTCTCATTCTTGGAACTAAATACCTAACACCCATATAAGTTAAGGAGGAAAGGCTTATTTCAAGTCACAGTTTGTAGAAGTTCCAGTCCATAGCATGGACTGGAGCCATGGCTGGCTACATGGCAGGATGACATGGGAGAGGGGGATTACAGAGGAGAAACAGTCCATAGCAGGGTAGGCAGAAAGCAGCAAAGCAGTGAAGCAGTGAAGCAGTAGCAGCAAGCCTCCCTTTCCTTTTTATTCCATCTAGGATACAAGCCTTTTGAGTGATGGCACCCATGCCTTCCCACTATCTGCACCCATGCCTTCCCACTATCCACACCCAGAAATATGTAAACTAATCAGTGGACTAATCTAGTACCACACACCCTTAATCCACATTCACACATCCTAGAGCAAGCCACCTTCAAAAAGCCTTATGATTGTATGAGGCTTTGCGGAAACATCTAGAAATAAGCTATAACAATGGTTATCAATTCAGCATACAGCCACTTCAAATATTACTCTTTTCTTCTTAGTGAAGACAGTAATGGCTTATTAAAGTTGTTTAAATTTATAAAACTACTTAACACTTTTTGGGCAACTGTGGCAAAAGTAGAGGAACATAATTATCAATAAGGGAGGGATAACATTAGCAGTGAGCATTAACATTATGACCATATCTACTGGGCATCTAGTGACTTTATGATTAATTTTATCTGAGTAAATAGTCATCACAGATTATGATGCTCCTGGTGTTGCTGCTGCTGCTGATGACAGGGGTTGTGGTGACAACAATATTAATAGAAATTACCTTTCACTGAGTTCTTCCCAGGTGGTAGGCACTGTTCTGAACACTATTTTTGCACAATTCATTCTAACCTCAAAGAACTCTAAGAGAGAAATATTATTTTTAACCCATATTTTTACATACAAGAACATTGAAAAACAGATATTTTAAATTGATGGGATTTAATTCTGGGCAATTTAGTCAAGATATTGTACACTAAATCAGTACTTTTGATAGCCAAAAGTAAAAAAATAATATTCTCAATTCTCCAATTATCTCACAGAATTGTTTTCAAATTCAAATAAATTTGATTAATGAGAAGCTTATTGAAATTTTGGAATGTAATAAAAATATAAGGATGGATTATTTATACAAATTTTTCATTCAAATATTTATAATATACATAAAGTAATAGTGGACTTGCTTTTATAGGTCAGTTTTATATACAAACTAAAGATATTGTTGTCTGCTTTCTTAGTAAAGCTTAAGGTGTGAGTCACAAAGATAATAGTCTTCAGGGAATGTTTAAGGCTGCTGGTAAAGTTCTTCTGATCCAAAGGAATTTAGGTACTGTAACAGTACAGCTACATATCTTGTGGCAGGGTTTTATATATGTTTTAGTCCAAGTGTGGCCTGCTCATTATTTTATTTACCACCTGCTTTTCCTACTTCCCACACTGTACACTTATCTCAGACCCAGTTTTGGTAACTCCACAAGCTAATCCTGGCCCAAATGAATAAAAAACAAATGTCACAGGAGAGCTTCTTTGAAAAGGGGGAAAATCCAATGATGAGACAGCAGAAGACTCTAAAACTGCCAAAAAAAGAGAGTTGCATTTAATAGAAAATACCAAGAATCTTATTTAAATTATGGGTTCATTGCTGCAGGTGATTTACCTTTTCTGAGCCCACATTTCATAACTAGCTAAGGAAGCATAAAACCACATGGAAACCAAGCAACGTGCATTACAAGACAAGCCTCTGGAATTTTTACAAAAGCTGAAACTTGAGAACAAGAAGAATAGAAGCAATTATTGAAGACATCTCTTCATCAAATGTGTCTGCACTGAGAGCATCATTCTTAGTGGCTAACTGCATTGCTAAAGCAAAGAAGCCCTTTACTGTTGGGGAAAAGTTTATCCTACCTGCTACTAAGGACATTTGTTGTGACTTTTAGGAGAGGGTGCAGTTCCTTTCTGGGCTAGTACCATTACTAGAAGGATTCAAATAGAGAATATTGAAACACAATTGTTAAAAAAGGATTAATGAGTCACCATTGTATATAACCCATAGTGATGAGTCTACTGATGTTGAAAACAAGGCAATGATGCTTATTTATATGCAAATATTTTTCAGGGAGATGTGCATGAGGGTATGTTATGTGTGCTTTTGTTGCCACCCAACATTACAGCTGCAGAACTATTCAAGTCTTTGAAAGATCATAGGAAAACTGAATTGGTCTTTTTGTATTGGTATATGCACAGGTAGAATGGCTGCCATGACTGGATGGTTTTCTTGTTTCACTACTCAGGTTGAAGAGGGTCACCTCTGCATGTGAGTCTGCATGCTGTGTAGTCCACAAAAAAATGGTGGCTGGCCAAAAAAATGTCAACTAAACTTAAGTTTTGCATGATGTGATTAAAATTATAAACCACATTAATGTACATGCCCTTAACTCATGTCTGTTCTAACAGTTCAGTAAGGAGATGAACACAGAGTCCATATCTCATCTCTTTCTCTTATACACAGAAATGCAATGGATTTCTGAAGGTAGATCACCTCCAGTGTTTTTATATCATGAGAGATGCTCCAGAAATTTCTTTTAGAAAAACAGTTACATTTCAGTGGCAGATTATGGGTCACAAAATTTCCCTTCTCATGTGACATATTCAATCTGTTCAACAAATTCAGTTTCCACTTGAAGGGAGAATAGCATCTATGTTCAAGTTGGCAGATAAAGTAGCTCCATTCAAAGTCAAACTGGAATTATGGGGCAACAAGTAAACATTAGGATTTTTGACATGCTTCAAATATTATGGGAGATTTTGAAAGATACTGAGCCAAGGTCTTCTTTCTTCCAGGCAGTACATGCTCTCCAATCTCAGCTTTTAAAAAATTTAAGCTTTATTTTCCAACTGCAAAACACCTCAGAGGAAAGATATATGACCTATTTGTGAATAAGCCAGATGAATCAAGTTTGTCCATGCTAAAAAAGGATCACCTTCTTGAGATCACAAATAATGATGGTCTTAAAAGTATGTTTGAAAGTTCACTTCTCTGTGTTCTGGATGAAAGTCAAGTTGGAATATACTGAGATTGCCACAAAAGCACTGAAAATCCTGCTTCAATTTCCAAAAACCTATAAGGAATTAAGATGTGTTATGTACATGTACCAACTCCCCAGAAGGAATATAAACATTGTACGCTGAAACATGTATTAACAAAAAATTATAATAGAAATAAACTGTTCAATAATTGTAATGCACTTGAATCATCTCTGAGTCACCCCTACCCTGTCTATGGAGAAAATGTCTTTCATGAATCTGGTTCCTAGTGCAAAAAAGGGTGGTGGGTGACTAGTAGTATAAAAAACTGCCTTCTAATGATTTATGGTAGGTGAAAGTCAGGAATTACAGCCTTATGTTTTGCATGATCATATATAATAGGAATTCAGTTTCAGAGCTAAATATGACCTAGTTAAGATATTTTTTTTAAATGGACAAATTAAGATAGCCCCAAAAGATTTTCCCAACATACCCAGGACCATGACATTTTCAATCTACCATATTAAACTGAATGGCATTTGTGTGCATTCCTATACACATTCCCATTGGCTCTAAAATCAGTCCATGTATCTAAGTGTTCACAACTTTGTTATTATTTTCTCTCACGCTAGAGATAAGTGCTTTTATGAGGTCCATGACTTTCAAGTTGTATAAAGTGGTGGTTACTGTGCCTATATATCTAGGCACAGGTCTAAAGAGATATATTATTATTTATGATGTCAAGATTCCTAAGTGACATCAAATTAAATTTTAGACTGGGATATGGTTACCCCAGTTATGTTCCCATCGTGTGTTTTAAAACTGCAGAGAGAAAACCTTACATTTGTATCCCCCACCCCACCCCATAATGGGTATTTAACTCAATACCTTTACACTGAGCTACATACTCAGACCTTTTAATACCTTTTTCATTTTGAGACAGGTTCCCAGGCTGGGCTTAAAATCATGATCTTCCTGACTCAGCCTCCCAGACTGTGGCTATTACAGGCTGCTATTACCACCAGGCCCTGCTCTGCATTTGTGTTTTATGAATAGTGGAATTAAAATCTTCTTCAGGGCAAGAATCTGCTTGACTTCCTTGCTGGAATATGTCAGCACCCAGAACACTGTAGACTCCGGGTCAGTAATTGGTGCTGGCTGGAAAACATTACTTCACCATACATATCGATCTTTGTAGTAGAATTATGCACTGGAAATATTGTATCCTCTTTCTAGACTTGTCATCTGATGTCCCTTAGCACAAATCTGAATTTAATTTTTATTCTTATATTATCTGAATTCAGTGGAGAACTGTTAAGTGAGTTATTTCTGTTGATTATTTAGGAAAGCCTTCATAAGTACTTTAAGAGTATTAAAGAATGTTATGCTATACTTTAAAACCATCTGAATACATTTTTAGCCACAAAAGTTGTGCATTCCTATTAACAACATTCTAAGATTTTAATTCACCATAGCATCAGCCTCGCAATTAAAGTCTAGGATGCTATAATCTAAAGCAAAGATTCACTTTCTGGGGATCAAATTTTGAGACTACAGTTCTTTGTATTCTCTGGTGAGCAAAATAGACTAGACTAGACTGCTCAGAATATATCAGATTTGTTTAAACACCCAGTAAGTTCTGGGTAGAAAACAAATTGGCACTGAATGCTTTAAATAATATCTAGCTTTGAATGAAAAGTGTATATTATACATTATCTCTGAGTTATGTATGAATGGATGCCAATTTTGTGAATTTATATGGCAGATTGGGATATTATTTCTGAGAAAGATCTGCTTCAATTTTATAGTTCGGGTAACTAAAACACAAAAAAAGATTCTTCTCTTATTTTTGACTTCTTAAACATTAGAAAAAGGATGCTGTAGGATATCAGAAATCCATATTCCTTCATGGAGATAGTGGGAAAAATCATTGATAAGCTGAGTGCAAGTTTAGGAACAGAAACCATGGGCAATATTGTTGTTTTTATAGAGTTGAAATGCACAAGATAATTATATTTCTGTGCAGATGAAAAGGAACCTGCTTCCAGCTGCTTTTCAAGAGATAAAATAGATCAGTAATTCTGTAATGCTAGATTTGACCAAATATTCTCTAGTATATTTCTACTTGTTTTGAACCAAATTGAGCAACAAAAAGCAAATTTCTTTGCTCAATCTGTTTTCAACCATCAATATATGTCTTATTTTATTTTGGGCATCTGCTTATTTGATGGGATGGTGATCCACATTGTATCTGAGTCTAAATGTTACAATTTTTATTTTGGTTCACCAGGAGTATATTTATTGCAGAAAAGAAAAGTCTAATTGTTCCTCTTGTGATTTTTTGAGGAGCTTTATGAAATCTGTCACATTTCATACATTTTTTCCCAATGAAAGCATGCAATTTAATGGTTTCCAGTTCATTTACAGAGCTATGCACTCATCTAGCACTTGGGAGGCTGAGGCAGGAGGATTTCCATGAGTTCAAGGCCAGCCTGAGCTGCATGGTAAGTTCAAAGACAGCCTAGGCAACATTGCGAGACCCTGTCTAAAAAAATTGTTCATTAATAAAAATTTTAGAATGTTAATTACTCCAAAAGAAACTGAGAGTACAAAGCTTGAATCTCCCTGCCCCTATGCATCTATTCATTTATTTTCTGTTTTTGTAGACCCTTATTCCAGATATATCGTATAATGGAATCATACAATATACAAGTGTTATAAAAGTAAAGCAAATATTTAAATTAAAAAATTATTAAAGTAAAAGATATTGCCATTAATCCACTCAAAATACTCTCCCATCACTTTGAACACAATTACCCATGGTTCTTACCACTTTCAGAAGCAGATCTGGAAGTTTCTTCTTGTGTGTTTAGTTGTGCTATCATGACTGACTCAAAACCCTGAATTGATTCAAAACATTTACCTTTCATGGTTATTTTTACTTCAGGAAAGAGTTAGAAGTTGCACAGTGCCAGCTCTGGTACTTAAAGGAGATGAGAACACACTATATTATTTTTATGAGCCTGCCTTTCATCGGATGATGCTCAGCAGCAGCATTCCCTGTATATTTTTGAATAAAACATAAATACACAAAAAAGAACTTCTATTAATGCTTCAGGAAATGTCAAGAACAATAGGATAAGTGTGTTTGCAGCAAGAGGAAGTATTTTGAGAAGGATTAATAACTATCTTTTTACTTTAATAATTTTTAATTTCAATATTTAACATTTATTTTCATCACACCATGTGTGATCTTTGTTACAAGTTTCTTTCCATTAGCAAAATCCTTGCAAGGTTTGTCTATGTTGTAACATGTATCAGTAATTTATTTGATTTTATAGTCCAATAATATTCCATTGTATAGATATATCACATTTATTTATTTATTCATTTTATTTTTTGTACCAGGGATTGAACTCAGGACTGTGCACTTGCAAGGCAGGTACAGTAGTACCACTGAGCTAAATCTCTGGCCTGTAGATATGTCACATTATATTTGCCATTCATCAGTTGATGGGCATTTGAGTTGTTTCTGCTTTTTGGCTAGTATGAAAAATGCTACTATGAACATTCATGTCCAAGTTCTTCTGAAAATTTTCAGTTCTTTTGGGAATAGAACATGTTTAAGTACATGTTGTAATGGTAGTTGTATGTTTATCTATTTTGGGGAACTTCCAGAATCATTTTCTAAAGTGCTTCCATCATTTAACAGTCCCAATAGCATTGTAGGAGAGGCCCAATATTTTCACATTCTTGCCAGCACTGTTATGCTCTTTCTTTTCTGTTATTTCCATTCCAGTGGGGATAAAGTGGTATCTCACTATGATTTTGTTTGCATTTCCTTGATGGTTAATTATTTGGGGCACTTTTTATATTGCATACTGGACATATGTATACTTTATTTGGAGAAATGTCCACAATGTTATTATTTTATTCCTACATTCATAGACTATTGGCATCAATTTAAATTTTGGAAAATAACTGAGCAGGCAACATAAAAATTAAGGAAATAAGCGAGGCACAAAAGACTATATATTATATATTTCCATTGATAAGAAATATATGGAACAAGCAAATCTATAGAGATATATTATAAGTTACTTTGGGAAGGAAGAAATAGGGAATTACCACTTATTTGTAAGAGGTTTCCTTTCAGAGTGATGAAAATGTTCTAAAATTAGATTATATGATGGTTAATCAACTCTAGAAATGCTAGAAACTATTAAATTATATAATTTAATCCATCTATCTATCATCTACCATCGATCTATTCCCTATCTATCTATCTATCTATCTATCTGTCTGTCTATCTGTAACAGGTTCTTGCAAAGTTGCCCAAGGCTGGTCTCAAACTAATGATCCTCTTGCCTCAGACACCCAAGTGGCTGGGTTTACAGGAGGGTGCCACCGTGGCCAGCTAAACAAGTGAATTTTATCATATGCAAACTGTAAGGTTGTTTTTTTCTTTTAAGACAGAACAAAAAAACCAAAAAAATAATAAACAGGAAGTTTTCTTTGGTAATTGTCTATGCAACTTATAATATTATGCTTTTTTTCCTCTGTGGTTTGCATAACTACCATTTCTGATGCTTAACTAGAATAGAAAAAATTAATACAATATGCACATTTGTTACTCTTTTTTTTCGAACCAAGTGTTATTTTACAATGGAATTTATATTTTTTCCATTTTAGAGACATAATTTAGATAAAGTTACCATTTCCAAGAAAAAAATTGAGGTACTTTTACTTTACTTTTGGTATTTCATATTTTATACTAAAAATAATGGAAAACTTCAAAATGTAATTCTTGGGCCAGGGATTTAGCTCAGTGGCAATGCACCTGCCTGGTAAGCGCAAAGTCCTGAGTTCAATCCCTGGTACCAAAAAAATATATAATTCTTACTTTATTTAACACTTTTCCATATATCATTTATAGAGAGTTTGCCATGTGAAAAACATTTTACTAGGCATCTTTACATATGTTATGCTATTAAGGTAGTATAACTAATTCCACTTTAGAGTTGAAAAGACTAGATTCCCTGAGTTTATTTGGATTTATTAGCAGACTTTTTTGTGTGTTTTGATGGGGATAGTAATTTCCAATTAATATACTTTTCTGTTGGAATATCCTAAGAGTACAATAATTACAGACATGTTGGTTTAAAAGAGATGAAAGTAAAAAGTCAATGGTCCTAAGCAATTTTGAAATACAGTGAGGCAAACTTTGTCAAAGCCTGGGTATAATTCTCTGTGACTTGAAACTAATCTGCCTTGAGGCTTTGTCCTATGAATCACCCTTTTTCTTCCTTGAGAGGTAGCATGTGTATATGCTAAGCAGTTGTGTTAACATACTATGTTTGTAGTCTGTAGAATTCTAGGAGTCTGATAGCTTTCTTTCGTTTTTCCTCACGTTGTACTATTTATTACTAGCTGGCAGGATTTTTGTTGATGAATCACTCTCAAGGACTTTGTGAGTTTCCTGTTTATGTCATGGGGATTCACTCTGTTACATAAGAGGTTCCCCTGCAGGTCTTTCTCCACAGACCAGTATCTACTTTTGTTTTCTTCTGAGATGGCTTAGAAAATCTGTGAATCACGTGCATAATCTTTCCAGAGAACATTTTATATGATGTAGTACTCTAAACTTTTAATTGTATTGAGGTACAAACAAAAACATTTTTAGCAACAACCTTAGCATGCCTTTTTGTCAGTGAATGTCTTAATTTTTGTGTCTTTTGTAATCTACACAGGCTGCAATTTCTCCAAATCACGAAGCTCTTATTCCTTTTTATTGAACAGTTCTTCCCAGTTTGTCTCTTCCCTTTTACATTTTACTCTAAACACCAGAAAGAAAGAATTCCACATTTTCAACAATGTTCTTGGAAATCTTAGGTAAATACCTAAGCTCAACACTTACAAGTTATTTTGGGGGTTATTGGGTATCACACCCAGGGCTGCTCTACTTCTGAGCTACATCCCTAATCCTTTGCCCTTTTAATGTTTTATTTTGAGACAGAGTCTTGCTAAGCTGCCACGACAAGATCTAAACTTGCCATTCTTTTGCTTTAGCTTGCCTCAGTTCTAGGATTTCAGGCATGCATCCATGCGCCTGGTGACTCACAAATTTTGCTTTACACATAACAGCACACAAAATTTTGGTAAATTTTCTGCCATTATGTACCAAATACTTTCTTTCATATTCCAGTTTGATCTCTACTTCTTGTTGAATCCTCAGAAATATAATCATTAACATCCATATTCACAATACAGTCTGTTCAAGGCAATCTAAACCTTTTTGGTCTGTAAAATCCATTCTTCCTACTGCCAAATTTGCCACATTTTGATACTGCAGTGTCCTATTTCCAGTTTCCAAAATCTATATTAGTTCTTTTTGTTGATGACACAGATTATTACAGCTGAAAGCACCATAAATATTTTATTGTCTAGTTCTGAAGGTCAGGAGTTTAAAATGGGTTTTACTGAGCTAAAGTCCAAGATTGTTGTCCAGGCTGTATTCCTTTCTGGAGGTTCTAGGGGAGAATTTGTTTCCTTGTCTTTGCCAGCCTCCAGAAGGGGCCTGCAAATCAGCCCCAGAGAACCAAGTTCTTCTCATGTTTCCATTTCTCTGTGTCTCTCTTCTGCTTCCTCTTCCAGGTACAGGGATCCTTGTGACACAATAGACACAAGTGGGTAATTCAGTACTTTTCCCCATCTAATTAGCAATTTTAATTCCATCTGCAATCTTATTTTGGCTTTGCCATATAACCTAAAGTATTTACAGTTTCTGGGAAATGAGAACTTGAATAACTTTAGGCAGGAGGGGGTGCTTATTCTTCCACCAAAACAGTACCATGAGAAGCAAAAACATTTTTTCCAATGGCTTATTTTCATAAGTAATTTTAGATTTTTGAGGTTAAAAACAAGCTCTCATTAGGAAAAAAAACTGCCTTCTCTTTATCTAAGTATTTTATTTAAAAAATATCAGCATGGATTCCTAAAGTGATTAATTAACAAAAAATGTGGGGGGAGTGGAAGAGAAAGTATTTTAATTTTTAGTTTGAAAATGTCCAGAAAGGTTTACCTGGAATGTTTTTGTGAGTTCAAAGATTTTTATCAATAAGGCAAATTTTTTTCCCTTCCTGCCTTTTTTTATTAGTATGTTTGTGATACGTGATAAATATATTTATCCTGGGGAATTGGTACATATTACATATCACATTAATACACATTTGAAGTAATCTAAAATTTGTAACTGGAGATGAATTTTTTAAGACTTCTGCATCCAGTGAAATTTTACTTTAAAATTGAGAGGAAATATATATATTTTTCCCAGTCAAAAAAAAAATCTGGGGAATTCACTTCTCTCAGACCTACACTAAAAGAGGAGAGTTCTTCAGGCTGAAGGAAAATGATACCAGATAAAATTTAGACCTAGTGAAAAGAAAGAAAAGTTCTACAAATGGTAAAAGATTGGTTACATATAAAACAAATTTTATATTATTTATAGGGTTATAATGGACATAAAAATAAAATGCACGTCAATAGTAACATAAAGAATGGGAGATGGAAATGGAAGGGTGTGACTGTAGGCTTTTTTTAGTTTGTATAATGATATATTACTTGAAGCTCAAGTGAGATAGGCTAAAAATTTATCTTGTGAACCCTAAAAAAGGATAAAACAAAGAAGTAAAGCTAATAAGACACTAGAGAAGATAAAATAGAATGTAAAAATAACTAAAAATAGGAAAAGAAGAACAAAGCATAAAGAACAGAAGATTGAAAACCATTAGACAAATGGTAGAACAAGGCATATTTATATGCTAATATATAGATGTATATGCAATTATATCATATATAAAAAGTGAATTGTTAGACTGAATAAAACTTAAGACTAATCCATACCCTGTTATATGAGCCTTCTCTTTAACTATGAAGTCATATATGAGTTAAAGCAAAACAATGGGAAGTTATGTATCACATAAATATCAATAAAAAGAAACCAGGAGATGCTATATTAATATGAAAGCATCCTTTAAAACTAGGAACAAGGAACAGAAATAAATAGTTCTTACATTTTAATAAATACACAGTTTATTAAGAGGACATAAAAATCCTAAGTATTTATGCCACTAACAATTCAGTTTCAAAATAGATACAGGAAAAACCATAGAATTACAGTATTGTTTTTTTGAAATCCTTAAGCTTTTTAATAGTAATTCTCCTACCACTGGATTCTTTTATGAATGTAAATCTCATGAAGGAGAAGGAAATATTGTATAGCATTTAAAGCATTAACATATATACTGTGTTTGTAAAGAAATTCTATTGAGAATTAATTAGAATACTTATTAAAAATACAGATAAAGTTGAGTCATTTAGGAACATGGATGCACCACGGTACTAAGCAAAATAAAGTGGACACATGAGCTTAATTATTGTATGGTTTATATTATATGAAAACTCAAATTATAAATAAAGAGCAAAATAGAAGATAGATAATAAAAAGTAGGGAGATAGCTCTTTCCCAAACGAGAAGAAAGGGAGGGGTGAGTGAGAAGAGCGAAAAGGGATGAAAAAGGAATTAAGATGTATCATGTAGGGCCAGAGATTTAGCTCAGTGGTTCCGGCGCCTGCCTAGCAAGCGCAAGGTCCCGAGTTCAATCCCTGGTACCAAAAAACAAAAAAAAGAAACAACCCCCCCCCCAAGATGTATCATGTACATGCACCAACTCCACACAAGGAATGCAAATATTATGTATTTCAAACATATATTAATAAAAAAAAAGGGGGCCAGGGATTTAGCTCAGTGGTGCCACCACCTACCTGTAAGCAGAAGGTCCTGAGTTTGACCCCAGGTACCAAAAAAAATAAAAATAATAAAAAATAAATTCCAACCACAAACCAACTACTTTATGTATACTATACTCTATGTTATAATATATTAACCCATACTGCATATAAACTGGGACATAATGAGATTACATAATTTCCCACGGCCACGTGGGAAGGGGCATAGATAGAATAAACTCACATCAGTTCACCAGTGCTATAGTTTGGCTTTCGAGTGTCCCCTGAAAATTCATGTGGTAAGGCCTAGACCCTAAAGTGGCATGATGGGAGGTGGTAGAACCCTTTGGAAGTGGACTCTTGTGGGAGATCCTTTAGTCATTGGGGGCAGTACCCCAAAGTGGATTGTGAGATCCAGGATTTTTCTCATGGCCATGTGCTGAATAGTTTGTACAATCTTGCATTCCCCAACATTGCCATCAGGCATCCCTATCAGAGACTGAATAATTCATTTGGTAAATTCATAGCATATTTTCTCCTTAGAAAAAAAATGACTAGAACTAATCATCTTTAAAAATCTAACACTATTTGGCTTTTATTGTAACTGATTGTCATCCCCCAAATCAGCAAGGACATTGTAATGGAAGGGAATGCCAATTATTGATTAATTACTTTTGTGGGGGAGAATTAATAAAAATGACCTCATTTATTTTGAAGAAGGACCTCATTCTATAGATGCCACAAAGACTAGCATAGTCTGAAACCCTGCAAAGAAACTACACTCAGTTGGTTAAAGCATGGTACTAATAAAATGTTTTATAATTTCAAAAAAGTCTGCATACTTATCGAATGAATTAATAGATAATATGTCTACAGTCAAATGATATTGTCACGAGATTGTAGTGTGATTACTTCACTTGTTTAAAAAGTTTACTGATAAAGTAGTAGAACATTGATAAAAATCTTCCTATTATAGTATTTCTGAAATTGATAAAAATCTATTTATTGTAATATTCCCAAGATTTTATTAATTAGCTGAGTTATAATGGCTTATTTTAATAAAGTAGAATTGAGCACCTTTGTTAAAATAACATAAGGATGAATGTAAAAAAAATACTTCTGATTGCAACCATAATTTAAAAATTGGTTTAGGTCATGAAAACATCAGCACCTGTAACAGTCATCTTTATATTCACATCTTTAACATGTGCACTCTCTAACTCTCATGACACAAACAGCAGAGTCAATGTATTGTTAAAGAAACACATCAAACACAAACATAAAAAAGCATAACCTGTTCAAAGGGCTCTGGGGAATTATTAGAAGGCCATAAAACCTGCCAAATAATTGGAACAATAAAAGTGGAAAATTAATTTCAAGCAAGAGTAAACATGTCAACTGACTGCTGACAGGCTTTTAAAGAATATATACATATGCTAGGAAAAGGAGGTGATGACTTTTAAAGATCCAAGTGGTTAATTAATGGAGACTAAAGCCAAATGCAAACACTGGGAAAAGGAGCAGAAAAATCTGGTTTCTGGTTTCACAAAGAGGGAATTTACTTTAATCAAATTTATTAGTAAGATGGATGGGGGTGTAGAGAACATGGTCCTTGTAGCAGTTGAAAAATGGACCAATATTGTATGCTTTGAGATTTCATGTGTTTCTTGGTCCAAGGAAAATATGACCAGGGTGCTAAAGGAAGGACAGACAGAAACAGGAGACCCTTTTTATGAATAGTTTTACAAGTGCATGTAATTTTGGAGAGATCCCCTAGGATTAGCCAATGTGATGGAATTATTTTTAAAGGTCTGGGAATGTACCAACTCATTCACATCCAGTTGACATCACTCATGAGAAAAACCTGAAAAGGTGTTTTGAAGGTCAAATGAAACACTCGGAAGCTTACTTGCTAGATGAAGGAATGTTAACTTTTTTTTCAGAGAAAGAGAGATGCTTCATTAACTTGTCAAAATGTCAGGAAGGTATATTTCTGCAGAAGGAAAGAGGTTTTATAACACATCCTTAGTGTTTCTAGAGTGGGCAATTTACTGAAAAGCTCCACTGGGTTAAAATGATCTCTTCTAAAAGTGGCATAATGGGAAAATTGATAGATTGAATTGAAATTTGTTAAGTTGCAAGAAGCAGAGGTTATTTGGCAGTTGCATCATTGGTAGTTCAGAAAAGCACTGCCTCTAGAGGACTTAATTTTGGCAGCCAAGTGGATAGCTTTCCCATTTTAGTCAAAATTCATGTAAAATTCCTCCTTAGGCACTGTAGTTATACAAACTCACAAAGTACATAACATGTGAGTACCTTATCCTTGAATTAAATTTACTTTGGAATAAAACTTCAAAACTTATACACTAATAGAAAGTTAGTCCCATTGAAGACATCTCCTTGGCAGGCTTAATAAAATAATTCATTTCAGGTATGCTGCCTTTGGACAAGTCATCCTTGGAATTTCTCTTGTGGAGTTGTCCCTCAAGACCATGGCAAACTTTAAAAAATGTTTTTAATAGTGAATTTTTATCATACTTGGAACAAAAATATTTTATTTGGAAAGGGTCCAAAGAAATCAGAACTTCATCTGGTAAAGAAAGTGAGTAATTAAACTCTTTCTAATTAAAAAAAATGAGGTGTTGCTATTAAGTAAAAAAAGTGATACTCTTTTGTGGCTTGTAACCTGGTTTTCAAAGTAATTTTCAAAGCATTTTAATCATTTTTTGATCAGGGAGGTATGCTTCCAATGGGGCTAAACATTTTCAAGTGACTACATTGAAGGATAATTTTAGAATTACTAGCTGTTACGCTGGCCACCAATTTTAGCATTTCATAGTGTTTATAGCTTTCATTCCTAAAATAAAAATTAGAGAAATGTTAATGGTTAGTGAAAGATTCTTTGATGATTTTAAGAGATGAGAGCAATATTCTTCAAGAAAAACTGTCAAACTTTTGTTAGAGTGTGCATAGGGAAAAGAGTGTGATACCTACTACAAGTCCTGGTGAACACAATAAGTCACAATAATATCTTTAGTATTTTTATTTTAGACATAAAATTATGTTTAATTTTGATAGATTAGCTAAAATATTATTGTCCCAGTGAAAAAAACATGTATATACACATATCAGAGGGTGGTTGTGAGGTTCAAATAAGATGTTGTATGAAAAGCACTCTGAGACTGTTAACACTCACTGATATAATGTATTATGGTTTCAGAAAAAATATTTTACGTGGAAATATTAGAAATGTATAATATTAGACTTGGTTCTGTGTCTTGGCTTCCTTGCAGCATTAAGGGGTATTACTTTATTTTTGCATAAACAGAAGTATGCACTTTGTCACAGTTTTTCCATATGTGAAAGAAAACAAATAATATTTGTCTAACAGTTATCACATGAAAATAAAAAGTATTATAAGAAACATCTGGAAAGAAAAGCCTTATATAAAGTATGATTTATCCTATGTGAATGGCCTGGCAAATGCCTGACAGTCAGTTAAAATAAATGCTATTAATCATTGATGGTCTTAGGAGTTATGGACAGTGGTTTGTCATTCAGTGTAATACTTACAAATTCACCAATTTGGAACTCAGCTTTGGACAGATTTTCTAATTAAGGTATTGATATTTTATTTTCTTAACATATTAATTGCAGTCCAAAAGAGGCTAGAATTGGGAAAAATAAACTTTCCTTCCAGTAGAAAATAGACCAAATGATGGCAAATATGACTTGAATAACACAAATTACTTTGGACACAAAAGACACAAAACAAAAACCCTTGCCCTATTTTCAGATAGCTAAATTATTAATTGAAATTGGGTGTGTATAAATAGAAATATGATGAAAAAATGCCCTGAACCTAAGAACTATTTTGCATTTGGCACAGAAGTATACTTGAGATCTCTGAAAGAGTGATATTTTGTCATTACTTTTTCTCTTCTATTACTCACCAGGTTGGAATGTGTTATCAATTGCCCTTTATGTCCAGGAAAAGGATATTGAGTAGTTTCCATGCCATTAGAAAAATAACAGTGATACATCTTTTTAAATAAGAAATCAGCCTTTTTAGAGTTTCTCCTATATCCTACAATGTGCACTCAGTGATTCTGCATGCTTCATTTGCCATGTGAAAATTCAAACTCTGAGACGCAGTGGAAAAAGAGCAAAAGGCTGTTTGAGAAAGAAAGCTTATACCACAGAGCAGTTAGTTACTTTTATTTTACAAACTCTAGAATCTATAAAGTCTTCAATACACTGAAGACCTGGGTATCCTCTATCACAGGGAATCCTTTAAAAAAGAGTCTTGTTTATGTTTTCTGCATCTAGTGGCAAAGGACTGGAACTATAGATTTATGCACTGAGGCAATTAGCTCACATCTCATTTCAGAGACATTGCAGCAAGTCCCTGTTTGGATATCTGTATTGGTCAGTTTTCCCATTGCTAAGCCCAAACAGCTGGGAACCTCAATTTAAAAGGAGAAAATGATTTATTTGGCTCATGGTTTCAGAAGACTCAGTCCATAGTCAAGTGGTTCCAAAGCAGAAACATCATGGTAGAAGGGCATGGAGGGCCAAAGGTACGTAGGTCATGCAAGGTGAGAAGCTGAACAAGGGAACAGCACCAAGGAAAAAGGTGCCAGAGAACAGATATAGAACCTAGTCATCAATCTTTAACAGAAGTGTGTTTTACTAATTCCTGAGGTAGCTCTCAAGTCAATCAAGTTGAAAATCCAGTTTGTTACAATGACACAAGACTATATATCTCTATCTAAATCTATCTATCTATCTATCTATCTATCTATCTATCTATCTATCTATCTATCTTCCCAGGGACAGATATTCTGAGAAGTTACATATAAGAGAAATAACTTTATCTAGGTACATAATTTGGATATAATGAGGATATTTGCCACAGTCAACAAAATTTGGGGCAATTTCTGTTAGGTAGAATCCAACCAATTTGGATACCAATGTGAAACAATAGCCAGTGGTTCTTGAACTTTCATTAGTTAGAGGATTTATTTAATATGCCTAAATTTTAAAAATAAATAACTACATTAGTTTTATTATAAGCTAATTTAAAACCCAAAAATATTTTTAAAAATTTTCTACATGGATCAGTGATATTAAAGGTAACCTTTATGTAGAGAGATTTTATAGATGTAAATGATATTAAATGATATAAATTTAAAGATTAAAGATATAAATGATATAAAGATATAAATGATATCTGATATGATTATATAAATGATGTAACTAAAGATAACCTTATATAGAGAGGTAACCCTTAGGCAGGAGGTCTAAGAATGAAACTATTTTGATAACTTTGGCCTTTGATTTTCTTTGTGTTGCCCTAGTTTACTGCTCTTTTCCTAGGGAGTCCATGGAAATTTTGTAACTGTCCTTCTTTAGTTTCAGGTCTTTATTCTAATTTTTAAAATGAAATTGATCAGATTATAGTCTTTATCAATTGATTTATATAAGCACATTGCTTCATTTCTTTATGGTCTCAAATCCTGATGACTTAAACAGATAAATCTTTTTTGGTTGTTATTATTATTTATTTGACCTGAGCATTTTCTGAACACCTTTTGGTCTATATATTTTCTGTTGTCAGCTTTCTCTGGTTCACTATGTGAAGATAAACTTTATAATTTATTCTCTTTGGTAGGAAAGTGGTTTCTATTTGAGACCTATGCATCAAATGGACTGAAATAAATCAGAAAGATAACTTTTGACTCCAGGTTACAAAAGCCGAAGGCTTTTAAAAACCATTAGGATGCTTAATTTGACAAAGAAGAAGCTTAGGAATAGTACTAAAAGGGCGGTTCACTATTTGGTGAAGCCAATAAGGAATCCTGACACTTTAAGTCTTTGCTGAGGATGTCAGTCATGTTCTTTGGCTCATAGATGGTTTTGGAGAACTGCTTCAGCTCCTGGCACCCGTCCTACTGTGTTGGCCTCTGGAGCTGAGTGAGGGGCAAGCAAGGCAAATGGAATCACTCCACGTGCAAGGCTAAAATATTTTTCAGAAGCAGTTCAGATATATTTTGTTTTTTTCAGAATCATGTTTCATGACCACCTTAAAATTAAGAAATCTAGAAAAAGGAATTTCTATCTTTTTGGACTTGCTGACTTGGGATCAGGGATAGGCCCTTGATCAGATAACTAAAGATTTGTAAGAATAACAATCATTGTGTTTGAATTTCCTGTGTTACATGTAATATCCACCTTTCAGTTACTGCCTCAGAGCCCTTCTATTATATTTTAATATCATGAAAACTACATATATCTAAACTTCTATTCTTTGTTGACTTCCAAGGTGAGATACTAATATTTCATCAATGACATTTATATTCCTTGACTGCAGATTTATGTTGATGGACATCTCAATTTTTATACCCAAAAAGTATTTTATTTTGCTATTTATCTATCATCTTTTACATATATATGTACATAGTACTTAATAATATTTTTATAGATCTGTGATCAAACTCAGAGGCCCATACATGCCAAGCAAGTGCTCTGCTACTGACCTATATTTCTTGCCTGATACATATTATTAATAAAAAATTAAGAGCAAAAACTGATGTAGCAGTGGCATTTCTGTAAATATCACTGAATAAATCTTCATTGGTGTAATAACAGCAAAAATTAAAGTATATACTTGATTAATGTGGAAACAGAAAATGTTCCATTCACAGAAACTGCTATTAATGCTATTGAGCACATGGATACATGGATTACAGAGGGGAGTCCCAGGACCGGAAGATGAATGGGTACATAAATGTAAAGAAGGCTGAAGCTATTTGAATAATCCCTTTGTTATGCAAAAACATTTGTACAGCATGGAAGTTTTAGATAAAACTTTTATGGCTTATATCTAGATGTCCACCCAAAGCCTTATGCACTCACAGGCTGGATCTAGAGTGTATGATGAGATTAAGGGTGTGTGGTACTAAATTAGTCCACTGATTGAAGTTAACATCATTCTGGGTGTGGCTGAATGGATTTACTAAAGACAGAAGCCTCACCCTAGATGTAGGTATAGCTTGTTTGGAATAAAAGGAAAAGAAAGCTCATTTTGTTATTGCTGTTTGATACTGCTTTCTGCTTATACTGCCATGACATGAGCTTTTTCTGCTCTGTGATGTCCCTCTGCCATGCCACTCTGCCTTGGAGCCACCCAACTATGGACTGAAACCTCTACAAACTGTGAGCTGATGAAATAAAACATTCCTCCTTTAACTTTGGGTGTCAGGTATTTTGTCTCAGCAACAAGAGAAAGTAATTAAAATAAGCACTAACTTAGGCTGTAGAAATTTTAAACAAAATCTCTCTTGTATACCAAGGTGAATACAGATGAACTATAGTGTTCTAAGACTAGCATCATGAAAATTGTTGCCATTATGTTCATAAGGAACCATTAAAGGATAGATTGCCTATGTTTCTTTTCTGTGGTACTATGGTCTTAGAGAGGTAGGTGGAGGACCTGGAAACTGTGGGGTTTTGTGAATAATGAACATGAGAATATAAAAAAAAGAAAATTCTAAAGGAGATGCAGTGCAAGACTGGCTGGGTAGCAGGGACAGGGGATGGGGAGATCAGATGAGAAATGAGCCAGGAGAAAGATTAAACACAGGGAATTTATAATGTAACAAGTTCACTGGACAGTTTATAAATACTTGCTTGCTTAGCTTGCACAGCAAGGAATTATAAGGGCTGAAGAAGGGCTGAATGATTTTAAAGACAAACTCCCATGTTAGTATTCTGTTTAAAATTTTAGGAGTTAAGGGGAATTTGTGAGGGTAAGCATATATAATTCAGGAAATTGTCTTTGGGTTAATTAATTAAAGCTTTGTGCATTGTATAGTGAAGAAGCGAAAAGGATAAATTTATGAATGATGAAGAATAAATACTTATGTTAATATTGTAAGGTTGAATTTCAGGTAAGGATTTAAATTTTATCTTGACACTTTAATTTTCTTTTTACATAAAATGTAGAATAAGAATAATGGCAGTGACTTTCAAAATGCCATCTCCCATTCATTTTTATCCTTGGGAGACTTAAGAGAAAAGGAAAGGAAACATGATTTATTTTCAAACTGCTTGTTCAAATATTTATGAATATCTACTAAGGGTTAGGAGCAGTTCCTTAAGGTAGAGAGATGAACAAAGCAGGTAATCTGATAGATTTTATTTTTTATAGGAGAAACAGATAATAGACAAACAAGTATATGTCAAGTATATGTGAAGTATGTAGTGTGTAAGGTTCGTGTGGAGAAAAACACCAGAGAATACTGTTTTTGGTTGGTGCGTGAGGACTGTTGTTATTTTGTGTAAAGTGATCATGGAAGACATCATAAATGAGATGCCTCACATAAAAGGCTTTTAAAGAAGGCCAGGGAAGAAGTTGCAGTAAGTCAGGGAGAAGACATTCCAGAAAAAGAGAATGAATATGAAGATGAAGTCAGGAGAACACTTGGGATCTTTGAGAAACATATGGACTTTTCAAAAAATTTTGCAGAATGGAATATAACATAAGCAAATTAACATATAAAAGTCATAGCAAGAATGACTAAACTGTGTTATGTGCATGTACAAATCTACCAAAATGAAACCCATTTATCTGTATAACCAATATATAACTCATATATCTGTATAACCAGTAACAAAAATGTGGAAAAATGATATATATAGGCATACTTGTCTACTGATTGGTTGTTAAACATTTTTGAGACACTGAAAAAAATGGGATATTTTAAGGAAATTCTATTTTTGTTTAAATTAGATCTTTTTTGATATTTGTGGATCCTGTTCTTTGTCACTTTGATATAATAGCTATGATTTTGCGTGCTAGATATAGCACTAAATGATTTACAAACATTTTACATAATAATTTTCTGAATTCTCATGACAGATTTATTGCCCAATTTCAAAATCAGTAAGTGGCTGAAACTGATTAGAACTTTGTTTTTCAAGTGATAACACATTCCAAATTAATTCACTAAAGCTCAGACAAAATTGTATTTTTTAACTTAATACATTATATAAATTTTAACAATCAATATCTGCCATTTTTTGAAATTGAGCCTTTAGATAAATTTCATTAATGTATGTAGATATGTTTTCTAAATTATATTCTCTAGAATACTATATAAAATATTTTAATTTTATGAAAAACATAATTCCATGTGCAAATAATTTTTAGAAGCACTAGCTATATGGAAGTAAAAGGCTATTTAAATGTAAGGCTTCCTAGAGGCTTTAAAATACTAAAATGCATTAAACATTTCTATGAGAAGAATGTTTCCAAATTATTACTAGAAGGGCTTTTATGAAATACTTCTCAATGTCTCAATGAATGGTTTACATAACACCCAATTTTTGAAATAGTATGCTAGTTATTTCAGTTCCTCTGGGCCACTAACCAAAGTTCATTTGATTCAGGAGGTTTACTACACTCCAGTGGAAATTCATTGCTTTCTTCAAAATACCTTCTTTCCTGTTCTGCAGAGTTTCTCCAAGCACAGGATCAGGAGAACACAAGATGATGACCTGAATCATTGCTTCATTTATTTCCATTCTGTTAAATATTTTCTAGACATTTAAAAAAAAAAAGTCCTTGGAATTAGTATCATTTGGAAAAGCAACCTAGCTCATTGTTGCAGGGACAACTATTTTGTGTCCCTATGATCTTTAGGAACTGTGATAGATTCTACCACACCTGTTTTTCCTCTGGCACTACTGTGGCATTCTTGTTCCATAGTCCCCATTGTGGAAAACACCTGGAGAGATTTTCACAGATCCATCTGTTTTTCTCCACACACATCTTCAGGGAGTAGAACTCATGAAGCTAAATTGTCAGAAACTTCTGTTCATCTTCTTTAGAAATATATTCCAGAGCAGACAGTCTTTTCTCCCACAGAACATAAGAGAAGTTCATACTCAGGTGGTAAAAGCTGATTATGTCAGAACTATAAGCTCACCATAGACTGACATCTTTCTAGAAATGGCTGCTACTAGCAGTACCAGCACAGGTTCAAGGCAACAGCTTCTTTTTGGCAGCAACTTCAGTCAGCATGCTATGTGCTTTAAGTGTGAAAGGTGGTCCTGTTGGAAAATTCTCTTTTGGGCAGCAGCTTTCAGTCAGCTGATAACTGAGACTTCTCAGTGGTAGTGGGCTACAGTGCCAAAGTGTCCTGAAACACCTTTGAGAAGATTCCTCTAAGTATTCTGGAATTTTATTGGCCAAGCAAGTCTATGCCAAACACTATACTATTAGTCTCCCATTCAGTCCTCTTTCATTCATAAAACTAGAAACTTTTTGTTTGGAAAAAATATCTTCTACAAGAATTAAATATAGACCTCAGAGGGGTACTCTGATTGCTCAATATCACATAAAAAATCAGGGTTTAATCAAGACTGGAAGCAGTTTTTGTCATCCTATTGGTCACACTGGCTATTCCTACAAGTTACATTTGTCTCAAAATGGGGTATACCTGAGCCCTAGCACTTCTGTTAGGGTTCTTTTCTGTAAAAAAAAGGAAACTGCCTGTGACTGAGCCAAGTAAGGAAAATTGTACACTGGAGATACAGTGGTTTGCTTAGAGAATTAAAGGAAGATTTGAAAAATCAGGCTTTAGCAGAAGCAAAACCTGGGAAGTTACAGGGACTTCAGGCCCAGAAACCTGAGGCCCACTTCTTTGGGTGCTGCTTTCTGCATCTATGGGTGTCCTCTGAAGGTGTACAATATCCAAAGAACATATGACTAGCTAGTCTCAGCTCTCCAGAACTGTGATCACCATGAGGTTGTATTTCAGACAGTGAATTTCATTTTCTTATTTTGTAAAGGTAAGAAAGGGTGATCGAACATGATTAACAGTCATAGCCCACAGAACCATATGACATGAGGGAAGATCAGTTCCTTGAAAGAAGATAGACTGAGGTTCTGTTCTCTGATGCCTGAAGAAGAAAGAATCCTGAGTGGATCAAACTAAGAACTGGATCCTACACACTTAAATGTAGTTGGAAGGTCAGCGCTGACAAAAAAAATAGTCTCTAAACACATTGAACTCTGGCAGGAACTCTGTTTTGTCCAATTCCTTTCCCTTTACTTCCCTTTTCTTTCCACCCTGTTTCCTTCAGTTCTATCTCACACTCAGCCAATACAAAGAAAGGTGCCATCTCCTCTTCTTCCATTACCAGTATAACTACATCATGGCAGAAGATAGAGGGAAGTGGAGGGTCAGGGTTACATGCTGGGCAAGTGTGGACTATTTCCTCAAATGTCAAAATCTTGGTGATAGGATCAGCTGAGTAGGTTTCTGTATCCTATAGTATTTGCCTCTCTTTCTTATGAACTGATTCACCCTTCATTCCGGGCTTTCAGAACAGCAGATGAAGACTTAGATGCAATATCCTCCTGCCACTCTATTGCTATTTGATTTGGGGAGGAATTTTGAATGTAAGAGACAGATTAAAGACAGACATTACTTAGGTGCTAGGGAGCTCTGTGCATCCTCAGTTTACCAGGGGAAAACATAGGTGGGCCTTGGTCCGACAGCCAAGATGTTTTGCCTTGTTATTCAGCTTGATGATGTTGAAAAAGTGCTATGGGTGTGCAAATAAAATTGTAGCATAGGATTCCTATTCATTTGACAAAATGAACAACTATCCATTTGTGAATTTCAAAGGTGTAGACTAGGGTAATTTTTTACAGGTCTTAATGAATTCTTAAGAAAGTCAACAATGCATGTTGCTACTTTTTTTTTTTTTTTTGCTACTGGAAATCAAACTCGAGACATTGAGCTAGAGAGGTAGGCAGCAGTAACTCACTGTTATTTTTAAAATTAACTCTAACAGTTGTTCATTGTTATAGTTAAATGGTTAGCAAAGTATTATATCAACCCAAAAATCATGCATTTTAATATTTAGTTATTTCTCTTAGTAAGATTTTAGAAAAGTAACATAAGTCCTTTTAAAAATTAAAGGGAAATGAAATAGTACAGGTGCGTAACAGAAAAGAACTGGAGAATCCTGCTTAGAAAATAATCAAAATTGCAATTCTTTAAAATATATCCCATAAAAAGACAGTATTGACCTAATATTTTAGATTGACAAGGAGTTATGCTGTAATTCTTACCTTTATTTTCTGTATTCTGAGACAGTATGCAACGCTAAAGGAAAGGTTTGATCACTGACCAAAGGAATCAAAAAGTCATCGTAGATTATTATTATGTAGGCAAAATGTTCATCATGAAAGTTTTATATTCCTTTAAATGTTTTATAAGGTTGAGTAAAGTAAAATGTGTTAATTTGGAAATTGAAGCATTATAGAATATTCAGAAGAAATCCTGCTGGTCAGATCAGAGTGTGGAACACTTACTCGCGTCTTGAAGGCATTTAATTATCTGTGGGGAATTGCCCAGCAGACTTAGGAAATAATAACACAGGAACAACATATGCATGTAACTGATTTCTTCTTTCTTACTTAGATAAAATTCACACAAAATAAAAGTCATCATTTAAACCATTTTAAAGTGTTTACATCATGATTTTTAGTATACGCTCAATATTATCAACATCACCACTAACTCCCGAACATTTCCATCAGTCCCCAAAGAAACCCTACACTCAATTTGTCCATCCTTGGTAACTAAAAATCATCTTCTTTCTCTTTATGTACCTAATTAGGTATCTTTTATAAGTAGAATCATATAATATGTGGCCTTTTGTTTCTGGATTTTTTTCACAGCAAATATGTTCTGGGTCTATTTATGTTGTAGCATACATTAATACAGACTACTTTTTAAAAGACTGAATAATATTTTATTGTGTGTATCACATTTTCAACAGATAATGGATGTTTGGATTATTTCCACTTTTTATTATTATGAACAATGCTATGAACATTTGTATGCAAGTTTTAGTGTGAATGTATGTTTTTAGTTCTTTGGTGTATTCCTAGATGCAGAAATTCTGTATCATATAGAACTCTAACTTTTTGAGAATAGTCAAATTCCATGGTAGCTGCACCATTTTACATTTCTCACAATGATGTATGAGATTTCCAATTTCTCCATGGTTCTGTTTCATTTAAAAAACAGTCATTATAATCATCCTGGGGGTTATGAAGTAGTGTATCACTGTGGTTTTGATTTGTAAGTCTCTAATAACCAATGCCGTTGCTCATATGATATTTTCACGCCTACGTTTTTATGCTAAAGGAAACTCAAGAACAAATATAATTGTACAAGAAGTTCAGTGTATAAAAGCTAACATCCTAGCCAGGGATTTAGCTCAGGGGTTCTGCTGTCTGCCTCACAAGCTCAAGGTCCCGAGTTCAATCCCTGGTACCAGAAAAAAAAAAAAAAAGCTAACATCCTGTTGCAACCATTATGCCAAAGTTATGCAATTTCTCATTTGTAAAATTCATTTACGTGTTTTCTCCAGACATCCAATTACATATGTGTACAGAGATAGTCTCATGAGAAACTCAGCCAACCATGAAACATGATTTTTCAGGGAATGTTAGGAGTGAAGTGAATACTAAACCCGAGTATTACCCATAAAAGCAATGTGAACAACTGCCTTCCATAACTCCAGCCTATTAATCATGGACCACCATTTTCCTCTGTAGTGTCTCATTTCTCCTGCTTTTTGTGAGATTCTGAAGAATCTACTGTCTTCTAGGTTTATCCTCTCTAAATACTCTCCTAAGAGAATTTTGTTGCTATTATCTACCTACTAATATGAATGTAATGCAATGTGCTGCAACTACAATAAGAAAATGCAGTTAGATTACTACTCAAATCAGATGGACTTCTCTTAAACTTGCATTCTTGTGTTATTTTTGTATTTGGCCATTAGTTGTCACCTGACTTTTCCATCTTTTCTAAATGCAAGTGTATAATTTTAAATGTGGGCCCTGAAAATGTATTTTAAAAATCTGTTGAGGGGTGTTAAAACAAAAGAAAACAGATCCTGAGTGGTTTCCTCTATAAGGTAACTTTAAGGCCCTTAGAAAATGGATTCTGTGAGAGCTATTTTAGTTGCTTTGTTATTTCTCCCTTTCTGAAACTTGGTTACCTTACATATGTCATTCCTGGTACTTGACTGCAAATATTTCAGTGACTTCACTGTTCTAAACCATCCAAATAATATGTACTTTTGACATCACTTTTATGAAACAGTTAATTGTTTTTCTGTGCTGGCAACTAACCCCAGGGCCTTGTGCATTCTTGGCAAACACTTTACCACTGGGCTACATCGTCAGGTTTGAAGTTAGTTTAGATTATGAGCCAAGAGAGTTTCACTTGGGAGACCATTCAAAAAAGAGAAAGAAAGCCTGGTGTCCCAGCAAAACATTAACATGCCACTACATGGTTGATCTTAATGACAATTTTGTATTTCATGCGTTTTGTGATGTTAGCTCTAACTCTTGAGAGACGTTTATTGACAATTAACATATGGTGTTGGTACTTTTCTTTTCAGAAGTATTATAGACCTCAGGTTGCACTCTTTAATTAATAACAAACTGGCAGATCTAACAGAAGAGCTATCCTCACATTTTAACCACATTTCCTCCACAAGAAATATCTGAGTTACGGTAAGTGGAGAAGGCTTGGGAAACTAGAAAGTAAAGAATAATAGACATGTAGATAAGACAAGTATCACACTGAAGAAATATTTTTACTATGCAGAGAGAGGAGCAAAATTACAAGAGTAAAATGCAAATTAATTTTCCTCTTTGCACAGATGTAGTTAAAAGATAAGAAGAGAAAAAGTGATTTTCTTATCTGAGTTGCCACCCATTGTCTAAACCTGTCCTTGGTACTTACTAACAATGATGATTAACTCCATAAAGGATGTGGTGTGTGTGTATAATATCATTTAAACTTTTTAATCTTCTTCTGGTCTTTTTATTTCCCATCTATGCACATATAAAAAAACCTCTTAAAAATCATGATTGGGATATGTTTTCTTCATAAGACTCTTAATATTTGCCTTAAAATGTTTAGATATTAATAAAAATATGAGACAAACATAAATCTTAAATGTGTGGATAAATTTTACAACACATATAACTAATTTTAAGTATAAGATAGCAAATGAGATCTTTGATTTTACTGAAGAGAAATTGTGTCTAACATTGCCCTCTAAATCTACACCACTGACTTTAACTTCTCAAGCTAAGGAAATCTATAAGGATTCACTGAAGTTTTGGAGGGCTGTAGTAAAGGCATATATTGGGGTATCAGACTGGCTTCTGTTCAAAATCTGGCTCAGTCACTTCCTATTTATGTAACTTTGGACACATTGCTTAATTTCTTTGAACCTTTATTTCTTATTTTGTAAAAGAAACAAAGCACACACAAAATGATAACTAACTGTTCAATAAATGTTGTGTATTATGGTTGCTATTATAATCCCATTTATTTCCTTCTGTATTTAAATATAATTAATTCTCTTTATTCTTCATTTTGCCTTTGTGCTTCTCTTGATGCATCTTTCTTCTCATTCACATAATATAGAACAGAGGTTTGGATGAACTAAAAGATTTATCATTTCAAGATCCACAGAACTGAAAAATACCTAAATGACCCTTACATCCATCTTTATTTCAAAGCAATGAAATTCTTGAAAATTTAAGATGAAAAGTATTTTTATGTATGGTTTTATGAATAAAATAGATGAAATTTTTTGAAAATATCGTGCAGCTATTCCTTATGTGTATTCTAGGTTTCTCTTTCTTCAATTTCATGAATTCATTTGAAAGGAAAATTGCACACTCCTATCTATGTAGCAATCTTTCCCTAAGCCGTAAACCTTTTTTGATCATCTCAGGTCTGGCTGAATGTCCTCCATATTTCTTATTGTTGGTTCTGTTTCTAGTTAGAATTCAGGGGCTTACAAAAGATAACTGATCTTGATATAACAAGATACCTCGAATAAGCTTAAAAAAGAAGTGTATTTTCTTTAGAGTCATCAAAGAACTATGAATCCATTTGGTGGCTGTGAGTGTGGTTTCATGTCCCGGCCCGCGGGTAAGTCAACGGAGACCCTAGAGGGGGAGCAAGGATGAGGGGACAGGGGACACGAGAGATGGAGACAAGACAGGTTTCTGATCAAGTCTCGTTTATTGCGGAAGCTGCTACAACATATATACCGTAGGGCGAGAGGGGAGGAGCAAGAGGAGTGTACTGGGGCTACTTCCTTGTTGCCGGGTAGATCTGCAACAAGCCCGGGCATGTCCGTAATAGGCACTCAAGAATTCCAGCGGGGGGGGGGCAAGGCCCCCCACAG
>NW_004624799.1:13931193-13962672 GCF_000247695.1 Heterocephalus glaber | reverse complement strand
ATGAATTCTTAAGAAAGTCAACAATGCATGTTGCTACTTTTTTTTTTTTTTTTTTGCTACTGGAAATCAAACTCGAGACATTGAGCTAGAGAGGTAGGCAGCAGTAACTCACTGTTATTTTTAAAATTAACTCTAACAGTTGTTCATTGTTATAGTTAAATGGTTAGCAAAGTATTATATCAACCCAAAAATCATGCATTTTAATATTTAGTTATTTCTCTTAGTAAGATTTTAGAAAAGTAACATAAGTCCTTTTAAAAATTAAAGGGAAATGAAATAGTACAGGTGCGTAACAGAAAAGAACTGGAGAATCCTGCTTAGAAAATAATCAAAATTGCAATTCTTTAAAATATATCCCATAAAAAGACAGTATTGACCTAATATTTTAGATTGACAAGGAGTTATGCTGTAATTCTTACCTTTATTTTCTGTATTCTGAGACAGTATGCAACGCTAAAGGAAAGGTTTGATCACTGACCAAAGGAATCAAAAAGTCATCGTAGATTATTATTATGTAGGCAAAATGTTCATCATGAAAGTTTTATATTCCTTTAAATGTTTTATAAGGTTGAGTAAAGTAAAATGTGTTAATTTGGAAATTGAAGCATTATAGAATATTCAGAAGAAATCCTGCTGGTCAGATCAGAGTGTGGAACACTTACTCGCGTCTTGAAGGCATTTAATTATCTGTGGGGAATTGCCCAGCAGACTTAGGAAATAATAACACAGGAACAACATATGCATGTAACTGATTTCTTCTTTCTTACTTAGATAAAATTCACACAAAATAAAAGTCATCATTTAAACCATTTTAAAGTGTTTACATCATGATTTTTAGTATACGCTCAATATTATCAACATCACCACTAACTCCCGAACATTTCCATCAGTCCCCAAAGAAACCCTACACTCAATTTGTCCATCCTTGGTAACTAAAAATCATCTTCTTTCTCTTTATGTACCTAATTAGGTATCTTTTATAAGTAGAATCATATAATATGTGGCCTTTTGTTTCTGGATTTTTTTCACAGCAAATATGTTCTGGGTCTATTTATGTTGTAGCATACATTAATACAGACTACTTTTTAAAAGACTGAATAATATTTTATTGTGTGTATCACATTTTCAACAGATAATGGATGTTTGGATTATTTCCACTTTTTATTATTATGAACAATGCTATGAACATTTGTATGCAAGTTTTAGTGTGAATGTATGTTTTTAGTTCTTTGGTGTATTCCTAGATGCAGAAATTCTGTATCATATAGAACTCTAACTTTTTGAGAATAGTCAAATTCCATGGTAGCTGCACCATTTTACATTTCTCACAATGATGTATGAGATTTCCAATTTCTCCATGGTTCTGTTTCATTTAAAAAACAGTCATTATAATCATCCTGGGGGTTATGAAGTAGTGTATCACTGTGGTTTTGATTTGTAAGTCTCTAATAACCAATGCCGTTGCTCATATGATATTTTCACGCCTACGTTTTTATGCTAAAGGAAACTCAAGAACAAATATAATTGTACAAGAAGTTCAGTGTATAAAAGCTAACATCCTAGCCAGGGATTTAGCTCAGGGGTTCTGCTGTCTGCCTCACAAGCTCAAGGTCCCGAGTTCAATCCCTGGTACCAGAAAAAAAAAAAAAAAGCTAACATCCTGTTGCAACCATTATGCCAAAGTTATGCAATTTCTCATTTGTAAAATTCATTTACGTGTTTTCTCCAGACATCCAATTACATATGTGTACAGAGATAGTCTCATGAGAAACTCAGCCAACCATGAAACATGATTTTTCAGGGAATGTTAGGAGTGAAGTGAATACTAAACCCGAGTATTACCCATAAAAGCAATGTGAACAACTGCCTTCCATAACTCCAGCCTATTAATCATGGACCACCATTTTCCTCTGTAGTGTCTCATTTCTCCTGCTTTTTGTGAGATTCTGAAGAATCTACTGTCTTCTAGGTTTATCCTCTCTAAATACTCTCCTAAGAGAATTTTGTTGCTATTATCTACCTACTAATATGAATGTAATGCAATGTGCTGCAACTACAATAAGAAAATGCAGTTAGATTACTACTCAAATCAGATGGACTTCTCTTAAACTTGCATTCTTGTGTTATTTTTGTATTTGGCCATTAGTTGTCACCTGACTTTTCCATCTTTTCTAAATGCAAGTGTATAATTTTAAATGTGGGCCCTGAAAATGTATTTTAAAAATCTGTTGAGGGGTGTTAAAACAAAAGAAAACAGATCCTGAGTGGTTTCCTCTATAAGGTAACTTTAAGGCCCTTAGAAAATGGATTCTGTGAGAGCTATTTTAGTTGCTTTGTTATTTCTCCCTTTCTGAAACTTGGTTACCTTACATATGTCATTCCTGGTACTTGACTGCAAATATTTCAGTGACTTCACTGTTCTAAACCATCCAAATAATATGTACTTTTGACATCACTTTTATGAAACAGTTAATTGTTTTTCTGTGCTGGCAACTAACCCCAGGGCCTTGTGCATTCTTGGCAAACACTTTACCACTGGGCTACATCGTCAGGTTTGAAGTTAGTTTAGATTATGAGCCAAGAGAGTTTCACTTGGGAGACCATTCAAAAAAGAGAAAGAAAGCCTGGTGTCCCAGCAAAACATTAACATGCCACTACATGGTTGATCTTAATGACAATTTTGTATTTCATGCGTTTTGTGATGTTAGCTCTAACTCTTGAGAGACGTTTATTGACAATTAACATATGGTGTTGGTACTTTTCTTTTCAGAAGTATTATAGACCTCAGGTTGCACTCTTTAATTAATAACAAACTGGCAGATCTAACAGAAGAGCTATCCTCACATTTTAACCACATTTCCTCCACAAGAAATATCTGAGTTACGGTAAGTGGAGAAGGCTTGGGAAACTAGAAAGTAAAGAATAATAGACATGTAGATAAGACAAGTATCACACTGAAGAAATATTTTTACTATGCAGAGAGAGGAGCAAAATTACAAGAGTAAAATGCAAATTAATTTTCCTCTTTGCACAGATGTAGTTAAAAGATAAGAAGAGAAAAAGTGATTTTCTTATCTGAGTTGCCACCCATTGTCTAAACCTGTCCTTGGTACTTACTAACAATGATGATTAACTCCATAAAGGATGTGGTGTGTGTGTATAATATCATTTAAACTTTTTAATCTTCTTCTGGTCTTTTTATTTCCCATCTATGCACATATAAAAAAACCTCTTAAAAATCATGATTGGGATATGTTTTCTTCATAAGACTCTTAATATTTGCCTTAAAATGTTTAGATATTAATAAAAATATGAGACAAACATAAATCTTAAATGTGTGGATAAATTTTACAACACATATAACTAATTTTAAGTATAAGATAGCAAATGAGATCTTTGATTTTACTGAAGAGAAATTGTGTCTAACATTGCCCTCTAAATCTACACCACTGACTTTAACTTCTCAAGCTAAGGAAATCTATAAGGATTCACTGAAGTTTTGGAGGGCTGTAGTAAAGGCATATATTGGGGTATCAGACTGGCTTCTGTTCAAAATCTGGCTCAGTCACTTCCTATTTATGTAACTTTGGACACATTGCTTAATTTCTTTGAACCTTTATTTCTTATTTTGTAAAAGAAACAAAGCACACACAAAATGATAACTAACTGTTCAATAAATGTTGTGTATTATGGTTGCTATTATAATCCCATTTATTTCCTTCTGTATTTAAATATAATTAATTCTCTTTATTCTTCATTTTGCCTTTGTGCTTCTCTTGATGCATCTTTCTTCTCATTCACATAATATAGAACAGAGGTTTGGATGAACTAAAAGATTTATCATTTCAAGATCCACAGAACTGAAAAATACCTAAATGACCCTTACATCCATCTTTATTTCAAAGCAATGAAATTCTTGAAAATTTAAGATGAAAAGTATTTTTATGTATGGTTTTATGAATAAAATAGATGAAATTTTTTGAAAATATCGTGCAGCTATTCCTTATGTGTATTCTAGGTTTCTCTTTCTTCAATTTCATGAATTCATTTGAAAGGAAAATTGCACACTCCTATCTATGTAGCAATCTTTCCCTAAGCCGTAAACCTTTTTTGATCATCTCAGGTCTGGCTGAATGTCCTCCATATTTCTTATTGTTGGTTCTGTTTCTAGTTAGAATTCAGGGGCTTACAAAAGATAACTGATCTTGATATAACAAGATACCTCGAATAAGCTTAAAAAAGAAGTGTATTTTCTTTAGAGTCATCAAAGAACTATGAATCCATTTGGTGGCTGTGAGTGTGGTTTCATGTCCCGGCCCGCGGGTAAGTCAACGGAGACCCTAGAGGGGGAGCAAGGATGAGGGGACAGGGGACACGAGAGATGGAGACAAGACAGGTTTCTGATCAAGTCTCGTTTATTGCGGAAGCTGCTACAACATATATACCGTAGGGCGAGAGGGGAGGAGCAAGAGGAGTGTACTGGGGCTACTTCCTTGTTGCCGGGTAGATCTGCAACAAGCCCGGGCATGTCCGTAATAGGCACTCAAGAATTCCAGCGGGGGGGGGGCAAGGCCCCCCACAGTTTCACGATTGACTGAAATATGGAAGTGACACAGATACAGACATAGCACTTCTACTGAACAAAGAACTGCACAGGAGCCTGGGACTAAGTTAGAAAGCAGAGAGATTTATTTCATCACGTACTTACACCTCAAACTTCTGTGGAGAACACACTTGTTTTCACTCTTAGGACACTTGAAACCAGAAGTGAACTAAGCCATCTAAAGTGGAAAGCCAGCCTCAGCACTGTTCAGCTCCCTATTACAGTTAAGAGGTGAACTCTTCACCCTTGTGGTCTGACAAAAAATAGGGGGAGAGAGTTCCTGTGGAAAATATTACTTATTTCAATCTTGTTTGTTCTTTCATTCTTGATGACTAATAAATAACAAAAACATAGAGATACGTGAAGTAGCAGGAAGATAAGATTTGCAATGAAAAGGAAAAAATACCAATGTACTCACTGAAGTGTTTAAATTAGTAGAAAAGAATTTATAATAGCTACTATTAATATTTTTTAAATTTAGGACAAAATGTAGACAAAGGGATGAAAAGGTGAAGGATGACAGTAAAGAAGAAAACCTTAGGAAGTAACTATACACAAATATTCAACTTAAAAATAATATTCCAAGTGAGAAAAGCATTCAGTGAGCTTAAGAACAGGCTGGCCAGAGCAGAACAAAGAACTGGTGGACTCAAAAGAAGAGTCAGTATAAATAATTTAAACTAAAGTACAGAAAGAAAAAAGAGAATTAGGAAAAAGCAACAACAATCTATGTTTTCAAACATCGTATCTGTAGGATGCTCAAATACAATCAAAATTAGAGGTCTAAGAAGAGAAGAGGAGTGAGGGTGGGGGTGGGAGAATGTGGTGTGAGAAATATTTCAGAAATAATGATTAAGAATTTTCCAAAGTGAAAACAGTACAGATTCAAGAAGTCTAGAAATCATACATGGATACAAAAAGAATATTCCTTGTAAAGATACATCATAGTAACTGTTATGGCTTGTATCTAGATGTTTCCCCAAAGCCTCATGCAGTCTAAGTGGGGCTTTTTGAAAGTGGTTGGATCTAGAGTGTGTGATGTTGAGATTAAGAATGTGAGGCTGGGAATGATTCATGATGTGATGCTAGGATTAAGGGTGCCCTACCGTGGAGGTGAGTGCTACTTTCTGGATAGAATATAAGGGACAGAAAGAGGGCTGCTGTTGTCACTTGCTGCTTGCTGCTTACTCCCTTTCTGCCTTCTGCCTGGAATGGACTGTTTTTCCTCTGCGATGCCCCTCTCTCATGTCACCCTGCCTTGGAGTCAGCCAACTACAAACTGAAACCTCTACAAACTGTGACCTAAATAAACTTTTCTTTCTTTAACATTGGGTGTGAGGTATTTTGTCTCAACAATAAGAAAGCTAACTAAGACAGTGACCCTGCTACAAATGAAAGATAAAGAGAAAATTTAAAAAGCAGTCACAGAGTAAATAGGGAAGGGTGGAGGGGGTGACGGGAGGGCTAGAAATGGAGAAAAAATAAGAACCAAGATGCATTATGTAAAGGTACAATTCCCAATGAGAAATGTAATTGTGTTGTATACCTACAATGTATCAATAAAAGAATTTAATAAAAAAAAAGTCACAGAAAAAAGATAGGAAGGAAGGCAATTTGTAATCATACACATCAGAAGTCTGAAAATAATGAAATGTCATTTTAAAGTAGTAAAAAGGGCCAGGGACTTATCTCAGTGGTTCCGCCACTTGCCTCGAAAGCACAAGGACCTGAGTTCCATCCCAGGTACCAAAAAAAAAAAAAATTAAAGTAGTAAAAAACCCACCAATAACCTTGAATTCTATAGTCAGCTAAAATATTCTTCAAAAATTAAGGTGGATTTAAGATTAGTTTTAGATATACAAAAGCTGAAATACTTATCACTAGCAGGTCAAAGTGGAAGAAGTACCTTAAAGAAACTTCTTTGGGCTTAGTTATCTAAAATTTACATAAGCAATGTAGCTAAATGATGTCTAAATTTTATTAAAGTCTTTATAATGCTAATACTTGAAGATTTAGAGACTATTTCCAGAAATAGTGGCAATTTTAGTACACTTAATGATATGGTTACCTATCAGTACAAGAAAATTGTATAGAATTTCTTAGGGTTTTTTGTAGTTAAAACATTGATATTTTGTTTTGTGGGATCTTGTACATTAATATATACACATACACACAAGTACTTTATCAGTATTTGAAGAAAAGTCTACTTCCTATGTAGCTCTATAAATCTGAATCTGCATACGCTTCATTGTCTCTTAAACACAACTATGAAGATTATTTCATTGTTTAAAATCTGGACTATGATAGTTCATTTCCTTGTTTATTTGTTACCTTTAGCTAGGTTGACAGAGTGTTACAGGGGCAGTGTGGGGTGTTATAAAGAAGGATCAAATAGTTTGGACTCTAGTTTGGTTCTGCCATGTACAACATATGATCTCAGAATGGTCTTTCTATGTTGGAGACTCAATTTCCTCATCTGTGAAACAGGGGATAACAACACATCCCCAATAAGAGTACTGTGATAATGGCATCAAAGTAAATAATTTAATGGAATGTTAGGAATAGGTATGTAGCAAACACACTAGAATTAACAGTGCATTGAAAATGAATCTTTCCATTCAAGTAGGGTATAAGAAGTTATTTCATCTCCATATTGATTACTCATTATCTCTAAATAAATGACTAGTCAAAAATCATTAGGTTTTCTTGAGAAAAACTTTCTTGAAAAAGTCAATTTTCTATCACATTATTCATTAGAATGAGTGTGCAGTGGTGGCTCTTTAGTAAAGTTGCATGATGTTAAAATGGTTATTGGTGTGACTGATTATTAATTATTGTGTGCTTTTCCCACAGTATAACCTATTTATAGTCTCCAGAAAATATATCATTTGTTTGGAAAAGTGAAGTGAGCTACAAAATATTTTAAACAAGAGGTGAGTTTCTATCTTCAATCTTTAGCCAATCTCTCAGCATACAGTTTAATTGAATTTTTTGCCTACAGGCAAATCAATAATTAATTTTCCCATTTAAAAGCTATGAACATAATGCTCTCTTGAAAGGACAGTTAAAAATAGAAAAACCTATACATATATGTGTACTTATACATATATGTAATATATGTACATTGGAAAATATCACTAGGCTTTCACTAGCTCTTGATCAATAATTTTTTATTTGAAAATAAATCTAATTAACATTCCTTGATCATGGTGTTCAAGTTTTAGTCTTACATGTCTATATTATAATACATACTGAGAACACAATAATAATTTCACCCTTTTTTATGGTGATTAGGAAGTATTGAGACTAGATAATGATACACTTTTCATGAATTTACTAAGGTGAAAAAATTATTTGAATTCTTCTTTATTTAACCCATATACTTTAGGAAAATAGTGGTAAACTGGTTCTACTAGATAGTTTTTCCATGCTGGTACATAAAACCCAATATTACAACTTAACAAGGAGAAACTTAATTTGGTTTGAGAGGATTTAGTCCATAGATGGCTGGCTCCAAGGCAGAAACATCATGGTGGAAAGGTATGGCAGAGCAAAGCTGCTTAGTTCATGGTGGCCAGGAAACAGAATAGGAGAACAGTATCAGAGAGGAAGGAGCAGAAAATAGAGATAGTTCCCAATGTTGTGCTTCCATAATTTACCCAGACTTACCCAGAAGTGTACTTTACTAATCTTCTGGTCATCTCTTAATCCAGTCAAGGTGAAATATCATGATTAATGGCCATACCATGTGGTACACACTAATATAAAATGTTTGTAAGGTTTTTTCATATTTATTAACAATTACAACTGAGTTGTGAGAGGAAAATGAAACTTGCATCCACTTTCATTTCTAAAACTATGAGATTATTTTTTAAATTTTTTACTTTATATTAGTACATATTTATTACATTCCTCATAGGAAGTTGGTACATATACATGTATGTAACATATCTTTATTCTTTTTTATCCCCTTTCTCTCCCTTTCCTAGCTCCTTCTTTGATCTCTTGATCACCCTCCCATTTGTAAAAGACCCAACTCCCCATTTTCTATTATCTGTAGTTTATTTTGTTCTTGCTCACTCTGTTGCAGCCTCCTACCATCCTCGTCACAGAGCCTTTGCACTTGCTGTGGCCACTGCTTGGAGTGCTCTCTGCTCGGGTACTCAGAGCTCCCACTTGATCACCTCCTTCAAGTCTCTGCTCAGTGTCATTTTCTCAGAGGTGCCCAATCTGATTACCTCTGTTTAAATTTATACATCCTAATGCTTCCAACCTCTCTTTACTTGCTATGTTTCTGTCCAGTGCACTAACTACCTTAATTGCTACATATTTTAATATTTATTTGCTTTTTTTTCTTCTCTATCAAATACAGTCTTCAAAAAGCCAGAGTTTTGTCTTATCTAGTTCTGCATTTCTAGTGCTTACAATATCCTCTGATAATCAGAAAAACTGAATAATATTCACTAGGTGAATGAACAAATGCATCAGTAATTGTGGAAACAGATATACAATAGGTAGGTTCAATGTACTAGCTTGAACACATCAGGGTGGTTCTCATTGATCATATATCCAATTGTTGGAAGCCTGGCTTCATCAGCAAAATGTGCCAGATGAAGTTGAAATGCTGAAACCAATTGGTGTCATGTAGGAAAATAAAACCAAAGAATTTAGAGACATTGAGTGTTCTCTGTGTTCCTTAAGAAAATATTGAGGAGAGGAGCATTATGGTAGGTTAGAGCCAGCAGCATGCACAAGACAGTCAGAAGAGGTCCACAGGTACGCAGTTATGAAAAAACCTAACTAGGGGAAGGCAAGTTGAATTAGAAGCCTGTCAGATGAATTTCAGTAATAGGGGTGTGTGGAAAAAGAAGCAGTGCTGCTTCTCAGTCCTGGCTCTGCTTACAGCCCAGGACGAACATGCTATCTTGAGGAAAGTTTATATTCCCTCTGAGGAAAGAAACTGAGTGCAGCAGCAGCAGCTGCTGTGCTATCAATTGGCTCCCAGCCTAGCAGTAACTGTCCTGTTCCCACCATCCTAACTCTTCTCCCACTGGGTGGATCCCAGCAATGGGAAAAAGAGAGCTTCCTCAGAAAAGAGAGCCTCCTCAGATCAAGGCGCTAAGGAAAACACAAGCTAGAGAATGAGTCAGGGGGAAGTGACTGAGTCAGAAGCAATAAGCCTTAGCAATAGGAACAAGATGCACAGTCTTGTCTAGAGACTCAGAACCAGGCATTGAGGGATCTGTGAGAGTGAGAACTGCAGGGACTTGCAGTGGCTTTGATTGGTGGGATCTGGAAGTAGAGAAAAGACAGTGAAGCAATGCCAGATTATGTACTCGCCTACTGTCCTCCTAAACTACTGAGCACTTTCCTCATATGGGCTCCCTTTCATCATGCCCCAGATGCTACTTAATTCCATGAAGAAGGGCTCTTTTGCATGGAGCCCTAAACACCACTAAATTTGCAGGCTGGAAAGAAACTTCCTATGGCATGGACAGAAAGATTGGTAAAATGAAGAAAACTGGAAAGGAGTAAGGTGGCTAGAAAGAATATCACAGTCCAGGAAGCTGGAAAGGATTGCCATGGACAGAGGGTTTGGCATGGTGTACTCAAACAGAGTAACAAAGAAAGAAAAAATATAAGTAGCTGTGAAGGTTATCATAGAGGGAAAAAGTTGGAGATTGGGGAAATCTCCCCATAGAACATTGTAAAGCTGGGCACTAGACCAGCCCCACTGAGCTCCCTTTCTCTCATTACAATTGAAGGGGCTTGGTCATATGCCAAAACCCCCCCCTTATGATAGTCATACCCACAGAAGCACAGTTGAAATATATCAGAGTTCTACCTGCAAAGGGAACTAGAAGCGCCCTGTCTGGTCTGGCTGAATCATCAGCCCTTCACTTCCTGGTAGACATAAGAACAAGTCTTTGCGGGGGAACCACCTCTATCTAACACTAATTGACACACCCAACCTCAGTGGGATGGAGCACAGCCTCCCACAAGGGCTACTAGACGAGGTCTCTATTTTTAAAGCAAGAGGGAAAAGTTTATCTGCCCTTAGGGCTAATAGTACTCACATCATTAATCCTAGTGCCCTTGATCATAGCATTGCACCATGAATGCCAGTGTCATACTCTCTAGATACAGCCACCTCTGAAAAAGCCCCACCTATGACCACATGAGGCTTTGGGGGGACATTTAGACACAAGCCATAACACATGATAAACCCTGAGAAAAATAGGTATAGCAGGATCTCCTTTCTAGCTGATGAAAACCATTTATAACAAAGCCACTGCCAACATCACGCTAAGTGGAAAAAGCCTGAAAGTATTCCTCCTAAAATCAGTAACAAGTCAAGGTGCCCAATCATCTAGTTAAATATAGTACTTGAAGCAACCAAAACAACTAGACAAAATAAAGAAATAAAAGAAATATGAATAGGAAAGTGAGAAGTCAAACTATCTTTATTTGCAGAAGACAATACTTTACATAGAAGGCCCCAAAAAATTCTATCAGAAGAGAGAGGTAATAAACATATACAGCAACATCAGGATACAGCATCAAGACCCCAAAAAGAATAAAATTACTGAATACCAAGAACAGATCCACTCAGAAAGAAATCAGGAAAACAATCTCATTCACATTAGCTTAAAAAATTAAATACCTAGGAATTAACCAGACCAAATAAGTGAAAGATCTTTATAATGAAATCTATACCTGTCTGAAAAAAGAGATTGAGGAGAACATTAGAAAATTCAAAGATAGTCCTGTTCCTAGATAGATAGAATCAAAATTGTCAAAGTAGCTGTTTTGCTAAAAATGATACAAAGATTTAATATAATTCCAATAAATAGACTGACGGTATTTTTTTAAAAAATTAGAACAATGTATCCTTAAATTTATATGGAATCAGAAGATACCCCCAATATTAAAAACACTTCTTTGCAAAATGAACTAATCAGGAGGCATTATAATCCTGGATTTCAGGTTATACTACACTACAGCAATAAAAATAGCATGATACTGGCCCATATATAGACATGTAGAACAAAGGAATAGAATAAAGGACACATAAACAACTTCACACACTTTTAGCTATTTGATCTTTGATAAAGGGAATAAACACTCACTGTAGAAAAGAGAGCCTCCACTAACAAGTGGTGCAAAAAAACCCCAAAACTGGTCACCTAAGTGCTAAGGAATGAAGCTTGACCCATATATATTGCCCTGTACTAAATTAAAATAAAAATGAATTAAAGAATAGATATAAAAATAGAAACACAAAGTGCTGGAAGACAAAGTAGATAAAACTCTTGAAACATAAGCATAGTAATGGACTTCCTGATCAGAAACTCATTTTCAGAAGAAACAATTGCAAGAATCAAAAAATAGGATTATATAAAACTTAAAAAGCAAAAGAAACAATCAACAGAGTGAAGAGATAACCTACAAAATGGGAAAAAAGTTTTTGACTGTTAATCCTGAGGCTTAACATCAAGAATATATGAAGAAAATTAGACCCCAGAAAACAACAACTATAAAAAAAAGCCAATTAAGAAATGGACAATTAGACGAATAGACACTTCTCAAAAGAAGAAATACAAATGGACAATAATAACGTGTTTCACACATTTCATCGTTAAATAAATGAAAATTTTAAAAAATGAGATTCCATTATACTCTCGTAAAAATATTTATTGTTAAAGACTCAAAAAACTGATTGATGGTGAGGGTGTGGGAAAAACAAACTCCTCTACATTGTTGGTGTACAATCACTAAGGAAATCTATATGGAGAAAAGTAGAAATTCCATTTGACCCAGATGTACCTCTTTTGAGTATCTTTCCAAAAGAGTTAAAGTCATCATATTATAGTGGTATATGAATATCCATGTTTATAGCACAAGTCAAAATAGTTAACTTATAGAAATAGTCTATATGCCCATTAACAGATAAATGGATAAAGAAAGTATGGTCTACATATACAACAGAATGGTACTCAGTCATAAAAAAGGATGTTTGAATCATTTGTAGGAAAATGGATGGATCTTGAAACAATAATACTAAGCAAAATAAATCAGACACAGAAGTTAATATCACATGATTTCTCTTCTATGATAAATTCAGAATATAAATAATTTAAAAAGCAAAATGAAGAAGAGATGGTAGAAATCTGAGGTAGACTTTTCAGAGATGAGGAGGTTACCTAGGATTTATTATGTATTTCAAATATGTGGTAATAAAACAGAATGCTGTTCACAGTATCTCACCCATTTGCGAGAAGGGTCCACATTCTTGAAAAAAAATGGCAGTGGTTATTATATAGGGTAGGATGATATCAACACATGCACTGGTACCCTGTCTTAGTTCAAGCTA
The DNA here is from genome assembly GCF_000247695.1 of Heterocephalus glaber. Next base: position 13,949,695 of record NW_004624799.1, on the reverse strand, counting down.
AACAGCAGCACTTCATTTACCAAGAAAGGTAGTGTGGTTCTCCTAATAATCAGCAGGGAGAGAGCAATCATAATAGAATCCAGTATCACAACATTTTGGAAGTAGCTAATTGATAATGGGGATTCTAGAACTGAAACTGCTGAGAGTCCACTTAAGTCCTACTTAAAAGCCCTCTTGGTTTGGTATTGACCTGAATGACAGGCAAGATTAAAAATTCATGGCCATCTTACCTTGCCTGACCTGGGTCATCACAGCTCAAGAAGGAAATAAAGGGAAAGATTTGTGTCATAGAGGAAGCGCCCTGTTGTAATCTCAAATACAGTTCATCCTCCTTGTCTTTCTATAGTATTGTATAGAAAGTGTATTGGTAGTGAAGAACTTTATTATTTGACCCATAGGTAGCAGGATATTAAAACTGGCTTATGATTGAAATAGAGAAGGACTGCATATGCATCATCAGAGATAATGATGGTGACTGAGTTATTGTAGGTATTTGTTTTTAGGGAGAGAGTGAATGTTTTCATTTGGAATATGGGAAATTTCATCATATCAGTAATGGGAACTCTTTGGGTATATTCCTTTGTTTGCAGTTATGTGTATAGGAAGACAGTTGTGTTTGGATGAAGTCAAAGAAGTAGAGAAGTGTGACCTTGCTCCTGCAATAACTACTTCCATTATCTTCTAGCTCATGTTCTGCATCAGTCACTTTTGAGTTTCACCGCAACTCCTATCTCTTGCTAATGAAAAATTTCCCCTCTTTGAATTCTACAACATTTATTCAATACTATACAATTTATCTTTTATTATGTGTTTTTTGTTTTTAAAGTCATCTTATACACATGTATGTTTTCTTTCTTTACTGTAATATTACTTTAAGATGAGGAAGGCATATGTTTCCTTTTATGCCATGCTTAATAATTTCTGGACTGTTAATCTCATGGAACTTCCATACTCATGGTGTCTCTACATTTGATACTTCACTCATTTATAATTCAGGTATGCAAAGATCTAACAACTCAATAATAATAAGCCTCAGCTGTGAGGGTTGGCTCATGACTATAATCCCACCGCTTGGGCAATCGAGGCAGGAGGATCGCTGTGAAATTGATTCTGGCCTGGGCTACATAGTGAGCTCAAGACCAGTCTGAACTACATAGCGAGACCTTGTCTCAAAAAAAAAAAAAAAAAAAAAAAACCACCAAAGACAACCCTGACACCCAAATTTTGAAAGCCTAGGAAAAGCCAAATTCCTTAGCATATCCAAGGCTGCTAAAATGGAGAGATCAAAGCACCCATTCTATTCCGTGAAGCCAACCAGCAGAGGGGGCAAAAAAGATATGTAACATTTCCTGCTTTTGTTTATGGACTTTCCAGATGGTTGCTTACAAGAGCTAGGCTATATTTTTAATATATCAACAATATTAATTTATTGGGCAGAATATATTCTTTTTAATATCATGGATGACATGAAGTCAGTTCCAAGAGATTCTACCTCTAAGATTTCTTTCCACAATCTTGAATTCCATGGAAAATTTTAAAGCTACAAGGTAAAAATCCAGGACTAAAGTTTAGTTCATCAAAACTCTACATGGCTTAGGAAAAAAAAGACAAGGGATTTTGAACGAATAAAAGAACAGTTAAATGAATAAAAGAACAGTTTTCTAGCTTTTGGTTACAGTTAGTGTTATTAGCTAATTTCTTCTATGTTCTGTGTTACCTAAATATTTTCAGAAAGTTTTCACACCTACTCTATAATGGAAGTTTTACTACATTCAAAGTAAAATTGTTCTTTGTATGTAATCAAGAAATTCGCAAAGAGACAGTACGTATATATGTATGGTATATACACCACTCTATAAACATTATAGGCATTTTTATATATGAATATATACACATATGCAGGTTTACATACAATGTATATAACATGATAGAAATCTCTTTTAAAATATTACAAGTGAAAGGAGCTTCTCATTATTCTGGGCATTTTGGTTTAGACAACTCTATCAAATAAACATGGGGATGGCCAAAAATAATGTGTGATTTTTAGCATTCATTGCAAAGATTTAAGAATGTCATTTCTTGCTTTCTTTGCATGGGTTTAATGTGAAATTTCCTGGCATGTATAAGATCTTATTTCCAAATCTTATAATAAGATCTTTCCAAATCTTTTTTCCTACATTTAATAAAATTCTATTTAAGTATAGCCAAAAGGGAAGTGAATAAACAAAAAAGAATAAAATATATAATAATGAAAAGCTAATATGAAATTCACATGGACCATTTAATTCATCTGATGAAGGATATCAGAAAGTGAAAGCATTAAAGTATATTTCATTTTTAAATAAAAAGAAAAAAAATGATTATAAATAACAACACTGGGTAATTTTTTTGTGTGTTAGGGATGTATAGACTCTTACACCAAAGAAATATAATAAAATCTTGGTAATTTCCAGATATAGCATGGCAGGCATCTTCATCACTTTTATTTTGTTTGACCTTAGATAAATTTACACTCGATCTAATTATTTGAGTTGATCTTCAACAACAAGTCCATTTGGTGAGTTCTCTGATGCAGACTAATGAGAGGATGTTTATGCGGAAATAGATTAGATATATTTGTGTGTGTGCATATGTATGTTTGCATGATTGATCTCCTACAGAAATAGCTTTAATATTTGCTTTGTCAAGGAAGGAACAAACTCTAACTTTTGGGAAAGTTTTTTTCCCCTATTATCTATTTTTGTCCTGAAGTGAATTAGTTTTTATTAGAATGTGGTCATTCCTTGTGTTGGACACATAGAATCACAGACTGCTGGAGCTCCATAAGGGCTACCTTTTCTGGCCTCTGGCTGGATTGTTGACTTGTGCAATTCATGGAAAGAACATTACAGCACTCTGCTTTGTAAGAACATCCAGAAGAAAAATAAATAAACTTATGTTGGCATTCAGTTCATTTCAGATATTAATAAAGCAAAATTTGAAAACTTGAAGTAAAAAAGCACATTTTACTTTAAAAGAATTTAAACCTTTAGGGAGATTTAACTGCCTGGTACTTCTTGGTAAGTTAGCTTAAAAAAGCCTGTTAATGTTTTAGATATTTTGGTGAAATATGTATGGACATTTACTTTTGTTAAAGTGACCAGAAAATTGTGAGAAAGTACTGCAGAAGAAGTTGTTTGGTATAGTTCATAAGTTAGCTTGAGTTAGCACCCAGAAATGTCAGTTCTAAGCCCAAGTTTATCACTCAGTAATTGCTTGTTCTTGGTCAATTCAATAAATTCATTTCCTTATATGCCAAATAGCTTACTTTTTCTTATAGGATTGCATGATAAAATAGAAGAATTTTGAAGAAACCTCTAGCATACTGTAAAAATATGGACTCTCATTGTTAAACTTATTTATTGATATTAAAAATATTCAGGTAGATGATTAGTGTGGGTGTTTGAATTTTTTTATTATACTCTATACAGCTTGGAAATAATAAACCTTAACTCAGAATAAGCCAAAGTCCTCTGATATTTGGGAGTTAGGATATTTGTAGTGATTAAAGAATTAACCTTACCAGGTTAATTCACAATCACTTACCATGGACCAACCTTAATCCAATCGAATAAGTGAGGTTTCCCATTGTTTATAAGGACTATCATAGCCAGCCAGTGTTCTTGTCCAATACAAGCAATTTCAACCTTATGCAATTCCTTCTTGTTTCAATTTTTGATTCTTTAGCCACACCAACATGGGATAAAATGTTTAAATTTGGCATTTCTCTAGTCTTGCTCCTATTCATTATGTGATGACTCTAGACTCCCTTACATTTATACTAAATACTTATAGTATTTTTAGAAGATGAATGTCATATATAACCAAAAAATTTACCCTTTTAACTCCCCAGTGGCATCCTATGTTCTGTTTTCTTTCTCATCCTGACCCCTGTAGCACATCTCCTTTCCTGTGGTATCACTGACAGCCATTCTGATGTTAATACCACCGTATGAAGATGATTCTTCATAGTATCTGTGCCCATGCTGCTGGTGGCTACTGATGATCTAGTTTGGTGTTAGACACCAATATCTCCTGCTGTGGGAATGAGACTAGCCCTGATTCTGTGGTTGCCCTGTGTTCTTATATTGGCCCAGCCTGTTCTCATTTTTGTGTTTTCTTTAGTGGATACCTTCGTGTTCTAGTATTTGGTTATGAGTCAGCATGCTATACCTGTGGGTTTTTTCTTTCCTTTCATTCTGGCACACCATCCTTGAACCAAACATGTGTGCCTCAATTCCTTTTTCTTTAGTTTTTCTTAAAGGAAAGTTCAGTCTCCTCTAATTCTCCCTAGTAGGCATACCTTGTAGGCTTCCCAGACATAGGTGAGTATTGTTTAGGCTTAATGTCATGTGCTTTATCCACAGATATCCCAGAAAATCTCATCTCTTTATTATACTAACTTGGGGTCTTTCCTTTAGTTTGGATCTCAGAGAGAGGGAAAAATCTCTCATTGTTAAAGCAATACTTCATCTACCTACAGAACATCGAGAGCTTTCCTAACCATGATTTCTGAAAAAAAACTTCTTAGTTTTTAAAAATGAACATGTTGTTTGATAGACCCTTTCTTGTCTTTTATGATTGTAGGCCTTACATCTTCAACTCATTCACAAAATAGAACACTTTATTCTTCACTATGACTTCCCTCTTGCCCAAAGTTCCTGTGTTCACAAAGCCTAAATGATGAGATAGAGCATTATTTATGGGGTACTAACATAATGCCTATGACCATGTGCCTAGCACTGCTGGAATCAGAGAAAGTGTGCATGCCTTTTAAGTAATGCATAAGAATGAAGTGCTATATCAGACTCCTGGTTTATCCTGGCTTGTAGTTTCCTGAGATATGCCAGAATTGGCTAAGGAATTTCTCTTTCTAAAAAGATAGAAAAAAATTTCATGGAAGAAAAATATAGATCATTTTTAAAAATCATTTTTTAATTTCCCTTTGGTTTATCAGTCCAGAAATATCAAATCTCATTTCTTTCTTTTTATTTATTTTTTGGTACCAGGGATCGAACTCCAGTCCTTGCACTTGCACAGGAGGCTGCGAAACCACTGAGTTGAATCCCCAGCCCCTTTCAAAGCCCATTTCAAAAGTTTCACAAAACATATTTGTACTGGAATATAATGGCAGAAATTTGGACAATGATTTAGAATCTGACAAATGTCATTTTAAAACAGATCATTTTTTCCAAGTGAATAAAATCTTAAACATCAAATTTAATTTATCTCTTAAAGTGATATGCAAATTTATTAGTGAATATTAGCACAGATTGGGATAGTTCTTTAAAATATTTTTTCCATAATTTATTTTAGGCATTGTATCATGCATCTTTCTTTGATAGTGATCCTATTAGTTGTTCTGGGAAAGAATGTTTCCATAGTTAGTGAGTTTAGGAAAATCTTCATGCTATATTCTTAGAAGTTCTGCAGAAAATAAAAATTGCTTAACACATTTAGTTTATCTACTACCAAACTAGTTGGACCACATAAATATTACTTTCATTAAAATTTTATAATTGAGCTATAAATTATTGTACATATTTATCAGGTATAATGTAGCATTTTGACATATGTATACAATATGTAATCAATATTTGGTTTTTGACAGAGGCACAATTAACTCTTGTGAAACACACATTGATAATTTTTGTTCCATTTTAAGCTGCCTAACACTTTGACTGAGTCATTTATTAGAATTTTCCCTTCAATAAACATTTTGAGTATTTCACTGATTTTATTAAGTTACCCTGGCATTTTGATATAGATTATAAACATAACCTCATTCTACACATATTTTCATATCATTTTACACACATACTTTCAGCTAAATAAGTGTATAAATTATGTCCTCATATGTTAAGGCAAGGGCAGAAAGAATATAAGCATATATTTTTAAAGTGAAGTCTAGATGGTTTCTGAGAAGAAAAATTGTGCTGAGCTTATCTCCTGTTTGAGAAAATATGAATGATACAGAACACTCAGCGAGTTGGAAGGCAGCTCAGAGAAGCAATGAATTCAATTACTCTCAGAGATGGTAGATATCTTCTACTGTTAGTCTTTCATTTTAGGACAAAAATCTGAGATTCAGGTTGTCAAAGTGCTTGACAAATTAGGCAGGACTTGCAGCACAGTTGAATTTAAGCTGGCTCTCATGACTCTTAGTCCTGTAAGTTTTCTGCTCTACTTGGGGCCTCTTAGACATCTGGTGGAATAGTCAGACCATGTCTGAAATTTATCTCTGGTATTTTCACCAAGAACAAAAGTGTACAAGTATTGACTTTGGTCTTGAGAACCTCTGATGTAGAGCTGACAATGCACACCATGTGGTAAAAACTCCTTCCAAATGTTAAACTGCACCATAATATTTCTAAATTAAAAAGTTTGTTTGTGGTGCCCGTGTGTTTGCATAGGGTGGTGTACTTGGTGTTGGTGTGGCTGGAAAAGAGGAATGCAGACTTTAACTGAATTAGCTAGGGTAGAAAATACTCCTGTTTTGGGCTTCTAGGAAAAACAAAATAAAATAAAATAAGTAAAACTGTTATCTTATTCAAGTAATTGTTTTCCTTTCTTCCTCAATTTCTCTTTGGGAGAGTTATTAAATAGGCTGTGAGATGAATTCATGGTGAAAGATGAGCTAGTAGCAATTATTTCTCCATATCCTTACTGATTTGGATACCGCTAACTTTTCTTTGCTATGCACAATCTAACTGAAAATGCGGATAGAATGACTAATGTTGTGGGTGTGTCAAAATGGCAGCCAGACAGTGTTTAGGACTCATCTCTCTATTTAGTGCTTCCCTGTGTTTCCACATTAATGTTAGTTTCCTCTAAACTCAAGCTAAGTGCTTTCACAGGGGAATAAAGATTCTATTGCAATTACCTGGAAGAATCTCCAGTCAAGTATTTGTTGGAAGTCCTTTGAATCAAATAGCGGTTTTCACAGGGAAATAAGCACTGCAGAATTATGTCTAGCTGTGTGCACATATTTACCTGAACAGCCACAGCAACTGAAATAATTGATGCAAAGGAAAACAATTATCAAACAAACATGACATTGTTCAGATGTAGCATAATATTCCATTATTTCCTTCTCAATTCTCCTCCATTATGACTATATGCATGAAATCTCAAATAAGCAGAACAAGTTCTAAAATTGGAAAATGGTTATTAAGAATTGGGTATGCAATCATTACCATGACTTCCAGAAACAAGCTTTGTTCTTAAAGAAAATAAAAAAATCATATTCAGGCCCATGTACCAATATATATGAGGAGAATAGTATTTATTTCAGTTATGAGGATAGGCTAGAGTTCTTATAGATTGACATATCTCTCATAGTAAATCCAATTCTCAAGGATTCAGTGCCCAGGGATTGGGAACACTAGGTTTTGACATAAAAACAATGTTTCATGCAACCTTCACTGGTTTTATTACCCATACTCTCTCTTCCAGAATTGTAGAGGACTGTCCTTTTGGAAGCCACTTTAATGTCTATTTTATAGTGAACCCTTCTCTGCATTTTTATTACCTCCAGCACTCACTGCCACCACAGACTGGACTCTTCTCAATTCTATCTTCTCAGTGGTTCTGAAATCTTTTTGTGAGGTTGTCTCATCTCTCAAGAAAGATACATATTAATAATACATACATACATTATTGAACAAGGGTCCCTGAGAACTCATTTGTGAACAAAAAATTTATATGACCCTGTACTTATGGAGGTTTAAAGTACAGTGGGGAATGATAGATTTTGATAAAATAATTCACACACACACATATATATATATATATATATATATATGGCAATGTTGTTGGCCTATCAGCTTCACAGACAATGAAGATACACAGATAAAAAGAACCTACAAAAATCCATGGCTTCATTGAGCTTATATTCTTACTAAAGTTTCAAACAAATAAACATAAATGTAAAAATACAAAACATATCAGATGATAATGAGTACCATGGCCTCACGAAGATGCTATGGAAAGTGGTGATATGCTCAGGTGCAATTTTAAATAAAGTGGTCAGTAAAGTCATACTGAAAGAGTAAGAGATATTTATATGCAGGAGAAAAGAGAACAAGGCCAATGATCTAAGATAGGAGGACACCTGATGTGCTCTCGGGGTTTCAGGGAGACTAGAAAGGCGGTGGAAGTGCAAACAAAGAAGCAACCAGTACGAAATGTAATGAGAGATTCAGTAGGAGGCCAGGTTAGGCAGGGTCTCAGGAAGACATGTAGGGAGGAAGATGAGGACCATCAGTAATTTTTACTGTGGTTTTTAGGTTTCAGTAACATCATTCTGGCTGTTATATTGAGTAGACTGCAGAAGGGCAGGAGGGGAGCAGGGAGGCACATCTTGGACCAGGCTAAAAGTGATGGGGGATTGGACCAGGACATGGTGGGGGTGATAGTTCTGATAATTGGTTGGTTTTATGACTATTTTACTATACATTTTCAATGAGTGAGAATTAGTATAATTATTTTATATTGGGGCAAAATATTAAGTTCGCAATATAGTAACAACATATTTTCTAGTTTTCTTATATTTAAATGTGAGGAAAATCCCTAAAGGTTACAGTAATAATTTATATTTTATTATTCTTTCATTTAAAACCATCCAGTGTATTCTCACTTTATGTAAATACTTTAAAAAAATTTACTAGAACATTTTGTAGTAAATGATTACATTAATCGTGGAGAGTTGGTAGATGTATATAACACATATTAATTCTTATTATTGCCCTGTCCTTTCCTCCCTTCTCTTGGTTCCTTAGCCATTTCTAAACCTTACTGTGGCATAAAAGGCCAAACTAATTTACTTCCAGGCTCTCCAATATGGTAGCTACTGGCCATAAGTGGCTATTTTAATATTTGCCTTAACTGAAGTAATTAGATGAGATGTGATTCACATACAAACTATGTAACAGATTTCAAAGTTTAATAAAGAAGAAATCAATGAAATGAAAATTTGACAGCAATAGTTTTTTTTTTTTCTGTCGGAGAAGTATATGTGTGGGGTGGTGAAATGGGGAAAGGTTGACCAATGTGTACTAAGTTATAACTTAGTTAAAAACAAGAAGTTCTGGTGTGCTGTTTACAGTAGGGTGACTATCGATGATAATAATAAAGTAAGCATTTCAAGAGGTTATAAAAAATAATTTTGAAAGTTTTATCATAAAGAAATGATAAATATTTGAGGAGATAGGTATTTATGACCTGATTTAAACATTAAGAAATGTATACCTGTATCAAAACACTATATGGTACACCATTAATATGCACAATTTTGATGATTTTAAACATCAGTTAAATTTTAAAAATCTGCAAATTCTCAAATAGTTTTTACATAATATCTTAGATTAAATAAAATATACTTTTAATATATTAATTTTAAATGCTTCTTTTTATGTTTTGAAAACTGGGCTACTGAGACACTTAAAATTAGACTTTTTGGCTCCCATATTTCCAATGAACTGTCGTGTGCTCCATTTTCTTTACCTAACTTTATCTCTGACTTTTCTCCTTGTTCACTATGTTTCACCCACACTCGGTTTCTTTGAGTTCCTTGAATTTACCATGCTCATTCCAGACTGATGCTCATTATATTTTAATTTTTTTCCTGAAGTGCCAGTCCTCTAGAATTTTCCAGAAATTCTATTCCTCTAGATTATCCTTTAGTATTTATTTTTAGCTCAAATAATACTTTTAAAGAAAAATTACTTTCTGATTTATTCCAACTAAAGTTTTGATCACTTAATCTCATTTATTTTTTAAAATATCATTTTCTTTTGGATTACACTTCTGTACTTATTTATGACCTGTTATTTTCTAGAAAGTATGATATGTGGAAGCATGTTTTAACCAGTACACTTCCAGAGTAGTGTTTGGCATGTATCGGATACTTATTAAGTGAAAGAAAAATACTGCACATAAAAGAAATTTCATACTTTACATAAAAAGACTTGACATGATCTTGGACATTGCAGGCTGTCACAATTTAGGAACTGAACATTATGGTGAGAGCTAGGGAATATGGAAGGATCAGCTAGGATGTGAAGAGGGAAGAACACCATGGGTTGAAAGAACAGGCTGGAGACTAATTAACCAATGGTAAGTGATCTCATAAAAAGTAAAGGAAAAAATTTTGATAAAAATTAAAATTAAAATTAAAAAAAGAAAAATAATTGTTACATCCAGGGCATCATACTATCTATGTAGCATATGGTAGACAGTATCATTGTTTTAAATATTAGGAGAAGAAGGTACTGCTCTATCTTTGCTAAGACAAGAAACTCATGTAAGTTCGCACATCTAACAAAGGTAAAAGGAGAAATTGGAACTCTGGACCATGAAACTACAAAATTATAACTCTATAACATTTATTGCTACCTCTAATACTTACAAATTTAGCATTCATGAAAAATATACTAACTGTTGGAGTTTTCAGTTTTTGACGCTTTTAACAATTGAAGTATCTGGATACAAACAATAGAAACAGCTATCTATGTAAGGTGACATTGTTGAAGTGAAATGAGTAGTTCATGAAAACATTGGAATACTGAAACACCAGGTTTAAAAAATAGGCAGGAACCAAGAAAGGCTAGTATGCTTCCAGGTCATTCCACAGCAATGCTCAGGACACCACTTTTGCTATTGTATCGAGAATGGAGTCATGACTCTGCACTACCATTTCTGGACACTAGCTGTTCTATGGGTCTATCTTCTATTCAGCTACATTTGTAATGAAGATCTATGTCTTTTTCTCTCCCTGTTGTTCTCAACCTCCATATTCTAAGCTTTAGGTAGAAATACCCCATTGGCTGAGTCTACATTTATCTTCTGGTTTTTAGAGATCTGAAAGAAGCATCTGTCTTCCATACTTTCAGCTGAGGCCTTGATTCCCATTTGTTTTAGGATTGACAGCATATAGAAAGAGTGTTGTCTTAATTACTTTCTTGTTACTGTGGTACAATACCCTATACTCACAGTTCTGAAGAGGAAAAGTTTATTTTGATTCATAGTTGACAGAGGTTTTAGTTCATCGTTGGCTGGCTCCAAGAGAAAGTGGCATGGTAGAGGAGTAAAAACTCATGGCATGACAGATAGGAAACAGAGGAAGACCAATAGATGAGGGAGTGATATACACCCATACCCCCAGTGACCTGTGTCCTCCGACGAGGTTTCACGTCCCAACATCACATGTTGCCATAAATTCATCAGTGGAATAATCCATTGAAGAGTACGATGCCTCCATGGCCCAATCACCTCCAAAATACCCATCCATGAGCTCATAAGCCTTGGGGGGGGATATATAGATATAAACTATAACAAGTATTACTTGTTGGACATCCCAAATCACAAATGTTCAAGATCATCTACTGCTTTGGCTGTCCTAACCAACACACATATTTTTCTCTTACGACATCTTTTGCCCATCCAAATGATTTTGAAAAACCTAAAACAATTTGGATTATATGGGCACTATTATCTCATGGTCAAGTGTTCAGTTTTGACCAAGCCAGTTAAAAAGTGTGAGCATTTTTTTAAAAGGAGAATCATATTTGTTGAATAGTTCACAAAATTGATATCAACCATGCAGAACTAGACAAGAAAAATGAACAGAAACTAACTAGATACAAAATCAACCAATAATGTGATGATAGAAGTAATAAATCTGTCATGCCAGTGTTATTGTCATTATGAATGACTACTTACTGTGGCCACTTCTAGACTCCGCTCCTCAGGGAAAATCACTGTCATGGCACAGAACTTTCATTTTAGCACTAGGCACTTTAATAGCATTCTGGGTCAAGGCTGTGAGTCACTAACAACAGAATCTAAGTCCCAAATTTGAGTATCTGTCTTCACAAGATTATAAATTAAGAAAGGGAACAACCACCTCTTTTGGCTTTGTTAGTTTGGAAGCCCTTCAAAGAGGAAAACAGCTGCATAACTCAAAAAGACAAGTGTTTATTGTAAAACATTTTTTCTTACATCAATATCTAAAGTTTTAAATTTTTAAAAATGACTCATTTTTCTTCAAGTTTATCCCACTTTGTTGAAAGTAAAATGTCTCTTAACCTGTGACTCTATGAATTGAATATGAGTTTTTTTATTTACAAAACATTTGTACTAATGTTTCCCTATTTATCAGTAGTAAATATTTTTCAATATAAACATCCAAAATTGTTTATATGAAAATATTTCTTTCAATGTTTTGTGATAAATTTCTTGAGACATTCTTTCAATATCTCAACAAGGTTCAAAATATTTAGTTTCATAAATAATTTTAATGCTTAATAATTTCACTGATGAGTTCAATCGCTTTTGGTTTTAAGTAAGAATAAGTAATTTACTGAGCTTTCGAGTGGCATTTATATGTTGAACTGTAACCCAAGGTTGCAATTTAATTAAAAACTAGGAAAATTAGAAAAAGTAAAAATTTAGTTTTTATGGAAAATACATTTAACTATGCTTTATAAATTTTCATTTCATATACTGTCAAAAATGATTGTGAACAAATATTAAAAAACTGTTGAATGATCTTTTTGGAACATGTGTTGGTTCATTGTAAGAATTAAATTGACATTTAATGTGTAAACATTTAATAATCCTAAATTGTATTTGTCCATTTGTGTTGTACCTGTAGTACCATATAGTTATTAAACAACTTTTTAAATATGTCTTGAATTATTTTTCTATTATAAAGTTAGTGTATATTCAGTGAAATCTACAATATAGAAAAACAATGAGAACAATAAATCAGTCATGGTCTTCACTTCTAGAAATAACCACTGCTGATATTTGTTGTATTGATTTTCAGTGTTTCCTGTATCTGGGTATATATGTGCCCATGTATATATGTGTTACTATGTACATACTTAACCTGTTCTTTTATTTTACTGAATTTGTGTAACAATATGGTTGTAAGGCAAGAAAGAGGACTTGAACTGTGAACATATTCAGAAGATGAATTGCAAATACTGATTTCTTGAATTTTAGAAGCCACTTTGGATTGGCCTTGCCTACCATTGCAAACACAATCTGTTGTAGTGAACTTATAATTTTTTTCTTGTGTTCTTAAATAGATTCTCATCCTCACTCTCTTTTTCCTAAATGAAAGGCATTTAATTTTGACATCAAGTTAACTTTCCATCTGATTCATCATATGATTTCTGAATTGCTCTATTTCATTCTTGCTTAGACTTCAAATTGACAGATCTTTTAACTATACTGGGCCTCTCATTTCTCTTGATTAAAGTGAAGATTTTGGTTGTGTGTTCTCTGAGATATTTTCCAAATCTAATGTGCAGTGTTTGTCTATGAAATCAGTGTGGAATAGTAGAAATAGCACGGGCTTTGCATCAAAGAAAAAGAGCTGACTGCAAGTCTTGGAGCTCTGTGACTTTGAATATGCTGCTTAATGTTCCAAAGCTGGTGTTTCCTTCTATGTGAAAAAGGAATATAGAAAATACTGCTGTATTTAGCTACATGTAATACAAATGTTAGTACAATGGGTTGAACAAACAAAGGACTTATTTTTCTCATTTATAGTGAAGTCTGGAGCTAGATAGTTCAGACCTGACATGTCTGTTTCTTGATGCTCTCATTTTTCTGGGTTTCTTCTTTTCATATTTCCTTAGTGTGTGGTTTTCATGTTTATGATTCTACCACAAAAAGCATTTTATCTATGTCTATGCAGGAACAAGAGAAAGGTAGATTTCACAAGGGACATGCTAGTTAAATTTTGATGAAGAAATCAAGTTTCATAGACTATTGCTTTCACCTCATTGGTCAGATCCATGAAAAAACATCTTCAGCCACAGGGAATGTGGGACATTATAGTTTTGCTGAACTGGTTGACTTTATAAATAAAATTATTCCTAGTGAGTTTCCAAAGAAGAAGGTAAGGATAGACAATGAGTAGATATCACGAAAGCTTGCTACTTGGGAAACTTTTTGTTTTTCAGATGGTCTCTGAGGGGACATCCATGTGGTAGACACATACTATCCATTCAAATGATTACTATTCTCTGTTTTGTGGTTATTACTATTTAAGAACCAAGAGACTTTTTGCAATGGTCAAGTCAACGATGCATAAATTATTTAATCATTATTATTTTTAAAAATACACAGGCTGAAAGAATGTAAGAAATCTTTTTCTCAGTTGATTTTTATAAAATTTGTTATCTAATGTGGTTTGAGAATTGTCTTTCATTTTCACTTGCTTGATATTAAAGTGAAAGTGTAAATAAGGATCAAAATGATTAAAATGAATAATTGATAATTTGAAATAGGAAGAAAAGGTCCAAAGGGGTAGGAGAAGTGGGAGGGGAAGGGGAAAGGAAAGAAGGGAAAGGCAAAATTATGAGAAAAGAAAAAAATGGAAACAAAGTTCATGTAAATAGGAAAGGGTGGAGGGGGCAAAAGGTGCACAGCTAATGGGGAAAAAATAAGAACCAAGATTCATCATGTACAGGTACAAGCACCCAATGATAAATGTAAACATATTGTATATGTAAAATGTACCAATAAAAGAATTTAAGCAAAAAAAAGAAGCAAATAAGTTATAAAAATATTCATTTAACTTTTGTAAATTTGAAAAATTCCAAATGAGTAATAAAACTGGATTAACTTGCAGAAATATTTAATGCTTTTGGGAATTTTCATACAGGAGAAAATCCTATCAGGTAGAGAAAGTGATGACTGACAGTATGGTGCAAGGGAAGTTAGAAACATATTTTCTTTGAAATATCATACACTAGTTTGCAAAATTCTTCTTTTTTGTTTTTAGTCTGAAAAATTCTTAAAATGCCCATTGTTAGAATCATTAAAAGAATATATTTCTACAGGGTTCTAAATGTGTTCTTTGGAAAAAGATTCTGATGGAAACATTAGTAATTCATCTAAATTTTAAAAAAATCTTAATAAATGTAGTACCAGAGTTCTAATGAAGAGATTTCTGTGAAACTAGGCAGCCCAAGGTCCACCTTACTGGTTCAGGAGGAGAAGAGCTGAAGCTTAGGTAGAGGTAAGCTTGGGAAGGTAGAGGTAAGCTTGGGAAGGAAGAGCTTGGGAGAACCAAAGGAGGGACTTTCAGGATAAGGAAGTATTAATGTGATAGAGCACATAGCTGTCTCTTTAATAAGACACCAAAGCACTTCATTATCATCACACAGGGAGAGTTTATAGAGTAGAAAGTAATGCCTCACATAAACACAGTTATGATCTTTTACATGACTGAATTTTGCCAGGAGGTGTGAATCATGGCTCTTTTAACACATTTCAGATGTAACTATTAGTGCTTGAAAACTCTTTAGAACAGTAATACATGCATCCACCCCCACCACTGTCATTAAACATCCTGGCTGTCTGGTGAGTCTGTAAGGTCTTGATTGATAATCACAAGGGTACCCTTTCAACTCTTTGAAAGTTCTCTGGTCAAGTGAAACAGAAAGAAATAGCTTCTTTCACTTAGGTTATTAAATTTTTGCTTATATTTGAATGTATTGTATTAGCATTTACTTTCATGAACAGAGGAATAGGAGCAATATTGAGTGGTCTAGTAATTTATTAGACTTAATTATGCTTTCTTCTATAAAGCAATTCTTTTGAAAGGCTTAGATTTGCCCTCTAATCCACTTATTTTTTAGACTTAAAAAATTCTCCCTTAAGCTTATTTAGAAAATGCTTTTTTTAAGCAAACATTTATATGTTACTTATAAGATGCCTACAGAGGTGTTTTACATATTGACAGAGTTAAGACTTATTGGAACCCAATGAAAAAGTTATCCCTGTTGACAGTGGAGGAAACTGGCATGGAAAGGATGAACCATTTGCTTGATATCACATCTTGCAAATTTAAGAGCCAGCATTCAGACAGAGCTACATGGCCATAGGGCTTGAGCTCAAACCCCTGTGCTAGTCCTTGAACAACAAGAAGTTAGACAGAGTCAGACAGCTTCACAAGTTTTATTCTTAGTTATCTTTTATTTTAAAATAGTACCCATCTTGAACTTTTAATATAAAATAGTTTGGTAGTATATTTTGGACTACCTATGTGGTTTTTAATTTCAAAGTAGTTAAAACACCCATACACACACAAACACACACTTACCTACTTAATATCAGAACATCCTCCTTTTCATTTGAAGTAAGTTATTCATTTTTGTAACACTTCAAACATTATTCCTACTGCAAAAAAAGAGACACAAGATTTCTGATTGAGTCAAAAATGAAAATAAAAGAAGCAGAAACTTGAAAAACATTGTATAATACAAGTATATGTGGCCATTAGCTAAATAGAATTATCCTTTGAGTTTTGGGGGAACCCTTTGTGAAAAATCAACATTTTTTTCATTCTACATGAATAGAAATCCCCATTTATTTTAAGGGGCAGTGAAATGTGGCAGAAGTGGCTCTTATCAGCTTGCAAGAAAGCTAATTATTCTCAATTTTCCCCAGTTATGCAATTAGGGACATGTTGCCATTTGAAATTGGCCTTGCTTAGTGTATTTACATCATGGAAAATCAGCAAACAGTGACAATCAGGGCCTTTTCTTCTTCCCTGGAGACAGTTGTTAAATATTTACCAGTATACTACTGTGTGAGAGCTTGGGTGTCTAATGAGTGCATGGTAGTTAAAAAATTCTCTGTAATAAAATTTTTGAGAGAAATAGACCATAGAGATAAATACAACCTCTTTCCCTTACCTTTACCTACACTGTGTGCATGTGTGCATGCTTGTGTGTGTGTGTGTGTGTGTGTTTGAAACACATCTTGGAAGGCAATCAGTCCTAAGAACTTGAAATTCACTTCTCATCCCTGTAAACTGTCCTCCCAAAATACAACCTCTAATTTTTGGAAAGCTTTCTTGGGAACAGAATCCTCATTGGGCTTGCATTTCTATTTTTTGCTGGGCATTTGCAAAGAAAAATTACTTCCCACTGAGTATCCATTACCCCCCAGCACTGATGCTAATGAGTAAACTGCGAATGAGCTGGAGAGCAAAGGGATATGAGTCACATAAATACACTTAGCTGGCACTTCCTGCTTGGCTTCTTGCGTCACTGCAAAGATATTTGTTCCTTAGCAGCCTGAGTAAAAGTTCAATCACACAATTGTACGTTGCTGAGTGATCTGCTCATTTGATGGAGCTCCCTGAAAAGAACACACTGATTTGTTCTGACGACATTTTCTGTACAAACACATTCCCTTATTTTGGGTTTGCATACAGGTTCAAATGCTCTTAAATGACAATACTAAATTCAAAGCTTCCTTTTAAGATATATTGCTCTAATAACAACAAAAATCCATACAAATAGGATTTAGAGAGAGAGCTGGTTTTCTGTACAAACATTTTAAACAAACATGGTACTGAGAAGCAGGTAATGGCAAGAACCACTAAACAGCTAAAGGTAGAAAAACAGCAAATGCTGCCCCTAGGAGCCATAGAGTTTTGTTTGTTTATCTTTTTTTGTGTGCTTCCTTAAATCATTCATGTTCGGAACAGGAGAACCAAGTTTGTGGCTTTAGGTCTTCCTGGGAATGTTTTATAACATGGAATACTCAACAAGTGGCAGGTGGAAGGCAAAAAGATTTCTGATTAGCCTCTGGGAAGGAGGTCATATTCTTTGCACATTATGGAACACTAATGGGAACAAATGGCCATGCTATATAACTGCAGAAATGAAGCTAAAGCCTTGGTAAATGTCTAGGCAATTGGTAAGAGACATTTTTATTGTTAATGATTTTTGTCAACCAGTAGGAGGTGAGCATCATGAGGCAAAACTTTGGTTTAGTTGGAATTGTGGCAATGCTGGGATAAAATTTATTTATCTATATTCCACTTGGTCCCCTAAATTATTTAAGCCACTCTATGATAATACATATGTTACAACTAAGTGAACAAATTGAGCAAAAGACAATAATAAATTTAAAATAGCAAATATAGGTGAAATTATTTCACAGTTTGCATAATTGAATCTTCTTTTACATGAAGGAAGTAGAGGAGGTAGGCCATAGATTTGCCTTTGAGCTTTTAGGTAATCAAGTTAAAGAGTTATTGATTCAGTGTTTGTAAGATGACAAGCCATTTGCTCAGGAAACATACTGCTCTTCTATGCTATTGAGAATATTTGACTGGAAAGGTCAGTAAACATTTACATTTAGGAGAGGCACATTTAGTAATAAATATTTGAGTTGGATGGACATCATATTTTAATTAATTTTTTGAAGGGCATAACATTTTTTTTCTTTCTTTTAAATTTTATTTTATTGGAACATTTTAGGTATACAATATAATGACATTCATCATTGGAAATTTGCACCTTTACATAATCTCTCTTCATTCTTATTGTTCCCCCTTCCCTGCCCTCCCTTCAACCCCTCCATCCCTATTTACAAAGACTTTGTTTCCATTTTTTCATTTTCTCATATTAATTCCATTCCCTTCTTT
>NW_004624799.1:13896595-13918513 GCF_000247695.1 Heterocephalus glaber | reverse complement strand
CTAATATCTGGGGCCGACTGAGTGACAAAAGCCAAATTAATTGCCTGTCGGTTTGCAGGGGCATCTGGGTCAATTGGAGTATACATACGGTATGCTTCCAACAGATGCTCCAGAAAGGCAGAAGGGGATTCCTCAGGTCCTTGGAGGACCTCGCTTACCTTGTTCAAATTGGTAGGCTTCTGAGTGGCTCCCCTCAAGCTGGCTAGGAGATGCTGACAGTAGTTGTGGAGAGCTTCTCTCCCACCCGAGGAATTAACTTGCCACGGGGGATGGGGGGACGGAAGTTGTGCCTCAACATGGGCCCACTGTTGCTCATTGAGTGGGCCCTCTGTTCCTCCCAACACTGATTTTATGGCTTGCCCTCAGATCCTGTCTCTCTCCTCGGAGGTGAAAAGGGCTTGAAGGAGTTGTTGACAAATCATCCCAGGTAGGGTCATGGGTATGAAAAACAGATTCTAGGAGGGAGATCAAAGCCTGGGGCTTTTCTGAAAAAGGGGGATTTTGATGTTTCCAATTGTACAAGTCACTGGTAGAAAAAGGGATATAGATATAATGACCCTGCTCTATTTCCCAAAGAGGTAAAAGAGGTACTGAACCAGCCCCTTCAGTGGGAGCCCTGCTGGGACTATAAGTGGCCCCTGTTTGTGTGTGGGAGGGGGAGGTTACAGAATCCAGAGATTTTTCCTCTTCAGGAAGAAGAGGGTAGAAAGGGTTTCAAGATCTGGGGCCAGCTTTATCAGAGGAGGAGGATGGCTCCACATAGGGTGGAGGTCTTATAAAGGGGTCTAAGGGATCAGGATCTTGTGAGAGCACTGGCTTGGGAGCCTGAGTTTTGACCTCTTGGGGTCCCCTTGGTGCCATAACCAGAATGCGAGTGTCTGTTCTCAGGGAACAGCACTGCAGCCAAGCTGGAGGCTCTTCACAAGCCTGGACCCAAATATTTATATATGGGAATTGATCAGGATGACTAGGGTGACCGGTGACCTTTTTCCATACAGCCCGACAGAGGCTTGGGTCAAAAGAGCCCTCAGCTGGCCATCCAACTCCGAAAGCTGGCCATTCCAATTGACACAGGGAACGAAGTTTTCTGCAAGAGAATTTAACCCCATATTCATCCTCCTGTTCAGGGGGAAAAGCCAATTTAAAATTAGTGAGAAAACAATCCAATGGGGTATTCTTGGAGCAGGATCCTCCCATCTCTGCCCTGATGGTTTGGAAAGAAATACAAAATTAAACACACAATGGACAGGACACTAACGTACAAACGACAAGACGAACAGGTGCCACAACAGAAATGAAACTAAATCTTCCCTTGTTCCTTATCAGGAACCTTGGGGTCAGGGGAGGCTTACCGGCCCATCAGCCACCTCACTCCTGACTTAACAAATGGTTGCAACTGGCCAAAAACTTACCTCCGGAGGTTTTCTGAGGTCTGTGCCCGAGAGTCTCCTGCTGGATCCCGCCACAGAGTCTTGGCTGAATCGGGGTTCCTGCCCGGGGATCTCGCTGGGGCCTCCAAAATGTAAGACTGAGGGCCTTACCAAATGCTCTGAGGAGCTGACTACAGTGAAGAACACCTGGGAAGGAACACGCCGGACAAGTCGGAAAGTAAAACAGACCTTAGTCTGGCCAGACGGCACTCCCAAAGCAAAGTAGCTTAGAGAGGCGTCTAGCCCAGAGTCCGAGGCTCTTTTTATAGGGGTTTGGAGGGGAAGTTAACAGGCAAAATTTATAGAAGAGGAACAGAGGTTAGTGGTCAGCTGACACGGACTTATGGTCAGCAGATGTTTGTCGATTGTTCTATAATCAGCGGTGTCCGGAACATCAGTTTCGAACAAAGAATTGAGTAATTTACTTTGGAGCCTTATGGCTGATACAGATCTTATCTAGTGTCCCTGAACTAACAAGCATCTTTATTTATTTATTCACATTCACAGTTGGGGCTAGGGGAGTTTTATGATTACAGAGTTATGCAGTCCCACACTCCAAAGTTCTGGGATTACAAGCATGGGCCATCATGCTGGGTTCCTAACATCATATTTAAATGGAGGGAGCTTCTTATTAGTGTTTATCTCTGGCAACTGATTCTGGCATGAGGAACAGAATAAGGACAATGACAAGGTATGATCTTTATGATGCAGACCATTTATAGTCTGAAACCAGCATTTGATTAAGAACCACTATAGACTAAAACTTCTTAAAGACTCACTGTGTATCTATATGTTATTGTTTAAACATTAATTTACCTTTTATCTTATTTTATCCTCTGTTGAAATTTTTCTTGCCACTTTACAGCCCATAATTTAAAACAACTTGAAAGATAGATTTGACCATAATTTCAGGCCCACTAAAATATGATAGAGTGGTTCTTTATGTTGTCATTGAAAAGAATGGGCTGCAGGAGGAAGGCAGGTATTGATCATGAAGAAGTGGGGATGAAGAACACCTTGGCAAAGAGTAGGGACACCTCTCCTTTTGCACAGGATAGGTAGCAGTAGACAAGCATACTCTGAAGAATGGGTGATGGAGGTAGAAGACAGACAGTTCAAGAGGTCCTGAACATGATTACTGCATACTCATAGAGATAAAATCTATTCTGTTAGTAGTGTGAAGCAAAGGTACATAGGAAGCTTGTTGAGAGTGCTAATTTTTGAAGCCTCAGCCCTAGATATTGTGAATCAGTAGATGGGAGGGCATGGAGAGAGAATAAAGAACAGAGGCCAAAGAAATACAATTTTAGATTTATCTTAGGTAGATATGATGCAGGTGATTCACAGATAATTTTGTATTTTTCTAAAAGTATAAACCATATGATTATACATTTCATAATTTTGATGTTGGCTTATTTTTAATATAGTTTCATGAAAATGCTTAGGCAATACATTATTTGATATAACATCTAAATTGAAAATACTTTTCAAAGAAATAGTCTGTCAACAACATGAAAATTCAAGCCAAAGTATCTCTACAAAATTCTTAAAATCCTAGAAGAGTCATGTCTTAGGAACTGAGAAATAGGTTTAGATAGAGATTTACAACAACTAAAACCTAGCTCCAGCAAGGTTCAGTATCTTCTTTGGACTGACTTCATCCCTTTACTCTGCCTGAGGGAAGAATGAGGGAAACCTGTGTAGTAACAGACAGCATTATGTGGTTCCTCCCTCCTTTCCATTTCTTTCCTTTTCCTTCTTGCCTCCCTCCCTCCATTCTTTCCTTCCTTTCTTACAACTCTTCTCTTCATTCAATAGAAAATGACTAGATGTATGAACAGATGGAAGTATAGGACTGATATCAAGAAAAATCGAGATTCACTCAACAAATATTTACCAAGTGTGTCTTATTTGCTAGGCACTCCATTAGGCTCTGGGAATCTGCAGTGGGATGAAAAACTCCTTAGAGCTCATATATATGTGAGGGATAAATGGATGAATATTGTTGATCTCTATGAAGAACTAAAGCCTTCTAAGAAAACTAAATTTGTGGGTAATTTATGTGGCACACTTGTGATAGCTCATCCAAAAGTGTAGTTGATTCTTATCCTAGATCACACATTGATTTGTATTACTGGAATTGTAAATCTTCTGTGTGAGACTATGTCATAATATGTATTAGGTTCCACAGAGTGGTTTTTAGGTAGAATAAACTGTATCATATATATATACACACACACACACACACACACACATATATTATATATAATATATATATATATATATATATCTTGAACTGAGAATTTTTTTCACAAAATAAAGATATCATTTTTGCCAGCATCAGACTTATTTAAGTGTTTATCAAATTATTTATCATAAACACAGATTAACAGTCCAACTAACAGACTAAAAGACATTTAAAACACATAAAGCAATTATATTAAGTCAAGGCACACTTTTAGGTTTAGACAGCCAAGCTGAGTTATAATAACTTTTTTGTCTTTTTTTTCATATTATCTACCCTTTATTTATATATTGGGTTTCACATATAAGAGAAACTATGTGATATTTAACCTAGTGTTTCTGATTTACTTTACTTAACATTATGCTATCAAGATACACCCACTTTCCTACAAAAGACTCAAGTTTACTCTTCTTTATGGTAGAGATTCATTTGTGTGTAAATACCACATTTTCTTTATCCACTCATCTATTAGTGAACATATAGGATGCTTTAAAAATTTAGCTGTTATGAATTGTTCTGGTATACACATGGGTACTCATATACCACTGTAATGCGATGTGTTTGTCTCTTTCAGGAAGATATCTAGAAGGAGAAGAGGTGGGTCAATGGAATTTCTATTTTTAATTTTTGAAGTCATCACTATACTGATTCCTTAGTGGTTATACCAGATTACACTCCCATCAACACTGAAGAAGATTCCCTCCAGCTTCTCCAGCATTTATTATTTTATTTCTAGATGATGGAATCTCAGTATTTTAAAATTGCATTTCTCAAATAGTCAGTGATGATGAACATTTTTTTCATATAGTTATTGGCCATTTGTACTTTTTCATCTGAGAGGTGTCTATTTCAGTTGTCCATTTTTTTGATTAGGCTTTTAAATATGGGATGTGTCTAATGTTTTAAATTATTTTCATATTCTAGATACAAGTCCTTTCTCGAGGAGTAGCTGGAAAATATGTTTTTGTCATTCTATAGCTTGTATCTTCACTCTGTTGGTGGTTTACTTTGCTGTACAGAAGTGCTTTAATTTGATGTGATACTATTTGTTGATTCTTGATATTATTTCTTATGCAACTAGGGTTTTGTACAGAAAATTTTTGCCCATGGCTTTGTCTTCAAGGGTTTTATCTATTTTGTCTTCCAGCAAATTGTTTCTATTTTAATATTTAGATTTTTGATCCATTTTAATTTCATTTTAGCACATGGTGGGAGATATAGGTCAAAGTTCAATCTTCAACATGTGGATAGTCAGTATTTCCAACACGACTTGTTAAAGAGGCTATCTTTCCTCCAACAAAAGTATTTCACACCTTTGTCAAAGATAAGGTAGCTGTGCATCCCTAGAGTTGTTTCTGTATCCTCTATTCTGTTCCATTGATTCATTAGTCTGTTTTTTTCAATACCATGTTATTTTTAATCACTGTAGCTTTATAGTATAACTTGAAGTCCAGGATTGTGATGCACTCCTCCTTGGCCTTATTGGCCAGAATTTCTTTAGCTATTTTAGGTCCCTTCTTGTTCCATATGAATTCTAGGATTACTCTCTCTAATTGTGTAAGGAGTGCTATTGGTATTTTGATTAGGATTGCATTAAGTCTCCATGAGAGTTTTGGAAGTATGGCCATTTTGACTATATTGGTTCTGCTTATCCAGGAACATGATATCTCTTTTTATTTTTTGGTGTTTTATTTGATCTCCTTTTTCAGAGTATTGTAGTTTTCATTGTAAAGATCTTTCACTTCCTTGGTTAGGTTAATTTCTAAGCAGAGTATCTCATTTTTCTTGATGCTATTATGAATAATATTGTTTCCCTAATTTTTCTCTCAGTGAGTTTATTGTGGGTGTACAGGAATGCTTTTGATTTATGAGTGATGACCTTGTATCCTACTATAGGACTGGATTTGGTTATTAATTCTAGGAGTCTTTTTGTGGAATTTTTGGGGCCTTTTATGTACATCATCATATTATCTTCAAATAATGAGAAGTTAACTTCTTCTTTTCTTATCTATATCCCTTTTATTCCTTTTCTGCCTCCTAGCTGCTCTGGCTAATGTTTTGAGAACTATATTGAACTGGAGTAGTGATAGCAGATATCCTTATCTTATTCCTGATTTTAGATGGAAAGCCTTCAGCTTCTTACCATTTAATATAATTTGGTTTTGTTTGCTTTGGTTTTTTGAAACAGTGTCTTGCTGTGTAATTCAGGTTGGCCTTGAACTCACTATGTAACCCAGGCTGTTCTTAAACTCACTGCAATCCTCCTGCCTTAGCCTGTCAAGTGCTGGGATTACAGGCCTGCATCACCACACCCAGCTTCTCTCCAGTTAATATGATGTTGGCTATTGGTTTGTCATTGATGGGTTTTAGTAGATTAGGATGAAGACCTCCTATATCTACTTTCTTCAGGGCTGTTATCATGAAGGGATGTTGGATTTTGTCAAATGTTTTTTCTGCATCTATTGAGATGACAGCATAATTTTTGTTCTTGCTTCTGTTTTTGTGGTGTATTACATTTATTGACTTGTGTAAGTTGAACCATTCCTGCATCACTGAAATGAATCTTATTTGGTCATGAGGTATGATCTTTTTGATAATTTGTTGCATTCTATTTGCCAGTATCTTATTGAGGATTTTTGTGTCTATGTTCATTAAAGATATTGGCCTGTAGTTTTCTTTTTTTTGGTTGGGTTCTTTTCTGGTTTGGGAATCAGGGTAGTGCTTGCTTCCAGGAGTGACTTTCAGAGTACTGCTTCTGTTTTGATTTCCTTAGAATCTGATAAGTATTGGCATTAGATCCTGCAGTTCTTTAGAATTTGACATTGAGTCTTCTGGGACCTGGGCTTTATTTGGTAGTTTTTGTTTTGTTTTGTTTTGTTTTGACATATTCATTTTCCCTAACTGATATTGGACTATTCAGAATTTTTGTATCTTCTTGATTCAACTTTGGTAGTTCATATATATCTAGGAATCTATCCATTTCTTCTTAATTTTCCATTTCATTAGATTACAGTTTCTCAAAGTAGTGACCAATGATCTGGATATCAGAAGAATCCATTGTGATTTTGCCTTTTGCACTGCATGGATTTGGGTCTTTTCTTTCTTATTTGGTAAGATTGGCTAGTGGTTTGTTGATTTTGTTTATTCTTTCAAAGAACTAACTCTTCAATTCATTGATTCTTATTATTGTTTTATAATCTCAATTTCATTAATTTACACTCTGGTTATTGTAATTTGTTTTCTCATAGTAGATTTGGATTGTTCTTAGTTTTCTAGGACCTTGAGGAGCATCATTAGGTATGTTTTTCTGATGTGGTCATTCACTGCTATAAACTTCCCTCAGAGCTGCTTTCATTGTGTCCCACTGGTTTCAGTATTTTATACTGGAATTATTGTTTGATTGTAGAAATTATCTAATTTCTTCCTTAATTTCATCTATGTCTCATTAATTATTCAAGAGGGTGTTAGGAACAATTCTACATAATTTTGGGGATGGGCCGGGGATTTAGCTCAGTGGTTTTGCAGCCTGCTGCGCAAGTGCAAGGATCCGAGTTCAATCCCTGGCACCAAAAAAAAAAAAAAAAAATTTTGGGAAAAATCATTTCACAATTAAAATTATGATTAAGCCTGATTCTCCTACCTACAGGCCAGTTATTGCATGTCAAGACATAACTCCATTTTTGCCTCAGGTCACAGCTAAAAGCTCAATGGTCCAGTGATGCTGTGATGCTCCAGGGCAAGATTACACCAGCTGAAGACATCCTGGGGAGGAACAAATCTTCATCTGCATAGTTCCTCATTGTTCTAAGATTTTCCCCCACTGCTGCCCTTTGAATCACTTGTTACATTTGTTACCCACAATGTACTGAATAAAGGTGTTGGAAGCTCAGGATCTTTCATCTTTGTTGCCCAGAGCAGCACTGATCAGGGCCAAAGCTCAGCTTCTTCTTTAAATCTCATTTTTCTACTTTTTCTATCTAATTAATTAGCCTTGTGTTGTCATGACTCGCAGGAGACTAGGTCTTATTACAGAGGTTCTAGGAATGTACCTTTACCCTGTTCCCCACATGTATTAATTTTCATGTGTTTGCATAGTTTCTATGGTTTGTTTTGCCATTGATTTCTAGTTTCATTGCACTGTGATATGGTAATATGCATAGGATAATTTTGATTCTTTTGCATTTACTTAAGCATGTTTTTTGGGTTATTACTTGCTTTATTTTGGAGAAAGTCCCATGTGCTCCTGAGAAGAATCTGCCTGTTGTGGTTTGGTGGAACCCTCTGTAGATATCTATTAAGTCCATTTGTTTGAAGGTTTGGTTGAACTCTCATATTTCTCTGATTATTTTTTATCTAGTTGATCTGTCTCTTTGTGATAGCAGGGTATAGAGGATCCCCACTACAACTGTGTTGCTTTTTAATGTCAGTTAGCATTTGTTTTGTGAGTTTGGATGTGCCAGTATTTGGTTCACATATGTTTACAATTGTTATCTCTTCCTGTTGATTTGTTCCCTTAACCAGTATGTCATGATCTGCTTTGTGTCTTTTACCAGTTTTGTCTTAAGATCTACTTTGTCTAAAATTAGCACAGCTACTCCTGCATTTCTGGGTTCCCATTGGATGGAATATTGTTTTCTATCCTTTGACTTTTAGTCTGTGAATTTTTCTTTGAATTACATAAGTTTCTGTATACTACATATTGTTGGGTTTTATTTTGATACATTCTGCTAATCTGTGTCTTTTGATTAGGTAATTGAGATAATTCACATTGAGAGTTATTACTGATTGATTAATAGTGACAATTATACAACCCTAGTAATAACAAACAAATTAGCTACTGTAGTATAATCTAGACAAATTGCATTTTAAGACACCATAAGAACCAATTATGTATCACCTTTATCCCTAGAAAAGTAATCCATAATTATTGTGTAAACATTATGACAATCCAGGTATTGACTTACAGCAATATGTATTAAATGCAAAAGCTATATCTCTGGTAATGGTAGAAATGAATTCAGCAGCAATTTTATAGAGATAGATTTCTAAAGATTAATAAAGCTTTATAGCTATAGTCTTAAAGATATGGGGGTTAGGATTGGGGGGATGCAAGAGGAAAAATTTGAAACTTTAAACTATATGACATGAGAAATGAAGAGAGAGAAGTGGGACAAAAGATACTATTGATACTGGTAGTAGAAGGATGTTTATAGGAATAGGTAAAAGTGAAGTTAAATAATGATGTGAAATAGAAGATTAAAAAAGAGAGATAAAAGAGAAATAAAAGAAATTATATGGGGAATAAAATAGAAAAGAAAAAATTAAAGGGAGAAAAATTAAAAAGAAGTGGTAAAATAAAGAAAGAATAAATGATGTGGGAAGAAAAGATAAGAAGTAAGGAAAAAGGAAAATTCCCCAAATTTCATTAAAGATTTCCTTCCTTTTGCTGTTGGTGCCTGATGCAGTCTTTTGGAACACTACAAAGACAAAGTGGATCCACACCCCAAATTTTGTTCAGAAGTCTCTATCATGGAGCACATGCACCCAGAAGTCAGAAAATTCAAATACTTTTATGCAGAGGACTGTAATACTGATTATGCCCAAAGCAGAATGTAAAGAGTTAACCCCACAATTGGCTTGTTTTGAGAAGTGAGTCTGGCTGAAGCCTATGTGCTGAGGTCAGAGTAACTTGCACCCAAATTCCACTCCCACAACTAAAACCTTCTGACTAGAAGGACAATGTTCTAATTACAATCATATATTTTGTCTATTCTGTTCCTAATTCAAGAATGCTTTGTCTTGTACTTTATGAGCCTTTACATTAATTTCCATAGAAACCACACCTTGCCTTTACCCCAGTTGATTTCCAATGAAAGCCAGTGCCTTGGACTGTCCAGTGCCTTTGTCGGTGGCACTGGCATTGGTCATCCTGGCAACCCACTTTCTCTCTCTTAGCTCTGTCTCTTAGTGGATTCTTTTTCTCAGGCCTGCATCATACACTGGGAAGGTGGGTACTGGAACTTGACCACAGAGGTCTCCAACACTCTTATAATGAGGCTTTATGGAAAGAGCAAGGAAGTTCTCCAGCATGTTGCAAAATGACTCTAGAGAGCAAGAGAGCAGAGGCTAGCTTGGACTTTTTATTGTGGTTGACGGCTCCTGTGAGGACTGGGAATCGATTGGTTGGGACTCCATGCCAGTATCCAAGGAGAGAGTTCTTGAGTTTTCCCATCAGCTTCCCAGTCCTAGAGAGGAAGAGAGGGGAGAGTTCACAGTTTACCAATTATCATAATGGAGTTAGACTCTGTTACAGTCCAGGCAAGATCCCCAGATCCTTATCCTTCCTCTCTCTCTCTCTCTCTCTCTCTCTCTCTCTCTCTCTCTCTCTCTCTCTCCTCTTCCATTTGGGAGAGTGAACAAAGGGAAATATATATTAAACAGAAAAACATATCTTTAAAACAACCAGTGAGCATTCTGAAAAAATGGGACAGAAACAATTATTTTAAAATGTTAATACTCACTAAGCAGTTGCATTTTTCTTTTGAACTATTGCAGTTATATGTACATATAACTTTACTTGATAGGGATGTGGTGTCAGCTGAGAAGAATGTCTCTGGAAGTCTTAAAACTGTGCTTCATGCTCCCAGCCTTGCCACTGCATTGACATCCCCTGGGAGCTTGGGAGAAGGGCAGCCTCAGAGAATTCTCCCCAAACCTGCTGGATTGGAATATGCATTTTACTGAGTTCCCAAAATAAAGTTATCTTTAATCCTTGGAAGTAGTTCCATATGGAAAGAGGTTTTCCCCTCACATACCTGTTTGATCAGATTCAGCTTTAAAAATAAACCAACATCTGAATTTGTTCTGAATTCAGGAAAGCAACTTGATTTTAATTTTTTTCTCCACCTTATGCCCCCAAAATATGAAGACTAAAAATTTCACTTTTAAACTAATTGTTTTAGTGTGATATAAATGTGGGTATTACATGGCAAGTCATTGATTTTGGGAGGTATCAAAATATGTTTATTCACACTTGTGTGCATGTACTTAGAACATGATCCTTAGCAAAACAAAATCATGTATATGTGCATAATGATTTGTTTTAAGAGAGAAAGCAGTCTTTTCTGGTAAAACAAAGAATAAATAGTATTTGACCCACATCTGATCCCAAAGAGACACAGTACCTTGTGTGGGGGGTCCTAGTGAATATGTTAGGCTGGTTTCAGAGTCGTCTACTACTTGTCTATGTGTGCAAGAGAATTAACAAGGCATGGCTTCAAGGATTTCAAATGTATTTCACGCCCCAAATTTTGTACTCACCGTTTAGTATCTGAAAGAACTTCAGGATAGTTTGAGTTGAAGAAATGAAATCTCAATAAAAGGTCACATTTTTGTTAAAACGGGATGGCATTGAATCCATTATTTTACTCTGATCATGATTTAATTGTTTTCTTTCTGCAGTGCTTTCTCCTGCTATCACATTATTCTCATGCTTTAAAGTTTACTGCTATTCCCACCCCTTCCAAACTTCATTCCACTTTGCACTTTCATGCTGATTTTTTGCTTTTCTAAGTTATTTTGCACATGGGAGATGACTCATGAACATTTTATTGTACACTATTGTTTGGCAATTGTTTCATATGTCTATCTTTTCCTCCTATCTAGACTGTTACAGTCCTTTAGAATAGATCTGATATATTGACAGTATTATATTCCTAGTATTTTCAGTGGGACAAGAATATATTAGGTGCTTAGAAACAAGTTAAATCAATGTACTCCCTTGCCTACAGAATGAAACTTAAGAGAATTAGATTTTTTCCAGTGCATATGGAATCAGAAGGCTCATTAAACCTCTGCAGGGGATTATGGAAAATAGAAGTAAGAGATGATTATGGAAAGTGAGTTGAGAGTCAAACATGAGCTTTACAGATTTGCCTAAAGCTAATTCTTGATGCTAAATCCACTTACCCAAATTTGCCAAGGTGAAGGTTTGTGAAGCATGGGTCAATGACGTAAATGAAGCTTAAACCAGGTTCTGGCACCGATATCTTGGCATGTGTTTCTGGCAGTAGTTTATTGTCTGCTTTAGAGGCAAACAGAACAATTAGGGAAGGTCATGGCAAATACCTACTTTTTAGACAAAAGTCTTAATTGATCCCTTGACCTAGATGTCTCCAGAAGAGGCCTGGATTAGTTCACTAATTTACAATTGGATTTTGAAGGAGAAAGTTTCTGACAGACACACCACCACTTTCTAGAACATTATTCTACCTATGAGATTCAGCTGTGATTGGATTCACAGCATTCATGACAAAGGATTTCATGGTGTTTTTCATCAGCACTTTGTTGTGTGGACATTGGTATAATCCAGCACATTATAGAAAAATCTGCTGATGGGGCTGGGGATTTAGCTCAGTGGTTTCGCTGCCTGCTGTGCAAGCACAAGGACCTGAGTTCGATCCCTGGTACCAAAAAAAAAAAAAAAAAAAAGTCTGCTAAAACCCCTATTTGTGGAGATAATTTAAGGAGTTCCACTTTTTCATTTCTCTTCTCACATTCATGAATACATTTGCTAAGTCCTGGTCTATCAGTATCTACTGTCACTAGGAAGATTTGTGTGGTTGTTATCATGGAGGAGAGATAATTTCTCTCTCTCTCCCCCCACCCCCACTCTGTCTTATAAGCTTTAATTACTTATATTATTTATGGGAGACCAGAAAAATGCCAAATATATGTTCTGAAGGACAACATTTACAATTCATTGCAAAAAGTACTTCTTTTGCTATATCCATGCTGATGTACCTATGCTAATAATTAAATTAAATATTCTTGCTTTTTCTTGTGTAAAAGGTCATTGGTGTCCCTTGTAGCATCTAAAACATGGATTTTCTCATTATAGTCTATGTATAAGATTTCACACTAAAATAGCAGATTTTGAATGGTTAGTCTGTTTTAAGGTCATAGAACAAGTTATTCAATCAGCTCTGAAATCCATGGTGGTTTAATATGATCTACAAACACACAGATGTCTTGCAGTTATAGGATATTTATTCAGGTAGGGCATTCTTCCTTTACTGATTTTGTAGCTGCCTAGTCATCTGATTACCAGCATTATTAATTACATCATTTCCTTAGTCTCAATCCTGCATTGCTATTTGTTCCAGATCTTTGCCTTTTCATATTTCACTTCTGCAGCTTAGCTTAAATCATCTTGGTCAATGGGGAAAAAGTATCATTATGCATTCCTAAAGCTAAAGTGATCATTTAAGATGAATATGGATAACATGCCAAAATTTATGCATAATTAGCCAAAATACTTTCCTTTGGTAAGCTCAAATGTTAAAATTGGACACTTTCTGAGAGCTGTCTTTTGGGCAAAGTATTGTACTAGGAGCTTGCCATAGTAATCTTGCTTAACTCACCTCAACATAGGTGGTCTATCATTCTATGGAAGAAAGAAAAGTGGATTTTAGGGAGAGGAAGAGAGAGTTAGTTACTATCAGAATCACTTGACTGGTAACAGCTGAAGCTGAACTTCAAAGCTGAATATATGTAAATCCATCTTGCTATTCTAGAGAGAAATAGAAAAATCTAAAAATCCAGCTCAAGCTCCAACATGACTATGACCCAGTAAAGCCTTTGGACCTTAGCATTCTGGAAAACCTTACTGACCCAGGTCTTGTGTCCAAACCTTTTGCACTCAGGATGCCTATGTTTGTAAAGATCAGGCTGAATTAGCTCTGCCTCTGTCAAGAGGATTTCTACCTTAATTTGGGGAAATAATATGTTGTCCATTTAGATTGTTGTGGTACATAAAATATCTACCAGTCAATTGTCATCTGGCTTAAGACAGTTTTTAATGGGCTGAGGTGTTGCAAAGATAAATTTGATGGGAAACAGAATTTTAATAATTAACTGAAGAGAAACATATCTAAAAGTCACTGTGCTCTTGATGCCAATAGACTTGGGAAGGAAAGAGGAGGAGGTGATGGTAGCCAGAGACCAACTAGAAGAAAGAGGTTATCTACTAAAGATAGTCTGCTGTTTTGTGGGACTTGTTCATTTTCACTTGCAGAGGGTATAACACTTAATATTTCAGGAAACAGCGTTAACAAGATAACTGAATGCATTCAATAAAAAGAGCACAAAAATTTTAATCTACCTAAGGGAGAGACAGATATTTGCCATTAATAATTTATTATGCCATCTGAAAGCTTTTCAGTTCCTTAGGAATATGGACAGCTCCACTTCTTTGAATGTGTGTCATGAGAATTTGTACTAATTTTATGAGCATCTTAATAATGTGTGTTCAGTTACACCTTTTTCTGCTCCTTGAATCACAGTACTTTAGTTTTCTAAGTCCCCGTTTTGTTTCCTAGAAGATAACTATTAGGAATGTTGATTTTTGGTTACTAAGCTTTTTAAAAAAGTCACAATTAAGTACCAAATTTATTACTGGAATTTTTTCTGGATGCCTCAGTGAAAAAATCTGAATGTTATGGGACTAAATTCTTTGAGAAAATTCTGTCTATGCATATTGTCCTGAGAGTAAGGGGGTCATTTAAAAAATAGAAAACCTTGTTGTAGATACTACAGGCATTAGGGAAATGTAATTTTTTGATATATAGGCAGAGCATGTAAATATTTTAGAATTTAAAAAGCCATCATCAATGAAGGACATTTACATACAATAAACCTCATTACCATATTAGGAGTTGTTCCTCTAGGTATATTTAGGTTCAGATTTATAGACTGTGATTGAAACTGATGCTGTGGTCAATGAGAATCTCCCTAATTAGGTCACCTTTTTTGACACAGAACAGTCAGTACAACATGGTGGAAGCAGTAGAGAGCTTTGAAAAAAAAACTTGCTTAATAAGTCAGTTACAAAACAAAAACTTGGATTTAAATTAGTTCCATTCTTAGCACCCTGAGGCCTGTAGTTTAGACATTTACCCTTGTATCATCTTTGGTTCTTGTCTATAAAATGGTGACCACTACATTCTAACTTGGTAGTTGTGAGAATCCAGTAAATAAGAAAGAACTTACACAGAACCTTTAATATTATCATTTTTTATTATTATATCCACTGAAAATACCAAAGCATCATGAATTTTGATGAACCAAAATAACAGCTGCATCAAGATAGGATGATTTAGGGCCAAGGATTTAGCTCAGTGGTTCCACCGCCTGCCTCATAAGCGCAAGGTCCTGAGTTCGATCCCCGGGAAGCATCCCCCCTCCCCCCCCAAAAATAAAGATAGGATGAATTGGGAAAACAAGGGATAATTTAAAATATATTATGAAACAAAACAAAAGCTAACTCTGTTATCCTGGACTATTTAGCTTCATTCAGCTGGAGGACTTAACTGGATAATAAAGCTGGTTGGCACTGATGCTAAGAAGAATGCAGCCTTGGGGCTGGGCTAATGGAGAGACAGATGAGGAGCTTCCTCTCAGTTTATCTATCCCTCCCTACACCCCTTTGACAAAAGCTTCCACTTGACATTTCAGAACCTTTCATTCTGCCTAGTGATGCCAATCAGTACTAACCAGCCTGTACATGATTACTGGGCAACATTTGGAAGGGGAGTTCTTCCAAATTCCTACTGTTCCCAAACTGATGAGCATGGTGAGCATGTCAATTGCTTTTCCCACATGCAATGTAGGTCATAGTTTTTATAGAAGTCCCAGCTCAAATAATGGCATGGACATCACTTTCACATACAACTCATAAATACCTCTTGGAAATCTTAGCTTCCTTTACTTGCCCACAGAGAATATGTGCTGGGAAGATGAGTTTATATCCATAATGAGACAAGGACTCAATGGAAGGGCTAATATTTAGAGGTTCAATAGTCTTTATCTCACTGTCAGTGAAAATTGCTCTACAAGGACAGTTATGAGAAAGAAATTTGTCAAAAGGTTTTGAAGGGGCAATCACAAATTGCTGATGAAAGTAGATGAAACTATAAAACAGATTTATGAAGGCTGATTTAAAATTGAATAGTGTTATGAGACACTTTTGGAGTTCCACAGCGTGGCTGGGGCCAGGAGGGCAGGGATGAGAAAGGGTAGAATGCTGCATATTGTTTGCCAGCAGACACATTAGGCCCTAGAGCTTAGATCTCAGCTGTAAAATTCATTGCACACTGGGCGTAATGGTTGTGGGAAATGCCTGTGGCTTTCCCAGCCTGCATCTCTCAGCAGGCTTTGAATACATGTAGTCTCAGAGGCTGTTAGAAACCAATAAGAAAGGGAGCAGTGAAACCTAATAATTGAAACAAAATAGTAGAAATAGCAATGAAGTGTTAATTGACACTTTTTTTGGTAGGCTGTGAGTCATCTTATGACGACACTTACTTCATGAGGGAAGCTGTGTTGTGGAGGAAGTTCTTAGTTGGCTGAGAGTCTCCCACATCTATAGGAGGAGTACATCCAAGTAGTCTCCGTAGAGGTAAGAGGGAGTTCATCAGTACCACATCTTTGCTGGAAGGACCTGGCAATTTTTGCCTTTTTAAACCTAGACTCCTTTTAGATAAAACACCAGTTCACTGAACTTTTCAACCTAAGCCACCTAACACCAAATTTTAGTTTATGTTTATATGTTCATGTATTAAAATTCTTACTCGAGATAAAACTCATTATAATTTGAATGAAAGTGATATCAGGGTAAAATAATTACTTCTCTTGCTCATATCATTAATAAAAACTTTAAAGGTGACTAAGATTCTAAGCATTTAATAGAATGGCATGTTCTAGAAGACTACCTCAATTGGTTTGTGACTTTAATCTTAAATAAATGAGCACAATTAAAATTCCAAGTAGGCATGTTCCTAATTCCACATAGAAGAATTATGGGGATGAGGACACTGTGCAGGGGACAAAGCACATGTAAATTTGGAAACTGTTCATTAGGTTGGGCTTACAACATCAGCCTACAATTCTTAAGCAAATTTCTTAATTCTTCTATTTTAAACTGTGCATCTGTAAATTGAGAATGACACTACTTGTACAAAGTCTTCACAAGCATTAAAATATATGTAGAAAAATGCATTACTGAACCACAATAGGACACAAAATATGATTTTCCACTTCCTTCTCTAGGGCAAAATCCCTTAGAATCTTACTTCACTAATGAGGCATGGGAAAAGAGGTAGCAATTAAGAATAATTGTGCTATTGAGAAATATTCCATATATATTTTATAAGATGGACCACTTAATATTTTACTTTGAAAATATTTTAATTGAATACCTAGATTTACATATATGCCATGTTATAAAACCATAGAAAGATTGTTTTTCTAAGAAATAGGAACACAATTTGTCATTATGTGTAGGATAGAAATCAAAATTATCATGCATAAAAGCTTGAAAGTAATCCATAAATGAAACTTTATCCTTTTATAGATAATGGGAAAATATTACTAAGATTTAAGAATGAAGATAACAAGAAAAAATTACAATGAGATGTCAGTTCCACAATGATACTTGTATTGTTCATTTATAAATCTGGCATCTAGGCTACTAGCTTTTAGGTTCCCTCATTAACTTATTCCTAAGAATTACAATCTGAACATCTCATTTTACGCTTCCTTGGCATTCTGTACAGAATGTTAATGATCAAAACCAAAAATAGAGCAACCTTTAAAACTCATGTTTCCATCACAACATTTAGAATCTAGCAATGTGGGAGCAAACCAATGGAAAGAGACTTGGTTGTTGCAACTCCTTATAAACTACAATAAGGGAAGTAAATTCCATTATTTCTGGTTGTTTTTTTTCTACTAGGATTCAGCAAACCAAGCTTTTTCACATTCCATACTTTAGTATTGCTGCCCCTCCATCCACCAGCATTTAATGCCTGTGTAGGATTGGTTCTGATTCTTCTAATTCTGGGCTATTAAAGAGCTCCCCTCACACTGTCTTGAATGTTTACATTTCTCTTAACTGTCTTCATGCAACTGAGTAGCTCTTAATGACACCATAAATGAGAGCACATTTCTAATCTCCTATGCTACTGCACCTATTCATCTCATGGTACCTGAGAACAAAGGTGATATATGTGATAGACCATAATAAACCCCTTTCTTTTGTTACTCAACTTTTCCTATTTTTACATTTCCAAAAAACAATATGCTCACTTGAAATAACATAAAGAATCTAGTAACAATGTAGATTCTAGCTTCATGATGACTATTTTTAAGTTTATGGTCAGAGTTTCTAAGAGCACATTTATGTTTAAAGGAGATAATAATCATTTTAAAATTAATGGAAACAGAGTCTACCAAGAATTCAAAATTCTAAGAATATTAAAAATTAACGTATACCACAAAAGGTTACTAAAACTTTCTATTAAAGTCATATTTTTAAATGATAATGTACTGAGTCTCTCTCGTAGTTTAAATATATCTTTCTAAAACATTGTTTAAATGATCGACCATTTTGGTAAGCTTTTAAACATCGTGCTTTAGAATAATACATATGCATGAGGATAATTCAAAGTGTTAAATGATAAACAAGAAATAGAAAATGTTTTTCCTATCTCAGATCACCAACCCAAAAGTTTTCTTTTCCAAATGAGTGCAGTATTAGTAGTTATTACATTATCTCTGGAAAGATATATATCTGTAAACCTGTAATAGGCAGAATATGGCCCATCCCAAAGATGTTTACATCCTAAGCTTTGAATCCTATAAACAGGTAATTTTACATAGCTAAAAGGTTTAGCGCATTTGATTAAATTAAGGATTTTGAAATGAGGTGATGATCCTGGACTATCCAGGTGAGTCCAATGTAACCATCTCAGTTACTGTAAGAAAGGGATCAGAAGATCTGAGAAAAATTTGAAGAAGAATTAAGAGGTCATAAGTTAAAGAGTGCAGGTTCCTCCAGAATCTGGAAAAAGCAAGGAATGAATTCTGTTCTAGCATCTCCAGAAGCAATGTAACCCAGCAAATATACTTTTGGACACATGACTCATTTTGTATTTTTAGCCCCTAGTCTTTTAAGAGAGTAAATTTCTGTTTTGAGCCCTTAAATTTGGGATAATTTTTATGTGGCTGTCTTAGTCACTTTCTGGTCACTGGGACAAAATGCCCAACACCCGCAACTTAAAGGAGAGGAGTTTTGCTTTGGCTGATGTTTTCAGTCTATGGTTGGCCAGCACTAAAGCAGAAACAGTGTGGTGCATGGTCCATGGGTCTGGGGAGAAGAAATGGTGCTCAACCATGGCAGCCAGCAGACAGTCAGTGAAGGGAAGAGCTAGAGAGGAAGACATATATACCTTTCCAGGTCATGCCCTCAGCTACACCCTTCTTCCAACAAGGCTCCACCTTCTAACTGAACAGTTAGCTATGTGTTCTTCAGAGATTAACCCACCGATGAGCATAGTGCCCCTATGATCCCATCACCTCCCCCTCCCAAAAGCTGAACACATGAGCCTTTTGGGAACGTTCATGGGGAAACATAGAGAAACTGGTAGCTTTTCCACTAATAAGAGCATATTATAATTCATTCATGCATTTTCCATATCAGCTCAAATATATATTCATTTTTAAGAATAAATTCTATTAAGACTGTGCAGTCTTAATAGAAGGTTATAATACCTTTTTAAACAATGTACAGTATTCTCACTTCCGCTGATGGATGCTTACCTTGTTTTTATTCTTTTTTAACAAGCATTTCTATATTTAATCTTTACATCACATTTTAAAAGTATTATATAAACTTTCAAATTATTAGAAAATAGTGGATTTCATCTACATATACCTATTACCCCACTTAAGAATTCATTAACCCATTGCCATTATTTTTCTTTTATAACCCCCTTCAACTTTAACCCCTATCTTTGGATTACTTTGAAGATAATCTTGGATAGCAATCATTTCATTAGTAAATGTTGAGTTATATATCTCGAAAACGTAAGGAGTCTTATTCCATAATGTTTTGTACTAAAAGTTTGAGAATACCAAAATAATATATTTTGAAAATAAAAACTAAATCTGGGAAAAGCACTACTTTCAGCTTCATGAATTATTGAAACATAGTATAGGCAATGTAATGCCCTTACTGCCACCTTCCCCCATAGGCCAAGTTATTTTGATGAATTTCGCAAATGATCAACACTTGGGATCACAGAAAGTGAATTTAAAAGCTTTAAAATAAATTTCAGGTGACAGTTACTTTAATATTTAAATCCATATAATTTCTAGGAAAAACTTAAATCGTTAATAGTTATTCATTAAAGAATAGTTTTGGGGCTGGTGTGTAATATGAGAAGTGATTAGGACATATCTCTCAAGTATTTTTCCCATAAACATAACTTTGTTATAACAGAGTTGGTTCTCAGCACCAGCAGGCTATCATTTGAAAATAATAAATTGAAAATTATAAGTGCATTTCAAGCTTGTTTACTTATTTTCTCCCCAAGATTAATATTACATTTTTAAAAAAGTCTTATTTACAATAGCCAAAGTTCTTATAGGTTATCTTCAACCTAGATTTAAGGGTTCTTGGATTTTTTGACTACACCCTAATCCTCAAACCCCATGTTACTATATGTACACCCTACAATGTATTTCAATAGGAACTTGGCGGATGTAATTCAATTCAGGTTTCTGAGGTGGGGTGATGAGCCTGGATTATCCAGGCATATCCAGTGTCACTGGGTCCTTATAAGAGGGAGGCAGAAGGATCAGTCAGAAAATGATTTGCAGATGGAGGAAGGATACTTCTTTGGACTAATAAAAGGCAGTGGAGAATTAAAGTCTATAAAAGATATTGGAGCTTCACTGTAAACTTTCCCTTCTCCTCATAATTTTTCTATTTCCTGAATTCATCACCTTCAGGCTTTTTCTTTGCTCTGCTTGATGGATAACTGAATATGAACATTTTCAGATCTGAAGCAGCCTAGTAATGTGCAGGAATGGTCTCTCTGGGGCCTTACAGAATTATTCAGAATATAAAAGAATTTCAGAGTTATTCCATTAATAGTGTTTTTCAGCCAGAGAATTTCAGCAAATTTTTGGCTGGGATTCAAGTGAAGTGACTAAAACCATTTAATATTCTATAGGGACTGAGAATATTACTACTTTTGTATTGATGCCACCCACACACAAATTTCTGAAGCTTTATGTAAAACAGTTCCATGAAATACAACTAGAAGAATGCCTATGGAATACAGAGCATGCTATATTAATTTAATATATAAATAAATGACTTCCTGAATTTATTTTTGGTGGTGCTGGGAATGATACCCAGGGATAAGTATGCACTAGAACACTGAGCTGCATCCCCAGTCCTTCCTGATGTGTTTTACACTTTATTTGTACTTACCAATATGAGCCTAGACAAGAGTGTGAAGATTTTAATCTTTTAAATCACGTACGTGTGCATGGGGTATTCTTACTTATTTTTTACATATGTGTGAATTTGGAGAGAGTCCTGTGATTAAGAATTACTTTTGCTTGGAGTTTGCTGTGCAGAGAAAGGCCAGGTCTATTGGTCTTGGAGGCCATTCTTCTTAGTTGCTTTTTGTGGTTGCCTGCAAGTTTAAAGCTTCACAAATTAAGCTGGTCTATGGGTGGAATCTCTTGTGAACTATGGAAGAGCTCACTCAATTTCAAGAACCTTATACCACCCAACCAGTACTTTGAAAAAAATTAGCATACTTATTTTAATTGCTTGAATAACTAAATTTCTTCACATGGGTCTAAGATAACTTTATCTACAGTGATTTCTGCTACACACCGAAGAGGTTTACAAAGAAAGACTATTCTGGATAGGGACTGCTGGGGCCATTTAATATCCAAACTGTCCTTTATTTGTGTAAATATTGAGAAGTGGTGAATATTTTTGAAAACCAAATAGAGACAACTTCTGCTAATTCATAAATAAAATCACAGAAATAGTGGAAAAGTTCAGTGATTTGGGTATTAAGTGGCAACAGAATTTGAGTATGTGTTTTGAATAAAGATTAAATGCAGTGATGGGTACATTGACATTGCTTGAAAATAAGTCATTTTCCTGCATAACACAGAGTACTCTTATTAAGAGATAGATTTCATTAGTCAGAATCTCTGAGTCCCTAAGATATCTGTATAAATAAGGATCTGATATAATTCATGTTTGGTTAAATTCCACATATAAATCCAGTTCTTGAAATTAATAATTTACTATTGCCATGTTATTGAACCACTATTTGTTGAATGACTGATGGAGACAGATAACTCAACTGGAGT
>NW_004624799.1:13875563-13896121 GCF_000247695.1 Heterocephalus glaber | reverse complement strand
TACAAAGATTTTGTTCCTATTTTTCCATTTTCTCATATTAATTCCATTCCCTTCTTTCCTTTCCCCTACCCCTCCCACTTCCTTCCCCTTTTCCCCTTTAAATCCTATTTCACATTACCTATCATACATTTTAGTCCCCATTTACACTTTCAGTTTCTCACACTAGAGAAACTATTCGATATTTATATATGTGTGTCCTATTTAAAATTTTTTTTCCTTAAGTTCTTTTATTGGTACATTTTAGGTATACCATACATTTACATTTATCATTGGGATCTTGTACCTTTACATGATGTATCTTGGTTCTTATTTTTTCCCTATTCCCTGCCCTCCCGTCCCCCTTCCACCCTTCCCTATTTACAAAGTTTGTTTCCGTTTTTTCCTTTTCTCATAATTTTTCCTTTCCCTTCTTTCCTTTCCCCTGCCCCTCCCACTTCCCCTATCCCTTTGCACCTTTCATTGTCTCCATTTTAAAAACGATGAATTGAAACTCAGATAAAGTGACAAATAAGGGTCTTGTGGAGGAGCTGGGTGCAATTAGACACTTTCTGACTCTGTCCAGGATTCTAGTCACTAGGGCAGAGAAACATCTAATAGACGACAGTAGAATCAGTTTAGTGCTTGAGCTGCAGGTCAAGTGCTGTGGAAATAGGGGATTTAATCGTACCCAACAGAGTGGGAAAAGCCTCATAGGTATTATACTAAAACTGTTCAACCCGGTCACTCATATATTTTGTTAAGAACTTTTCATTTTGTTCATTAGGCTATGGGGAGCCATTAACAAATTTTTAAAGAAGTAATAGGCATGATTCAAGTATGTATTAGAGAATAACTTTAGCAGCTGTGAGTATCAAAGCCTAGAGCAATACTTTTTTTCCCCAGTTATTCTGATTGCTCCTGAAGCCGCTACATATTTATTGCTTATTAATTATATTTCTAGTACTATAGCACTGTTTCAGTTATAAAATTACACAAAAAGAGAAATGAAATAAAGATAAGATTTAATTCTTAATGTTTAAAATTTTATTTCATTATTATTAATAATAAAATATTTTGCATCCTAACAAAATTGAAATAGTAATAAAATTTTAATTCTATGTTTAATTTATTCATGCTCATGATGAGAACAATGTGGATTTCTTTATCAAAACAAAAACTCAATCCTATAGTTAACCCATTGTAACAAAACTATATGATGTGGTGCTCAAAGTTCAGCTTGTTTTGGTGTTTCAGCATCATTGCTTTTATAGCTGTGTAGTATTTTTTCAATTTTCATGATTTTATTCCGTTTTCAGGATATTTATGCATTTGTAAATCTGGACCTCCAATTACAATGTTTTGTAGTATCTTTTAGCTGGGAAATTTTTATCATCTCTAATATCAGGCAGTTTGTCCAATTAATTAGAGGTTATTTATTTTTTTCTTTTAAAATGTTCAATCAATCAGCCCTGTATCTGCTGACACTAATTGTAAAAATTCTTAATAGGTGATCCAAATGTATTCCTGAGTTTTCAAATGTGTAATTAAAAGATGTTATAGTTGCCAGTATTAACAGTGGGGAAAAGTTAGATAACCACATAGACTTGACTAGTACATCATGTTTCTACCTCAGAATATAGTTTATTAAATACATCAAGGTTGTGACTTGTTCTCTGGCCTTGACCTTTGTTTGAGATGGTACTAGGGATTGAACTCATGCCCTTTTCATGGAGCCACATACTCAATTCTTTTTTAAGTCAGAGACTTGTTAAGTTCCCCTCTCTGAGCTCAAATTTGAGATCTTCCTGCATCAGCCTACCAGAGTGCTGAAGTTATGGACTGGGTCACCATATCATAAATTTACTATTTTACTTTGCTTTTTGATGTAGATATCTTTTTATCACTATTCTATGATGACTGAGTATATCAAAATAATCATCAAAGTCTGACTAACTGCTTTGTGTGATGGAATGCTGAGAGGACTGGAACTATTAATTTCATACTAGGGCTCTCTACTCGGCACAATCACTTAATCAGAGAGAGGGGCTGGCCTACTGCCAAGGGAGTGCACCCGCACCAACTTACCAGTGATAAGTACAACTCATTCTCATTCAGAACTTAATTTTGTCTAGACACATTAACCAACCCTCACAGTATCTCTATAAGAAAGTGCTCTCACCATCTTTCTATTATATACGAATACATGAATCCTTTCTTATTTGATATTCATTCAGTTTGGGGCATAAACATAACTATAAGTAGAGGATCTAACATTTCTTCCAATACCCTAAGAGACTGAATTCATAGGCCTTAAGGTATATGTGGCCCATTTTGGAGACCCCTAGATAAGACATATGATAAGGTACAGGGAGGTGTTAGAGGCTATGGGAACAGCCAAGAGAAAACTTGTTCTAGAATTGACTGAGTATAAACTTCCAGACCCATTTCCAATGTGTGTGCTCCCGTTTCATTCTTTCCCAAACCCAGATATTCAATTTTTCATTTCCCAGTTTGTTGGTCAGTGGGTTACTTAGGGAGCATATCCCTTGGTAGCACAGGACTGCTGAGAACAGTTGCCACTTTGGATTTGGTGACATGATTTAGCTCAGGCCATAATGGGATGACAGGAGAACACCAGTTGTTCTAATTGTTCTCTTCACTCTGTGGATGTAGTCACATGGCCAGTCGTACCAGAACATGTTCTGAATCTACTGACCAGCTAGTGAGCACACAGTGTCAGATTTCTGTTGGCCCCAGTGCTATGATTTATGGGTCTTTTGTCCCTAGCTTGTTATCTTCCTTTTAATTTTTATTGGCTTTTAAAATACATAGAGCTGCAAAATTCTTATAATTCTATAAAATTTTTATAATTTTATGAAATTTGTGTTAAGTAAATTAATCTTTTTATTCTTATTTTGCTTCTAAAGCCTTGTCTCATTGCCAAATTATGTAACTATTTATATTTTCTTCTTTTTTTTTGAAATATGGTTTCAGTTTTTAAAATTAACACTTTAACCTATTAGAGTGTTTTGGCAAATAGTGTATACTTTTTTTCTAAATTGTTAACCAGTATTCTAGCACTATTTATTAAATATTTTTAATTGATTTCTCAGCATAAGTATTTTTATACTGAATTCTATTTTTAGTATTATCTTATTTTCATATGCATTTCTGATGTTCTAGTATTTTAACTTTATACTATATTTTAACATATTGAAATGTTAAATAGTACTCTCTTGCTCATTTTCACCCCAAATTTCTAATAACTTAAGATCAACTCAATATATTTTAAAATTTTTATTTTGAATTTCACTGGAATTATTTTAGATAATCAGTGTATTGAGAATCAACATTTTTACAATATAGAGTGCAAAATACTAAGCATAATTTGGGTCAGTACTCACTCAAACTTTTAAAATCCCTCAGTAAAACTTTTGACTTTGGTCCTTATGGACTCCTTAAAATTCCTACTTTTATCCAGGCATTTTATAAAATTTTTTTGTATATTCTTTGTATTTAAATGTTTTCAAATTTATTTTATAAATAGTAATTGCTGAAATATGGTATTGTGATATAATTTTTTTCTTTACATTCTAGAATCCATCACTTAGTAAAGTTTTTTTTATTAAATCCATTAATTGTTATGTTGGTTGTCTGGATGTTTTTGATAAATAATTCCATTATTTT
This sequence comes from Heterocephalus glaber, assembly GCF_000247695.1. The sequence goes on along the minus strand of NW_004624799.1, from coordinate 13,892,455 downwards.
AGAAACTAGTGATTTTGATTTCTGATATGTAACACTCAAAATTCATTTTGTTTCCGCAGAAATAGCGTTACTAAAATAATCATGAACTATTTTAGCTATAGTGAAAGCACTGTATGCCAAATTCACAATGGAAAGTTCTGCTTTAATTACCGTGAAAGTCTAGTGTTACAAAAGCACATAGAGCAAGGAAGCAAATCCAATGTCATTACTTTTTACTACTGAGGGCAGCCTAGGCCTACTTATTTTGATTGTGTATGGTGGAGTACCAACTCCAAAATTCTCCTTACCATTTCTATCTATGTTGGTTATAAGGTCTATATCTCAGTGGATTTTGCTGGTTTATCAGCCCTTTTTATTCTGAAATCCTCTAAGGAGAACTTCAGTAAGAAACTTTTTTTTTTTCCCCTTTAGATCACATGTTTATTTACACAATTTTGACTTGATTTTAGCCAGTCATTTCAGCGTATACTGTCAACCTCCTGGTAAGTACATTTTAAGAGTGTATATTAATTTTAATCTGAAGATGGAAGGCTCAAAAGTTTGTTCCAGAATATGTGTGTTCCACCATCTAAAAATGTGGTTTTAAAGAAATATCTAATATTTGGATTTCTCCTTTTTTCTTTGTAAAGTTAGAAATAAGAAATAATTTTCAACTGAAAATAAACATGTTTTGGGATGTGGTAAAATTTTAAACAATCAACATGATTAAGTACAAACCTTTTGGAGAAAATCATAAATTGGCCATTGAGGTACTAAGAGGAAACACACTGTTTATTCTGGCCATGATGACTACTTGTCTATACCAGGATTTGTGAGCAAATGAAGAGTTCTGGCTACAAGAAATTTTTCTTTGCCTCACTGAATAGTCTGGCTTAATAACTCAAATAGGGAAAATCCACTTTGATGATGATCAGGTCAGTATTATCATGCAGAGCTAATGATAAGGTTTCAGAAGAGGTGTCTATGACCCACCTTGAAAACTGAAGGCAAATGTGTATTAGAAGTGTTAGGAGAGAGGTGTATAGTATGTCCCCACACATTTCTGATCTGAGTTTTGAGATAGGCTTGTGGGCAACAAAAAGCCTTTTTTGACTCTGTAGTCCACAAAGCTCAGGTTTCTTTATTCTTCCCTTTATCCCTGTCAGTTTTCATATTGAGGCATATTTTGATACTTTCATGGTACCACTGATTTATTCATCATTGGAAGCAATTTTCACATACCTCTAATATAACAACTGTCATCTTGGAATGTTATTATATGCGAGTGTGGTAGTTTCCTTATGGTATATGGTATAAACCACCAAGGGTAATTTTGGCATTGTGGTGGAGCCTCACCTTGAGATACAGAAGGGAACTCAAGTGAGACTGCAGTAAAGCAGTCTAATTTTGTTCTTTTTTTTTTTTTTTTTTTAATTGAGACAGAGTCTTACTATGCAGTTCAGGGTGGCCTTGAACTCACTATGTAGCTCAAGCTGGCCTGGAACTTGTGGCAATCCTCCTGCCTCAGCCTCTTGAGTGCTTGGATTACAGGTGTGTGCCACCACGCCTGGCCTAAACAGCCTAATTTTGGAAGGACTGGCCGGCACAGTAAAAAGAGAGAAATTAACTAGATAACAGTTCCTGTGGAGAGTATATGTTGGGTGTTAAATAAAGCTTGGAGGTAATATCTATCCTTTCCCACTTTATCTTTCAACATAATTTAAAAGTATATTGATACATAGGTTACTTTGTTTCACTTACATACTTTTTTGAAAACAAACAGAATTTATGGATTTTTAAATTTATCTGATGGTCAAGATCCACTATAATGATTGTTAGATGGTCAATTAATTGGATCTCTTTTCTTGAAATCTTATTTCAGAAAGTGTAGCCTAGGAGATTTTGTATGAAATAAGCATTCTATTGGTAAACTTAGTGCATGCGAATGTTTGAGAACTGGTGGTGTAAGCTATAATATTAAATAAAATAAATCAGTTTCTTTCACTCCAGTGTTTATTCTATTATTTGTTTTTCTATTAAGAGAACCCACAGTTGAAGATATAGTTAGAAAGTCTGTATGGGACCAGATATGACCAGTGTTGCATGTGTGGAACTGATGTGTGAAATTTCCTGGTGTTGTCCTAAGAAGAAAGGCTGTGTTTTTTTCCCAGTCCAGTTTATTTCATGCTGTGTGTGATGTGGACATGGTGGATACTTCATCACAAGCAAAGCACATGACGACTAGGTTGAAGATTTAAAAGAGTGAGTCCTTGGAAAATTTTGTGAAGCAGAGCTCTTTTACATGAGAGAAAAATGCATTTCTATCTAGCTATTCAGATTTCTGTTGCATATAATCAAGGTCACATCTTAAACAATATACTATATGATAAAAGAGTAAAATGGCAAAAAAAAGTAGCTTGGTGAAAATGTTAACACATAGATGAGGAAAAGAAAACAAGGATCTTAAGTCTTAAAGTCATTTACAGTGGTTATCTCTTAGGCATGTGTTTGGTTCCAAGTTTCTAGGAAATAAAAAGAAATGGGGAAATATGCTTGGATATGCTCTCTCCAATACTGTTATGTAAAGGTTTGTTTGCCTTTTATCTCTATGATAACTTCCTCAAGTGCTGTTATATCTGAGAGGCAAGAAAATATGCAGTGGACAGAGATCTCAATAACCACTCACAATAACTGCCCTGATGATGTCGCAGTATAGTTTTTTGATCGGCTTCTTAACAATATTGAGATCATTACTGTCTTGAAATCAATGTTTTATAGTTTGATCATAAAGATCTCTGATGTTGGGATTAATACAAGTGGAAAATCTACCATTATTACAGTGCGAGTTTTCATAATTTTTAAGCATTAGAATCCCCAGTTTCTTTTCAAATGAACATTTTAACAGAGTCCCAAGTAAAAATACCTTGGTTTAGGTGGAAGTGATAGGGTCTGAAATCTGCCACTTTGACCTGCCCTTGTTCTTAAAATCCAAGAACTCTAGAACACAGTAAGGAAATCCCTGATTTAGAAGAATAGTGTCCCACGTATGCTTTAAACCATGAACCATAAGTATCACTTGCCTTTTCTCGGGCTTTGATAAGATTTGGACAGCTGACCAAAAATGTATGGCAAAACCCCATACATTTATATAGATTATGAAGACTGGCAACAGCACATTCCAAAACAATTATGAAATATTTAGACAGTCTCTGGTGTATTTTGCTGATTTTTATGAGTACGAATTCTAGTTGCTTAGTGATTTAATTTAAAGTGATAATTTATTGGCAAAAATAGATTGTATAATCCTATTCTTATGAACTAATTTAAGAACTTGAATTTATTCATTACAATTTTTAAACATCTTTGGGGCTGGAAAAAAAGGGGGAGGCATATAAGAAAAGAAGTGCTGGAACAGTGAAAAGGAAAATGGAAAATTAATTCAGAGGATTTGGAATTGTTCTAAAGTAAAACTCGTTTTTAAGATGGAAACACTTAATGGAGCTAACAAGATTTTTAGGGAGTGATTTCTTGATTGATCCCAGATTTTGGAAATCTTCATTCCAAATCTCTGTCTGAGATATTTTTTAAAACCATGGAAATAGAGTTGGTAACTTAGTAACTAATACTGCTTTGGAGATTAACATTTTCAAGCAGGGCACCTTTGTGTTCACAAGGAATACAGAATCTACAAAAAAATGTAGCTTGAAATACAAAGCAGACATTTTGGTTAGCTATATTGGGTTAATTAAGGATAAGAGGGAATGAAGACATCAAGAGAATTTTATAACTTTCTGTTACAGTGAGGAAAGTATCATTTTGCTGTATGTGATAAAAGCTACATTAGCGGAATTTATGTTGAAGGTTTCTGAATAATTGTTTTGCACACAGTTCTCACAGAGTATGGTTGTCAACTTTTGAGTCCCAGAGAGACATAGAAAACTGATGAGTCACAGAAAGGGGGTGGCTCTGTTTAATCCAGGCTATAGTTTTTTAATTTCTGTGAGTAAGTGCATGCACCTAAGCATGTGTGTGTGTGTGTGTGTGTCTATGAATGTGTTTAAGAAGCTGACTGAATTTCTTCTTGCAGCACCCTACACTACCTTTTAGGTTCCTCCTTGGCTTTACCAGTTCTATACTCATAATGCTTTTGCTTCAGATTAAATTCATATTAACTACCTGGATTCCCGGGTATTTGTATCTGCAAATTTGTAACACCATTGGCTACATTCTGCTTCTGACAGCTCTACAGAGCTGGTTTGCTCACACATTCTTTCCACTCTTGTTAGCAGTTATGTGTGTTGGATTTGAGACAATGGAGTCCGGTAGTGATAGCCATCATCCACGTGTACTTTTCTTCCCAATCCATGATTGAGAACACTTAAGTCCGCAAGATTCCACAGTAATATTATGCTATTTCATAAAGCTTAAGATTTTCTTTCTCTGTTATAGGAAAATTGTCATAGACAGAAATGTAGATTTAAATTTCACTGCAGGAAATAGTGACATATATATCAATAATTTTTTGTTGCAGATCCAACTACCCTAAAACTCCATGGAATGTGGCAATTAAGAAATTATTATGCACACAGATCAGATCAGCTGGGGTAGTCTGAACTAAGACTGAAGGTCTGTGTGTCACCTGGCATGGTTCTGCTTCATCTGCAGATTGCAAAGTACACAAGTCCATCTGTCTCTCGATTTTCAGGGATCGAATGGGTTACCAGGCCAACTTCTTATGGCAAAGAGGACATGCTCAGGTGCATCATCACATTCAAGATTCTGGTCATGTATTGTCTGCTATCATCCAATTGGCATATACCAAGGGCAGGAAATGGGGAAATATCGGCCTCCTTTTGTGAGTTGAACTCTAAAGACATATGGCAAGTAGGATTCAGAGAAGGATGAGAAATTGAGTGTTGATTATATTATGGAATAGTGGATTAAAAAGACAGAAGTTTATTTTTCTTTCACAAGAGCATATAAAAGTACTCAATTCAGGATTGTACTGCAAAAGACTTCATAAAGTCTTCTGTTTTCTATCTTATCTTTCTATCTTGCTCTGCCTAGCTTGGCCTCTATTTCCAAGATTAGGAGTCAATTCTTTTCTTTCCTGTGAAGGGCAAGATGACAAATATTTTAGGTGTTTAGGGGCATATGGTCTCTGTTGCAATGCTCAACTCTGCCGGTGTAGGAAAAAAGCAGCCATAAACAGTAAGTAAATGAATGAATGTGGCTGTGTTCCAATAAATTTTTATGGACACTGACCCTTGAATTTCATATGATTTTCACATGTCATGAAATACTATTCTTTTCTGATTTTTTTCCAGCATCTAAAAAATGTAAAACATATTCTTTCCTTGTCAGCTACAAGTTCCTGAGTTCGATCCTGGGTACCAAAAAAAAAAAAACAGTCAGCTGGCTAAATTTGTTCCATGAGCAGTAGTTTTCTGACCTCTGCCAGAAATCATCTAAAGGATCAAATGATTGTTAAGTCATCATAGCTACATCAGTCAGCAGGATGAAGAAACCCAGGGAAAAGGGCATGTGCAGACTTGATTTTCAAGAATGGCTGCCAAGAACTGCCACTAGGTGTTTCCACTTATTTCTCATTGGCTGATTTTAGTCACGTGGTCACACCTACCTGCAAAGGAGCCTGAGATAGTCGTCTTGATTCTGATCAATGAACTGCCTGGATTAAAAACTCAGATTTCTATCTTTGTGGAGGAGGTGTGAAAGGACATACTCTAGACCCACCAGAAGGCTCTGATGTCTTGTGTACAGATTTTGCTGGGGGTGGAGAGGCAGGAGAATTGAGTTACTAATTACATCATTGGATGTGATTAATGTGTCACTAAATTATAATCTTTTTATCATAGAGAAGGTCATTTTGGAAACTGTACTATAAATCTCTTTTTGAGAAAAGACAATAAGAATGAGAAATGTGAACCTGGGTTTCTAAAAGTAAAACTTATAATTAAAGGAAAACTGAAACAAATCATATGGAGCCAAACAGCGCCATGGAAGTCCAGATGCAAGGATCATATCTCCTTCCATGAGATACCCAAAGCCAACCTCAGAAAACCCACTGATGGACGATGCAAGACTAAAGTATGAGAGGTGCTCTTGTCTATGAGACATGCAAAACCCTAAAATTCAATGAAAGTGATAGAGGGACTTAACCTAGTGCCACAGTAGCCAAATGTGGCTACAATTAAATTGTCACAAAGATTTCTGTTAGCTTCCTTTCTCCCTCCCTTCCTCCTTCTTTCTCCCTCTCCCTTCTTTCCTTTCTTCAAAAAATGCTTAATTTATTACTTTCTACATGAGCCTCCTCTGGCTCTTCAGTGTTCATTTCACCTGATCTGTGTGTGTACAGTTCCTGATTTATCTCAAGGGTCAGCTCCTTTGTGAATTCATCCACACATAGATATTTACAGAGTACCTTCTGTGCAACTGCCATTGCTGAGCGTCACCAAAGCATAGTCTCAGAGTAGAGGTGATATCCAGTCTCTTGGTAAACTATATTATGTCCCAATATTATGATGTGTGGATGCAGAAAACTCTTCAAGGTGATGAGTAGTAATTAATTAGACATCCCCTAAGAATTTCCCCCAATATTGCTTTTTTATGCTATCTCTTTAAAGCATTCAAGATTGACTTAGTTTGAGTAAATGTTTTCCTTTTCAAATTGAGAATCAATAAAAACTAAGTTGATTAATAAGCATTATGGTATAAATTACAGAACTTAAAGTTTTGTCAGTCACTGAAATGGATTGCAGATATTTCCTCATAGGGTTGATAAGAATGCAATGAACTGATGCATATTCAGTGTCCATCAGAGCACTTACATTGCACACAACACTCAGATAAATGTCACAACCACAATCTGTCTTTTGCCCTTGGTATGTCTTCTCCACTCCATATTGCAAGATTAGTGTCTATGCTTGAGGGCAGGACCTGTGGAAAGGCACAAAGAAAGGGAATTCTGGGTGAGAGAAATATCCTCTTGTGCATTTCTTTTTAAATCACTGAGTGAAAACTGTTAACCAGAGCATCTCTGTGGAATCCTGTTGTGGCTCTTCTACTGGCAATTGAATTTGTGAGTTGAATGGCTAGCATTTTCAAATTATCATGGAGGATGTAATCAGTAGAGTAGGGTAATGGAAAGGGCATTTTTAGCAACCTACAGTATCTGCTAATATACTGAAATAAAAATAGCTTTTCCTATTTTAGATTTTCTGAGGAAAATTTTTAATTAAGATGTTTAAAGTTTTCTCTCACTTCCTCATTTATTCTAAAGTATTATCTGACGGGTGAAAAGATAATCATTGTTTGGGGATATTGTGCACCTGAAATTATAGGAAATTAAGAAAAAGCACTTGATTTCTGATAAGGGACACTATGAAGATCAAGTATTTTGAAAGAGCTTTTCCTCTCTCTCATTTTACTCTATTGATAATTTATGGTTTCTTTTTAGTGTAGATTTTAAAATCCAATAAACACTCAAGGCATAATAAAGCACAAGGCATAGTGCTAGGCAACATGCGGATACTTAGAGGCAAAAGAAGAACACATTATGTCCTAGTGGGAATGAGGAAGGAAAGAACAAGGTGAGAAGCAGGGTAGCATGCACTTATTTTTCTAGGTTTTGTTTCGGCACATAGTACGTGTTATTACATAAGTATAAATGGTGAGTGGAGGAATGGGTTCTACCCCATAGTCCCTAGATCATATGTGGATTTAATATAGTCCTTGTATTATAAAGGTTAGCTGTCCAGTAAAACCCTGGGGCACTTGAAATTAGAAAAAGAAAAACATCAGCAAAAAAGAAATAAAAAAGAGAAACTGAAGATAGTAATTTATTGGTTAAGAAAGTTGAAAACAATCTTCAAAATGAAAAGAGTCAAAGAAACAATTGTCTTCAATTTTTAAAAATTCTCATCCTCCTGACATTCATCCCAGTCTACCAAGCTTTCTGCATATTACATGATGACTACTTTGTAGATCTCCTTTCTAGACACGTTATTTAAAGATACTCCTGTTGCCCAGTGCATCTGCACCCAGCACAGGTCATGAAATCAGAGCACTCAGCCTTTTGTGGATTTCACATAGGAATAAAACACCATTAACATGTTTAAAAACAATTTTGGGGAAGGTTGATAGTTAAATATTTTCTGAATCAAGTGGTTGAATTCCCCTCCATATTTTAATTTTTTTTTCTAGGTTGGCTTCTACTGAAGATTGAGTCATCAGTTTAACATACATAAGTGTTTTTTTAAAGGTACCACACATTTATTTGCGGTTATCCATAAAATTGCGTACAAGTTTTTTTTTCTATACTACAATTAAAGCTAAACATTCTTTATTTTCTGAAGCTTTATGAGCATCAACAGTTACGCATGGCTTCATGTCTTTGCATTTTTATTAATATTTACTTATGATTTTGAGTAAAGAAGTCTGGTATTTTTAGTATGAAAAGTGTAGTTTCAAGGTCTATAGAAAATTAGTAGGTTTTCTCCATTTTTTTTTTGGAGGGGCAAAGAGGGACTCTCTGTTTGGTCCTAAACCAACAATAACACTGTACCCAGTTCTAATAGTAGTCAAATGACAGTTTCTTTTCTTAAGGTCAGAGTTATTTACTTTTTAAGTAATACCATATGCGGAACATCAGCTGTTTAGTTCACATGGGGCTACATCAAGCTCAGTCCAATTTCTTGTTAGTCTTTTCTAAATCACAAAGGAAATCTCTTAGGGATAAAGTCAGCCAGGGCTTCCTTGGTACACATATAAAGTCCCTGGCATGGAGTTGGTACTCAGCAAATAGCTGTTCTACCAATGAAACATATCCTAGGAGCTTGGATCTTATTCTCTCTTTGGGTAAGTTCATAATTAGTTTTCCTTGAATGGAAAATTCATCTGAAACATTTGTTTAATTGAGTACATTTTCTAGGCATTAATATGCGTTTGTAAACAAATCCATCACTAGGACCTTTCCACATTAATCAAACCTTTCTCATAAATAATCCTTGAAGTTCATATGGGCTTAATAAATAATGGAAAAATTCTCTTCAAGTTTTGCCAAAATCCAAATATTGGCAAAAAAGTCATGCAACTTTTGATCAACACAAAACAATCTAGATATATGCACATTACAAACTAAAAACATGATATAAATGTGTAATTACTATATTTAGAAATTATACCAATTATTAAAAGTAGTCTCCTCATAGTTTTAGTTTACATGTCACAGACATTTTTATGTGAAATATGATTCATATATCTTGAATGTCTTTTTCTTTCATGTATAGTAGGCATAAAATATTTGTTTGTGGTATGTCTCATTGCTTTGTACTTTTAAAACTGTTTTCAGATGTCAATCTGTGTAATGTGATAACCTAACTTACCACAAACATTTCATAAAATGTCCTTAATTCTTTCAGAAGACCAATGCAGATTTGTAAAATAAATATTTATTGAAAATACTGTTCTCTGTGCAGGGCTGAATGGTTAGAACATAAGAAAGAGAAAAAGTCTCAATGTATTGCCTAAATTAGCTAGAATTTAGTGAAAGAAGACAATTCATATTTGAGTGTATTTTATCTTTGTTCTGGTCCAACTATTATCTATTGTATAAATTCCACACTAGCTTCTCTTGAAAGTATTTTTCAGATTTTATATGGATAGTCACAGAGACTAAGGGCATAATGCTTTGTTACAACTGCAGTTTCATTCATACAGTGTGAATAAAAAACTCTTGATTCTTCTTACCTGAATCATTTATTTGTTCCATAAACCATGTAGAATGAGGCTTCTTACACAGGAGTTTTTTAAATGTAGATGAAACTATCATATTTTATGACTTCTCTTCTTCAGAATTTATCTCCCCCTTCCACACACAGTTTTTCCTTCTTTTCTTTCTTTGTGCTTTTCTATCTCACTCTTTATTTCCATTTTAACCAATTTTCATGGTAGACTGAGGATAGACATGGTCCTTTTCTCACAAAGAATTGTGGTAAGTGCTGTATCAGTTGGTTAAATAGAGTGCTCTGAAGCACCAGAGAATAGGAAACCAAGTAAGACTTCATCAAGGGGATGGCACCAAGTGCTAGAGAATGAGTGGTAGGAAACCTGAATGCATAAAAGATGTGAGGAGGAAGTGGCACTAAACAGACCCTATGGGACTTTTCTATTCTCCAAAGGACTTCATTTATGTCATCTTTTCCTTCCTGGTCACTTCCCTTATATTTATTACAATATGGTTGTATTTTTTGACTCTATGGATAGCTTAGAAAGAGAAAGGAAAGAGAAAATATGATGAAAAAAATCCAATTTATTTCTAGACGTATTTGAGTGCAAGAAACATTATACTAGGTTAGGTATAAGAGTCATGACTCCAAATATTAAAATAGGTATAAATATAGAAATTCTATATCAATGTTGTGAGACTATTCTTTAAATGTATTCTAAATTTCTTCATCTGTGTGAAGAAAAAAGCACATTCTTTTCCCCAATAATTTCCTCACATTAAAATGTACCAATAAACATAATGAATGAAAAAAATCACTCATTTTGGTACTTTTAATATCTTGATGGCTAGTGTTTTATATTTTTTCAATACCCTGATAATCTTATTTAATGTACATTCTGGAATCTGTACATATGACTATTCAATAGAATTAGTATTTTTCAAAAAAACAATCAATGGATTGTTTTACTTTTTAAATTATTTTTTATAAAACCCCAAATCTTTATACTACTAAGAAACAAATTTCAGAGTGAAATGTATTTTCTAATAAACATGTAAAAATGTTTCTATGTCTTAGGATATTTTTCTTAAAATATAAAAGTGTTTCCCATAGTGATAAAAGTATAAAGTCCTAGTTATTGGACACAGATCTAATCTCAACCAAATTTTATTTTGAAAAACAAATCAGTATTTAATTCACTTTATCATGTAGCTTTATACATAGTAATTTTAAAACCATATATATTATTACAAAATAATCAAAGATATTTAATAATTCAGCTAGTGAGTTTGTCATCATGCAATGTATGTTTGCTGCCTACTTATTTTTGTTGTTCACGATTCTCTATTGTAGGTTCATTAAAAAGAAGATCTCCTATAGCTCCAATTTTTTTATTCATTAACTTTATTGGTATATTTTATGTATACAATATGATGACACTCATCATTGGGAATTTGTACCTTTACATGATATATTTTGGTTCTTATTTTTTCCCCATTCCCTTGCCCTCCCTTCAACCCCTCCACCCCTCCCCTTCTCTATTTACAAAGACTTTGTTTCTGTTTTTTCCTTTTCTCATATTTATTCCTTTCCCTTCTTTCCTCTCCCCTAACCCCTCGACTTGTACAAATGTTCAAATGAAGGAAAACTCTAAAAATGTTTAACATAGCAAATTCGACAGATTACTTTAGAAATCCCAGCAATCACCTTAGATATTAGAGACAAATTATATTCATACATTCTGTAAATTGCATGCATAATTTTGAATTATGGTAACAAACACTGTAATGAATACAAGTTAGTTTTTAATGAAGTGATCTTTTATAAGATAAAATCAGTAACAAAATAAATTTAGAAAAACTCAATTAGCTGTGATGTTAGATTTTTCTCAAAATCTTGAATTTAGTTTATAATCAAGCTTTTATAGTATTATAAATCAAAATCATCAAGTAGAACTTATTGTCTGTTTTCGAATGGATTGAAGTCTCCCCAGTAAAGTGTGAACTAAAATGCTGGAAGAAATCCCTTCTGTAGATAATGGATTGTAGAAAATTTCTTGCCAGAGTTCACACACTGAAGGTACATGTAATTCTGACTCTGTGCCATTAGTATCACTAAATCACTGTTGTGATTAGGAAAAAAGCATGAAAGAGGCTTCTGAAGCCTTTGCACAGCTCTTCCTGGGGTACTGAGCAAGGAAAAGGTACCTCAGGTGGGTCTTGAAGTGAGAATGGGTTATGATTATTATATTCTGCAGGTGGCAAACGTGAAGATCTACCCAAAGTTGTCCTGATACAAGTCTTTGGATATTTGAGGATTTTATTTTCTCAGTTGTTTCAAGGTTTTGTATAGGTGAAGATATGGGTCCAATCCACTAAATTTCAAATAGTTTCTTCTGTTTTAATAAAGTTTCTGTATTGTCTCTGAGCCCCTAGGAAGTTCTTTCTGGCACATTGCCTCCAATGCACCAGGACTAAGGCTGTTGGGTCTCTCCAAACTGCAGTGTATAAAAGTAGAGTCACTGCTCACAGGTTGAAATTTGACATTTAATTTAGCAAGTGATTGAAAAGAGTTTGCTTCCTTTTTTCTGGACTAAAGTTTCTTGGTGAGATAGATGTAATGCATGGTGGATCTTCATTTAGATCCCCTTTAGCCTGAGGGTTAAGCAATGCTTCCTGGTTATTGGTTTTGCCTGTACATTGCAGTCACACTACAGTGTGTTTTAGTTGCAGAGGCCAGTATATTAAATTTACTTAAGTGGTCTTTTTTGCTTTCAGATACCGGAAACTCTACTCTATCTTATGCTTTACATGGAATAAAGAAATATCAAGAATTTTTGGTGAAATGTCTTTTGTAGGGGAGGAAACATCCTCTTAGCTATTGATGTTGGTGGGACAGTCTTTTATGTCAAGACACAACAAGAGTGAGACAGAATATGTCAACTATATTTTTAGGGTTTTATTTTTCTTTTGGTATTCTTGTTCTTTTATCGTGTGGCTGATCAAGAGTCAAATTATTTTTCCTTGTTTCACTATGCTCAAGTCGGAAAACATTATCCATAACTTTTATCTCAATTGAAATTTACACGAAGCTTCTTTCAGCAGGCCTATGATTGTTTGTTGAAGTGACAGCTGCTGTTTCTGTTGTTCATGTGTTCTTTTGTTATCATTCTTAGCCTTTTGCTATAATTCTTTTACTGAGAAATCACTCCCCGTGCATGCCTGTTGGAAGGCTTTATGTGCTTTATTAAGTTACTTGCTGATGGTTTTATACATTCCTCTTTTTCTTGTAGCATCACTTCAAGGATGGAATGAATGACAGAGAATGCCTGTATTCTCATACTGGTGGAGTTGGCCTTTGCTATTTCCATTTCCTATAGTCATTCTCTTAATGATCCTTTGGGATGTTAACTAACTTCTTATTGACAAGGCTATAAAGACAAGCTCTAGAAAAGCAGAGAGTAGAACTGTGAAAGCACAGTTCAAAGATGCTGATACATTCTCATACATTTCAGTCCACTGTGATGCCTCACTCAATTTTAAATAAATAATGCAGCTTCTGGAGAATACTTGGGTTGTGTCTCAACTAACTCCAATCTCTATAATACTCACAATCTTGTTTCCAGATGGCAAATTTGCCTCTTTCTTCAAGGTCCAAACTTTTGGACCATTAAAAAAAAATATTCTACCTTCCATTTTTATTTTCCTTTCTTATTTTATTGGCTCTTATTGTATATGTAAATTCTTTTCATTTAATTATTTGTTTTCATATTTAAGGTCTGTATTTGCTTACTGGTATGTTTATGTGAACTAGGGAAAAATAGTTTTCCTCAGCAGATAAATTACAAGTGCTCTTTATTTTACAGGAATCCCTTATAAATAAAATTGGACTAGACTTAGTCCTTATTTGTCTATTGGCTACATGCATAACTGGACATCTATGAACAATAACTCTCATAAAACCTAACATTTATATCACTAGTAATCTATACTCAAGCAACAGTTCATTTATTTTAGTCTTTGTTAAATTAACAATATCTTTTTAGCTATAAAGAGAAATATGCCATTAAACTTCCCCCAAAGCACGTCTTCATCTTAACAATATAGTGTCTATATCTCTTGCCAGATAAAAGCAAGAAAGTGCTAGGAGGAGAGGGCTCCTAATAGATAATTGAGTAAATAAGGCTGTCATTGAAATTGTAAGTACAATGGAACTTATTTCTAATGGTGAGACTTTTTTTGGGTGGTCAAAGTGATCACGGACTAAGACTATTTTTTCCCAATGCTGTTCTCATGCTTCACAGCTTTTTTATGCATCTCATTTAATTTCAAGTTTTTCTTGGCTGTTACATCAAAGTTGTAACATTTCACACCATGGCGTTGTGCTAAGATGTGAATCTACACTTTGGTCACTTTGAGTATACTGTGCATGGAGCCACTGCCAGAGGCTATCATACACATTGGAAAAAAGAGTACATCCTTTTTCTGGATCTCTTAAGCTCCTGGAATTTAAAATCTTAGGCAGTAGCCAAGGACAAGTCATCCATGTTTATTATGTTACTGTTTAATATCAAGAATATTACCAACACTGTCCCTCCTGACATAGCATCAGCTTTCAGGTTAGCACTGATGAAAACCATTACAGAATTAGGTATTGTCGCTATGTTTACCATCTGCTGTGCAGTTATTTTTAGTTCCTTGCTTTATTGATCACCATGACTATGAGGGGAAAGGTACTGTAAGTTCTATCTGACTGTGTTTAGACTACCAGCTACTTCTGAATCAGCTTTTTCTTTTTCTCATTTGGGACAGCACACTAGGTAGTGCCTGGCAAGTTTTTTTTTTTTGGAGGGGGTACTGGGGTACGAACTCAGGACCTTGTGCCACTGAGCTAAATCCCCAGCCCCTGGAAAGTCTATTTTATTGGAGAAATTATTTAATAGATTGGAGTTAGATAAACTAGTTCATTATAACCATGATGAATACGCATAGACTGATATGTTTGTGTATAGTTTAGAGAAATAAGAACCATTTAATGTATTTGAATCCCTTATTTACTACTAATGCTTTTGCCTGCCATTTCTGGAAACATGGAAATTCTCTGGCATTTACTGTTTTTCTTGTGAAAATATTAATTAGTAACATAAGTAGTGGGCCGGGGATTTAGCTCAGTGGTTTCGCCTCCTGCTGCACAAGCACAAGGACCTGAGTTCGATCCCCGATACCAAAAAAAACCCCATAATTAGTGTTAGAAAATGATAAATGGTAACTGTTTTTGCATAATTTAAAATTATGCGGGTATTTTCAGAGGACAGAACAAATCACCTTTCAAATTCAGAAGAGTAAGCAATTTTGCTCTTCTTAATAAGACTCAAAATCAATTAGCATATTGAAAATGACCATTTTTAGAGTGTAGCTCTGTAAACTAACCCTTACAAATATATGTCAAACATTAAAGCAAGGCTGCAGAGTTCCTTCACTCTCTACTCCAAACACTCTTGAATTTTCACTTGTTACAAACTTTTCCCACCCCTAAATCCTGGCAACCACCAATCAGTTCTTCATCAGTACAGATTTTTATTTTGAAGATTATTATAAAAATAGAATCATACAGTAAATGAATTTTTAAGACAATTCACTCTTGGGTGATCCAAGTCGTTGATTCAATCTTTTATTTTCAATCACAATGCATGAAATTATGTTACTTTATCACAATTTACTTATCCATTCACCTTTTGAAGAAAATTGGAGGGTTATTTTACTCCAGGCCTAGATGATTAGGAATAGAATTCCTACAGACATTTATGTACAATATTTCATGTGAATATAAATTTTGATTACTTTAGGTAAATATGTAGAGGTGCTATGGCTGGTCACTGAGTAAATGTATTAGCTTTTGGGGAAACTTCCATAGAATTTTCCAGAATAATGTCTTTATCATTTTACATCCTATTGGCATAGGCTTTTTATCAATTTATTACTACTAAATTGATAATTTATTATTATCAATTAGTTAAGCCACTCAGATACAACATGATTATGAATGCACACTCAGAATTGCCAAGAAATTCTAAGACAGAACTTCCTTTATTTTGAAGTAAAATTTTGGTTAATGGACTATTTCTTTTACTTTGCTTTTTACTTTTCCTCTAACCTAAAACCTTATGAATAAGTATCTGGACTGAATTGGTCCCAAATGACTGTTGTGGGCAAAATTCTGATGTTTAGACAGGGAAAATATTAATAGGCAATTCTAGGAATATATTATTTTAACAAGACTTAATGGCATTTATATGAATCTACACCAGGTATGACTCTAAGTAATTTAATTATCTTATTTGATAATTTTAATCTTACACTTATTAATTCTATTTGCTCTTCTAAGAACTCATAGTATTATGTTTTATAGCACACAATAGAATATTTTAGGAACTATTTTTCAATAAGATTTTTTTCTTTCTAAGTAAGGTTAATTATACTTTATTTTAAATAAATAAAATTAGAATGATATCTCTTAAGGAGATACATAATATAGTAAATTAAAATAATTTGAAAACAGGAAATAATTTTGAGGTAAAGCAAAAGTGAAGCTCAAAATGGAAGAGTATATCAGGAAACTCAGTAAGATATCATACCCTTTGGCAGGGATAACCACTGAGTTCATTAATTGGAAAATATTAACTAAACACTTCAATGAACAGGTATAACATAAGACATTTGGTATCCAATGGTGAGAATGAGAGTCAGTCTCTCTTTCTTTCTCTCTCTCTCAGAAATTTCATTTTATTTTTTCCTTAAATTCTTTTATTGGTACATTTTAGATATACAACACATTTACCTTTATCATTGGGTGCTTGTACCTGTACATGATGTATCTTGGTTCTTATTTTTTCCCCATTCCTTGTCTTCTCTTCACTCCCTCCACCTTTCCACATTTACAAAGACTTTGTTTCCATTTTTTCCTTTTCTTACAATTTTTCCTCTCCCTTCATTCCTTTCCCCTTCCCCTCCCAATTCCCCTATCCATTTAGACATTTTCTTTGAATTTCAAATTATCAGTTATTTGTTTTAATCATTCTAAACCTTATTTACACTTTCAGTTTCTCACACCAGAGAAACTGTTTGGTATTTACACATGTGTGTCCTATTTATTTCACTTAAGAGTATG